>JZKD02S1810248.1:684878-701352 GCA_000966675.3 Picea glauca | reverse complement strand
AAAAAAAAATTAAAAAATCACAACTATTTAAATAAATTTTAGAATATAATTTTGTATTTTTTTTTCCATAAAATATTTTTAAAAGCTCCAAATCTAGAAAGATAGGTATATATATTTTTATAGATTTTAGTAAACAAAATGATACACACAAGAAATCTCTTATCCCACGGAGAAGGTAAATTGATGTCTGACTTTTCCATCACCTTAAAATTAAATTATTATTATATATATGAACTTTGATCTATTTCACAAAGGTACATTGACCAAAGGTTTATGTTCACATTGTAATGGTTCATAACGATGCTTTGACCTAAAAAGCTTATGTTCACATTGTGGTGGCTCAGATCTGGAGTGCGATCAATTTCTAAAGATACTTTGACCCAGAAGTTTTATGTTCACATTGTAATGTTTCATTTATTGTTTATTATGATTTTTTAAAACTTTGGTAAGTGTTTCATAAATTAAGGAATCGTTATGTTTCACAGTAGTGATTGATTTATGTTATCAAAAATAGTTGGATTTAGTAGTAAAAAAATCTAGTTAGAAATTTAGAAGAATCATTGGAATTATAGATATTATTGCATAATCTTAGTGGAATAGTGGTTTTTTTAGGGGGATTGATCATTGCACAATCTTAGTGGAATAGTGGTTTTTTAGGGCTTAGGATCCATCTATGCATTCAAAAGTGCAATTTGAACAATGAAAAATTAAAATTCACCAACAATTACATCATCTAATTCTAATGATAATGATAATTGTCCTCTAATGAAAATAATTTCATTGTATATTCATACCCACTTGCCTAATAGTTTTTATGTATATATTTTAATAAATTACATCTCTCTCTTCCTTAGTCGGCCTCCACATTCCAGAACCATTTGCTGGTGCACAATGGGAAGACCCAAGGTTAAGAATTAATTCACCAACAAAACCCTAAGATATAGCCCCTTCCAACATTACCCGCAAGAAAATGAAGTCTCTCCCGAGGTATCTATGGGAACTGCATGAATGAGGTTTCCGTAGTCATAAAGAGATGTGAGGTAGTTATCTTAACCATTATACTTAGCCTTAGTTTTTTATACTTTATATCATGTGGGTAGAAACATAATAACGTGTAAAACATTCATAGCAACCAAACATTCATTATATGTGCGTAATAAATAGAAAAATCACATCATAACACAGAGACATCGTGTTTAACTGGTTCACCCAAGATGGTCTACGTCTACAAAAACTGAATTCTTATTATATTATTCAGAATAATCTATTAAAAAATATGTGTATTGCGCTCATACAACATACCCTTGTCATTATCACTTACACCCTCGCATATAATGCATACTTGTGCTCAAGTTCTCTCATGCTTTCTATCCCCAAAACCCTTACATATTTATACAATTACATTAGGGCTCAACCATTATCAATGGACCGAAAATGCCTAACGAATTCAATGTTATTCCTTTCTTTGTGTGTGTCGGTCCTGAAAGTGCACCAACTATCTTTCCTTCTTCTATGTGTGTTGTACAACTCCCAAAAATGGTCCGAAAATCTTATCCCAACAACAACCAAAGAGCCACATGGAAAGTAGAAATCAATTCCCCTTCTTCTCTAATTTTTCTTATAATCTCACTTTTACAACTAAGTTATTTATGAATGACTCATGTTTATAGAATAAGTGAGAATCAATTTTACAATGAAGTTACTTATAAATTAAAATTGCATGCAAAAAGTAACAAAAAAGAATATTAAAGTTACTTACACTAATTCACTTTTATAATTTAAGTGAAATGCACTTTAGAATGAATGCATGCACTTTTTCAAAAAGTATCTTACAATCCCACCTCTACAACTAAGTACTTTTATAGAACAAGTGTTGCATGGAAGCATAGTCCCTGCCAGGTTGGAATGGGAATAAATGCATTGTTATGGTGGGACCGAAGGAGAAATAGAAGCCTGAAGCAGTGGACATGTGGGAAGCAGCTTGAAGTACAGGTGGTATCCATGCAGAAAATGACTCGTGGAAGTGTGTCACAAGCTAGACATAAGACATCGAGATGGTAGATGACCCGGGGAGAATGTCACTGCAGAAGTAAGGTCGGAGCCCTGAAGAACCGGAGTCCCAAATTATTGAATTAGTTAATCATAATATTATATTAATATGGGCTTAATATGCATATATTCTTGCAGATTAATCTGTTAGCACCGAAACAAAAACCTAACGAGGATGGAAATCCTACTGCGTTTTTTATAGATGTGATACTCTTGTTTAAGTTTTTTTCTTGGGGCGTGTATAGTTCAAATCTGGGACTTAGAAAATTTCCGTCGTAATGACTCGAAGCAATAAAAAAGGATAGTGGAAGTTTTATTTTTTTATTTTATTTTTTTGAAATAAAGGTTCCTGGAAAAAAGAACCAGGAATCACACACATTAAATATTCAAATTTAATAAACACAATTTCCTGACATCCAACATAGTTGAAGAAAAAAATTTCTAAGAACATAAAATAAAAGAAGATGATCAATATGCATAAAGCGAATTAATTTAGCATTTCAAAAGAAGCCCACAAGGAACCGTCGAAAATGTTCCCGAAGTAGTTTTCTTTGAAATTTATCAAAATTTAATAATGTTTGTTACATATTTATGGAATCGGTTACATATTTCTGGAAATTTAAATGTGTTTGTCATATAGACTAGGATTGAAGGTCCCACAGACCATAAAAGAAATAAGTACAAGAAATAGGACTGTAGAAAGAAGAAGTGGGCGACGGTAGAGAGGAAGACCTGAAAAGAAGAAATTGGAAGTTATCAGTATTTGGTTAGATATTTATATTTAAAGAGGTAGAATAACTCGATTGATAAAGAAAGTAAGATGTCATCAGTATAGACTTATTATGATGATATATATTTCTCCCTTTATTATTTTCTTATTGATGCCTTTTTATTTCTCTCGTCGCTGACCACTGGAATCGTCCCAACCGGTTATTGCCCTTCGTCAGTGAGCTTGTTGATTCTCCTTTGGAGACATTCTTCAATGTAGCTTCTAATGGGAGCCACGTTGATTTAATGCCAAATTTTTATGTTGAAAAGGTTTTTTTCTAATTTCCTTATATCAATAGAAATACTATGCAGAGTATGTTCAATCTCTTCATTGTGTGTTGAGTAGTCCACTAGCTAGTTCTCCACGTCATCTTGACCATATTCAATGATGTCGTAAAACTTTTCTAAATACAACCCATTTAAAATATCAACTTGTTCATCGAAGGCTTGGTTGGTTAAGGACAAGGAGTTGAGGATTAAGTTAGGGTCTTGAACCTCGTTGGTACTTTCGGCGAAGTCTATTTCGGTCAATTTTCTGAATAATTCTTCTTTTTCTTATATGGTTTGTTCACATGATTCGACAATGAGTTGTAGGTTCTTAACTTTCTCTTTCCAACATGATTTTAATTGTTTGATCCAGTTTGGGGAGGAGAGATCTTCTTGTCTTCTTCTCATATATGAGATGTTGATGACACAGTTGCCAAAAGGGATCATCGTCTCTAGATAGAAAAGTTCTAGATAGAAAGGTTCTTCATTTTTTAAATGTGATTCAGGACCAATTTAAAGATGAGGGAGTGGTTTTATGTGATGTCAGCTTTGGCGGAAAAAAATTATGTTAGCCAACAAAAGCTGAGAGAAAAAATTCAAGTATCTTGTGATTGGTATTCTCCCTGTATTCAATCATTTCTTTGGTTGAAAGTCTTTCTTTAAGATTTGTATGTTGAATTTATTTGTTTTATTGCTGTAAATTGGAAGGGACATTCAAGTCACCTGCAAAATGATCCTTTGTTGAATTATATAGTTTCTTCCAGCAACACAGATTTAGCAAGTGTATCAAATGTTGCAGATCGCACTAGAATATATCTTTCGTCATAGGAGTGGCAGACATCATGGCTCACTAAATGGTCTAGAATATTTGAAAGTGATGCCAAATAATACTCCATGATTGAATATACTCATAATTAAATTATAAATTTGGATCCTCACGAAGGTGAGAAACTGTACGACTGGTTGAATCAACATTCTAAAATTACAAAACCTTTTATCTCAAAGTTGTAACAAACTTGAAAGACTGTAATGTTCCTGACTTGGCTAGTCTAGGAAATGCTACTAATGTGTGTGTAGGATTAATCATTTACATCATATAAATGATCATACAAATAAAAAATGCGACAAAGGACTGCAAAGTTTATATTATGATATCTCTATGGATTACAAAATGGTCGAATGCGGCTGAATAAACTGATAGTACTCAACTAGATCAACATACAATGGATCTTATGCGGAATAGAAATAAGCAACTAAAAGATAATAACCTGAATATGGGAGCACTACAGAACCAATGGATGCGCTGGGACTATGGCAACTCTGACGGTAACTGTTGGAAGTCTGGAAAGTTCACCCTGGGAGCTGTACTTCTCGAAATGGCCTGGAAACTATCCCAAATGATGCACCCTGCTCTAGTCCTCAGTACTGGTAACTATCAAACCCTTCTACTGGTGAGTTTGGACCCCATATGGATCCCCCTGGGGGAATGCACCCCTCTTTCTTTGGAAAAATGAATCCTAGTGATTCCACCGTCGGAATCGGATGAGATATGTCTCAAAATGACCGCCTTGATCTACTGGGAAATGGGTCGAAAGGGTTTCCATGAATATGGCTTGATGCTCGCTCTAGAACCCCAAATGTATCTGCCAAAAGTGTCACACGTCCAAGTTTGGAAAATGTGCCCTAGTTTATTCCTCCATCTGAATATGATGAGAAACCAGGAAAAAGATGCGCCTTACCTTCCTCTCAAATGGTTCAGAGGGAAATCTCAGAATTCTCCCTGTATGGGATAATTCGACTAAAAACCCTCTCAGAAGTTGTTCCCTCAAGCTGATTGAATGCGCCCTTGTTGTTGAACACTGTGTAACTGCTGCTGAAGAAAGATGGAAGACCTGAATGATCTCCCTGGTGACTAGGGTGTGTCTCTCAACACCGAAATCAACTAATTGGTGTCTTCCTCCTGGAATCCACCGAACTATCTCTCCTCAGATGTGCCTCTTCTCCTCAATGACAATTCATAATATACATAATGATGAATTAGGTTGCTAACCCTTCCTTTATATCTTTCCAAAACCCTAAATCATTGTTGAAACCCTAATTCACTATTGACATCCAAAACCCTAAATCATTGTTGAAATCCTAATTCATTGTTGACTTCTATTTTTAGCTCATACTGACTTAAAAGAACTTTTTACCCTTTTTAGCTCAATGTCACTTTCTGAATATAACATCGGTGACTGAAGTGACCTATATTAACCCTGTTTACCCCTTTCCGTCCCTAGCTATAGTCTAACGGGGTGGTTTAGACCATTAAGCCTCCTCTCTGGAGCTCCTATTTGGAAAGGGACATTATAGTCCTCCCTTCCCGACATTGCTTGTCCTCAAGCAATACTAGTCCAGGGTTCTGCAACACCTTCTCGCTCTCCCAAGTAGCGTCCTCTATTGGAATCCCTCTCCATATGATCAAACACTCTTTGATGACCTTGCTCCTCAGTTTTTGCTCCCAGAACTCCAAAACCTCCTCTGGAACTAACTCCAACTGTCCCTCCTCATCCAACGGGGGAAGCTCCTCTGATGTTCTAATGAATTGTCCCACTTCCTTTTTTAGCCAAGACACATGGAACAGGTTATGAATCTTTCTCCCCTCTAGAAGGTCTATCTTGTAAGAAACCTTGCTACTCAGCGCATGATCCTGTAAGGACCATAAAATATGGGCTTGAGCTTCTCGACCCCACTCTTCTTCAGAGATGATTGTCTATAGGGTTGGAGTCTCAAGAAAACCAAATCTCCAACCTCAAATTTGTGCTCTATCCTCTGCATGTCCGCACTTATCTTCTGTAGGTTTTGTGTCGTCTGCAGGTTATCTTTCAACAACTTGAGAATCTCCTAACTCTTTATGATCTAATCCATGGCCTTCGGAGCTCTTCTCTCCCCGAAGACAAAGTCTACCCAAGTGGGAGAATCATATTTGTACAATGCTCGGAAGGGTGTCATACCAATGGACATCTGGAAGGTGGTGTTGTAGCAATGTTCTCCTAAATGTAACCACTTTACCCATGTTCTCTATTGGCCTCCTACATAGTTTCTCAAATACCCTTCAGCCCACTTGTTGACAATCTCGGTCTTCCCATCTGTTTGAGGGTGATAGCTGGTGCTAGGTGTCAACTCCATCCGCACCAACTGAAACAACTCTCACCAGAATGTCCCTATGAACCGACTTTCCCTGTCGCTGACGATGTTCTTCGGCAACCCATGAAGTCTAAATATCTCCCTGAATAAAATATTGACTACCTAAACTGCGTTGTACTCTGTTAGTATGGCATAGAAGTGAGAAAACTTGGTCAATTTGTCGACCACTACATAGATACAGTCCTTACCACGGACTTTGGGTAGACCTGTGATTAAGTCCATAGATATACTCTCCCATTTCTTCTCTGGAATGGGGAGTGGTTGAAGTAGCCCTGCTGGAAGAGCATGCTCTGACTTGTTCTACTGGAAAGTCACACACTCACCAATGTGTCTCATAACATCCCATTTGAGGCCCTTCCATGAGAACCTCTCTCTGATCTGTCTATAGGTTTTGAAAAACCCTTAATGGCCTGCTAGAGGTGAATCATGAACTGCGGTGAGGATATTCTTCTTGATCCCTGAATCTGGCACCAAATAGACTCTATCCTTTTAAAATACGACATCGTCAATGACCCTATACTGGCCATCCTTCATCTTTCCATCCATCACTTCAGAAGTGAACTTCTTGGAATATTCCACTAACAAGTGGGATTTCCAATCTGCTGAAATCTCCATCAAAGAACATGTTGCAGGTCTCCTCGATAGTGCATTGGCCACAATGTTCTTCTTCCCCTTGACCTACTCTATGTCAAAGTTGAATTCATGTACCTTCTTCACCCATTTCTATTGGTGCTCATTGAGGTCCTTCTACTCAAGGAAATACTTCAAATTGTTGTGATCGGTCTTGACCATGAATTTGTTGCCCACCAAATATTGTTTAAACTTGGTCAAGGCATGCACGATTGCCAGCATTTCCTTGTCATAAATGGAGTACAACCTCTCAAGATGAATAATATTTTGTCTCTCGAATACAATGGGGTGTTCTCCCTACATCAAAATTGCATCGATCCCTTCGCCGGATGCGTCACACTCTAGTACAAATGGCAAGGTGAAGTCTGGTAGTGCCAACACTGAACAAGTGCCCATGAATTCCTTCATGTGATCAAAGGCTTCCTGTGATTTCTCGTTCCATATGAAGGCCCCATCTTTGGTAAGATCTATCAGCGGTGCTCCAAGCTAAGAAAAAACCTGTGAGAACTGCCTATAATAGCTACACAACCTGAAGAAGCTCCTCAATTCTGTCACGTTCCTGGGCATCGACCAATCTAGAATGGCCTTGATCTTCTCTTGGTGCACCTGTACCCCTTGTGCATTGATGATGCGGCCCAATTAAAGCAGCTCTATCATACCAAACTTGCACTTGGACTCTTTTGCATATAATGGATGTGCCTCCATGATGCTCAATACCTCATCCAGGTGCCTCATATGCTCTTTCCATGACTGGCTATAGATCAAGATGTCCTTGAAGAAAACCAAGATTGATTTCCTTAACCGATCCTTGAATATATGGTTCATGCAAGAATGGAATGTAGTGGGTGCATTGGTTAGCCCAAATGGCATAACCATGAACTCGAAGTGTCCAAAATGACATTGAAATGTCATCTTCTCTATGTCCTGCTCTCAGATGTTGATCTGATGATATCCATAGCGTAGATCAATATTTGAGAAGAAAACTTCCCCATTCAGTTCATCCATCAACTCGTCAATGCATGGGATAGGGTACCGGTTCTTGATGGTTTTCTTTTTCAAGGCTCGGTAATCAATGCACATCCTCATGGTGCCATCTTTCTTGAAAACTAAGACAACTAAAGAAGCAAATGGGTTGTTGCTCGGTCTAATGTGTCCCATCACCAGCAATTCCTTGATTGCCTTCTCTATCTCATCCTTGAACCTCCTAGGATGATAATAGGGGGGGGTGATCATAGGTTTTCCCCCCTCCTCCAAATCAATGGTGTGCTCAAACCCCCTGTCAGGTGGTCTCCCTGGTGGAAATGCCTCAAAGACCTACCAATGTCATCCCAATAAATCCTTGATCTTTGTATGGTATTGTTGTCGACCCTCTGAATCCTTCCATGTAGTGATCAAACACTTGGTGGCATATGCTACTTCCCCATGTCTGAATATCCTCTCCATCCTCTTGGCTGAAACTGTCCTAGGTGCTCCTGTCGACATACCTCTTAGAACAACCTTCTTCCCGTCATGGTCTCTAAATCCCATCTCCAAGGTTTGGTAATTGGTGGTGATTTTTCCCAAGGTAATCATCCAATGGACTCCCAACACCACATCTATGTTAGATAGGTCAACCATATAAAATTTATCTCTCATTGTATAGTTGTCTAACTTTACCTCCAAGTCTGGAACTCTGTCTAGACACTCAACTATGTGGTCATCTACTATTGCAATGTCAAACCCCTCAAACTCTTATGTATGAAGTGCTCATCTCGATACTAGTGAAGCATCGATGAAGTTGTGGGTGGCCCCACCATCTATCAGGGCAATTTTCCCTTTCCCCTGAATAGTCCATCTGATCCAGAGGGTATCATACCCGGGAACACCAAAAAGGGTCACTATGACTCCTCCCTTTGCTAGTTTCCTTTTGTTATATTACTTAGACGGTTGTGGGACTACTGGAGGATGGGCTCTTGCCAGTGTCGGAGGTCTACGGGGAGGCTTCTCCTCTACCTGTGCTAACTCCTCCTCTGAGCTAGTGGATCCACTCTTATGCTCCTCCTCCTCACTCTCCACATTGTCTGCTTCCACCTTAATATAATGAATCTCTCCCTTGCCCATGCACTGGTGGCCTGGGACCCAAGGGTCTCTGCAGTTGAAGTAAATCTTCTTCCTCATAAGCTCTCTCCTAATCTCATCATCCAGCTTCTACTTGCCCTTCCATTCTCTCTGGAATGGCTTCCTGTCTCAATCCTTCTAGGGTACGAAGGGTTTGGAAAAGGTTTTAGTATTTGGCACTGAGTCTTCCAAATCTCAAGTCCTAAGGATGGCATCCTGCAAGGTGAGAGGTATGTATGCCTTCACCCATCCTTTCAAAGGCTCAGTGAGTCCCTCTGTGAATAACATGATCAACCTGGGCTATGATATCTCTGTCACTTCCATGGCTACCTGCTGAAACTCTGTGATGAACGCCTCTATTGTGCCAGTTTGTCTCAACTAGGCTAGATCCATGAAGTGGATCTCGGGATCCCTCCTATAAAACTTGTCCATGAGCCTCTTTGTGAAATCCCTATAGGAAGTGATGTGATTGTGACCCAACTTCACCAATCCATGATACCACCACTCGTGTGACTCACCCTCCAAGTGTAAGGTCACGAAACTGATGGCCTCTGTCTTGGTCATCTGGATGAGCTTGTAGTATGTGTCTAGCTTATGTTCCCAAGCTCTGTTAGTGCATTTGGGTGATCCATTGAAAGAAGTTATGGTGAGTTTACCAAATTTTCGGATGAAATCCATCTTATGCCCCTACTGCTATTGCAGTCCTCCCCTATGTATCTCTCTAGGATGGTTCCTAAGTCTGAGTCCACGGTACTTGACTAGGGTCATGTCCTGGTGGAAGTCATGATCCAATGATGTGTACTCCCTCCTATACTTTGCAATGTCCTCTGCATGAGTGGGTGACTTCTATGTTATCGTTGGCGGTGCGACTACAGGGGGTGCCCAATGGAAACTAGGAAACAAGGGTCTGGGAATCCTACTCGCAGAGGTGTATGTGCGAGAGGGTGACTGGGGTCTACTTCCTGCTCCTGAGTTCCCTTGTGCTGCATGCGGGACTTGTTTTTCTGGGGTGCCCACTATAGAAAATCTATCAACCACCTATGCCAAGGACTGATACATGGTTCGTTGATTAGCTAACATATCGTTGATAACCTGCATGAAATATCTCAATGGATCTATAGGGGCCTTTCCACTGCCCTCTAGTCTCTCATATATGTCTCCTAACATCCTCTCTGCCTCTCACTCAGCCTCATGCTCTGCCCTTCTATCTGCTTCTATGTGTGCCTCTTCCTCTTCCTCTGAGCTAGGAGGAAAAGGGGGGAATGCAGGCCTATGTCTTCTTTCCTTATACCTACTATAAGTGACATATTTGTCACCTACATGTTCATGGCCCTCTGGGTCTTCTACTACACTCATTGTGTTTAGTCATAGGCTAGCAGGACTAAAGCTCTGATACCACTGTAATGTTCCTGACTTGGTTAGTCTAGGAAACGCTGCTAATGTGTCTGTAGGATTAGTTGTTTACAACATATAAATGATCATACAAATAACAAATGTGACACTAGACTACAAATTTTATATTATGATATCTCTGTGGATTACAAAATGGTCGAATGCGGCTGAATAAACTGACAATACTCGACTAGATCAACAGACAAAGGATCTTAGTAAAAATACAAATAAGAAACTAAAATATAATACCCAAAATATGGGAGATCTGCAGAATGAATGGATGCGTTGGGACTATGATAGCTCTGATGGTAACTGCTGGAAGTCTAGAAAATTCGCCCTGGGAGCTGTACTTCTCAAAATGGCCTAAAATTGTCCCAAATGATGTGCCCTACTCTAGTCCTTAGTACTGGTAACTGTCGGACCCTTCTGCTAGTGAGTTTGGACCCCAGATGGATCCCCCTAGGGGAATGCGCCCCTCTTTCTCTGGCAAAATGTGTCCTAGTGATTCCACCATCATAATCAGATGTGATGTGTCTCAAAATGACCGCCTTGGTCTATTGGAAAATGGGTCAGAAGGGTTTCCTTGAATATGGTCTGATGCTCACTCTAGAACCTCAAATGTATATGCCAAAAGTGTAGCACGTCCAAGTCTGGAAAATGCACCCTAGTTGATTCCTCCATCGGAATCTGATGAGAAACTAGGAAAAATATGTGCCTTGCCTTCCTCTCAAATGGGTTAGAGGGAAATATAGGAATTCTCCTTGGATGAGATAAGTCGACTAAAAACCCTCTCAGAAGTTGTGCCCTCACTTTGGATGAATGTGCCCTTGCTACTGAACACTATGTAACTGCTACTGAAGAATGATGGAAGACCTAAATGATCTCCCCAGTGACTAGGGTGTATCTCTCAACACCGAAATCAGCCAACTGGTGTCTTCCTCCTGGAATCCACTGAACTATCTCTTCTAAGATGCACCTCTTCTCCTTAATGACAAGTCATAATCTGCATAATGATGAATTAGGTTGCTAACTCTTCCTTTATAGCTTTCCAAAACCCTAAATCACTGTTGAAATCCTAATTCACTATTCACTTCTATTTTTATCCCATACTGACTTAAAAGCACCTTTTACCCTTTTTAGCTCAATCTCACTTTCTGAATATAACACCGGTGACTGAAGTGACCTCTAGTGACCCTGTTTACACCTTTCTAGCCCTGGCTATAGTCTATCGGGGCGATTTAGACCATTAAGCCTCCTCTTTGGAGCTCCTATTTGGAAAGGGACATTATAAAGACAACCAACTTCTATCTCATACATATTTTGGACAGTCTGTCCAAGTTTCAACCCTTTCTAGGTTCTGGGCTGCTAGTTACAACGTGTTGAAGTTCTAGGCCAATTAGTATTTTTGGTCTGGAATGCTACATGTACATTCTTTACCATCCTAAACATTTTTAACACGCCCATAATTTTAATTTGGCTCTAGGACTATCTTCTATGGTTAAATATATTTCCAAAATACTGATCCTGCACCTCAATTTGATTCTGGAGCAGAAAGTTATGGTCCTTCAAAGTTAGTTGGGTCTTAAAATTTACCCTCCACTATATGTCCTGTAACTTCCTCATAAAATATTTGTTTGATGAAGGGTTTACACCATTAGAAATCTCTCTCTGGGATCTTTTATTTGAGCTGCAAAAAAAGAGTGTACCTTGGTACACTCTATTCTCGGGGTTTTTTAGTAGCTAAAATCGTTGTTTCGAGACTCAAAAACGTGCTGCAAAAATATGACTTTCAAACAGTATAAAATGCCAAAAAAATTCATTGGTTTTTTGTTGTTGTACACCATCCACATGACTTTGTGTGCACACATTTTAACCTGTACACCCATATTTAGCACGCATGACAACACCATAAGGTAGTGCATGCTTCGTGCACTTCCAACCAATGTGGATCACTTCTTTGTCACACCAATAAGTGGTGTGCAGTACTTTTGTGTCATGTTCCAATATCCACCGCGCACAATTTTGGGTCATGGACTTTTAGTGTCACGCACTAATCTACAATGTGCATTTCACTCTACGCGATGCACCATGCCAAATTTTAGTACGCCCCCACCATGCACCAGTACTCTGTGTGCACCACTAACTAAACTATCATGCGACAACATATACCCACATTCTATGTGCACCAACAAAATTCCTCTGCACTCTTTTAATACTGCGCACACCACATGCGCCATTATTATGTGTGTGCACACTGTGTGTGTCAGTATTATGCATGCGCCACTCAATCCACATCACACAATGCTAAATTTAGTGTGCACACCCGCGTGCCAAAATTTTCCATGTATTACCACTCTGCATCACGCAGCGCCAAAATTAAGTGTGCAAACTCGTGTGCCAATATTTTCTGTGCATTACAACTTTGCATCGCGCAACGACAAATTTAAGTGTGCAAACTCGTGCGACAATATTGTTTTTTCATTACCACTTTGCACCGCGCAGTGCCAAATTTAAGTGCGCAAAATCGCGAGCCAATATTTTTCGTGCTTTACCACTTTGCACCGTGCAATGCCAAATTTAAGTGTGTAGACTCGCATGCGAATATTTTTCATGCATTACCACTTTGCACCACGCAACACCAAATTTTACCATGTGTATCCATGCACCCTTTTTATCCACACATCACAATGTTTTCACTACGCATCATGCATTTTTAGTGCGCACACATGCACACATTCATTTTTATGCTCATCAATTCCTCATGAATTCTGTTGCAGAAATTGGGGCTTTTGCCAAAACAAAATCCCAATTTTCACCATAGACATTATGCAACTATGAAATTTGTACAATTTCACCCCGATAACACAAATTCAACCTCTTCAACAACAAATCATTGTTGGTTGACATTCCTCGAACGAATTTTTGTTTTCCCAAACTCAATTCATGAATTGAGAATTTTAATCAACTAATCTCGCTCCATATGTCACAGCTTCCTTGTAACTTCAAATTTGACCAATTCCAAGTCTGAATTTCCTAGAACAGATACTAAATCAAGAATATCTCACCACTTGTCTAAATTTCTCAATTTTCCCATGAATTTAATAATAGAAATTGGGGCTTTTCTCAATGCCACGTTGTTGCTTCTAAATTTTACCATGGACGCTCTGTAACTTGAAATTTGGCCACTTTGGAATTAATTCTCTATGGAATTTCACTTCAACTCAACTTTCTCGGCGCATCCAGGATCAGTGTTGAAAATGAAAGATCTTATACCATATTGTAACATCCCCAGCATCCAACTGGGCTATGGCACATAAAAAATTTAGAACTATATGCAAATTAAAACATATACACACATAAACTCTTGCGGAAATTATATATAAAACTTAAAATAGACAAATGCATTCTGTAAATGCATAGATTCATACAGAAATAACATTAAACATATACATCCATCATAGACAAGAAATACCCATAAATATAAAAATAAGCATAAACCACACAAAGGAAAAACCCATAAAAATAAACACATAAATAATAATGCAGCATGTAATTTAACACACAATTGACACTTATCTTAGTAAGAATATCACCAACTATGTGTATACCTCCCATGCACCTCCCAGCCTTCGACCACGCTGCTCATCACTCTCAGTAGTGGGTCACCCCCGAGCTGGGACCAAACTCCACTTGGGTAAAGGGATTCCTAACCAGACTGATGTATCTCAAACAACAGGAAATACTCTGTCACAGGTGACAAATAAAACTAACAGCCTATAGTTCATCATTCTCCACATGCCTGTCCCACCCTAGGAAGTGTGCCCCTTCTCTTCTCAACAGTCCTCCGACTTCCCCACTTCCCTTCCAGAGCTTCAACAAGAGGCCAGATAGGAAGTCTCAGAGCCCTGTAGCTGCAGTTTAGCACCTTTGGAAATCAATTCCCAACAATTATCTCACCTAGAGAGAAATTTCTCACGAGCTTGAAAACCCGGCTCTTCAGTTTCCCACGGGCCTGACAACCGGCCTCTTCAGTACATCTCCCAAGCTAACTAGATATTTAGACAGGTATAGGTACAGTGATAGTAACAAAAGGGTACAGAGGACAACTCAATGAGTGAGTCAATTATGATGGAATGAATCGATGAATGATAGGAAAATGAACTTAGTCCAAGCTATATGTATACATGTTCCCAACTTGACACTTGTCATGTTAAGAGCTACTTTGGCCCACTTGTGCCCATTCTTAAAACTTAGGATAAAATAATTATCCATACTTTATACTTTAAGGAATATTAATATAATATCCATTTTTGTCTTAAGCTCCCTAGATTAGCCGTTTTCCTTAACTTTTATCCCCCTCCTTTCCCTAACTAGTGGAGTTTATCCCCCCATACTCTTTTATCATGGTCGGTCTACACACAACGATGTATTTGATTAATGATAATACATATACAAAAATAGGCTCACTGGCCTTTAGCATCTAGGCCGACCTATTTCAACACATAATCCTCCTAGCTTATATTAACTGGCTCACCAACCTATACAACATAACATATACACAAAGGCTCCCCGGCTTCAAAATCACATGCACTTAAGTTTGTTGCACACGATATCTTGGAATGTGCACACTTCATCATTTTAATGTGCAATACATGTGCGCACTATACCATGAAAGGTAGATATAAAAATGATATCACACATCTCACCAGATTAAGTACATTTGCATTTACATTTACAGTTGGGGTATTACAAAGAGAGAGAAGGGTATAGAGGGAAGGAGAGGGAGAGATATTAGTATATAGGTATATAGACAGAGAGAAGGAGATAATGAGAGAGAGGGATAGTGGAGAGAGAGAGAGGGGTAGATAGAGAGAGAGAGCGAGAGAGAGAGAGAGAGAGAGAGAGATCAAAGTGATATGAAGAGAGAGAGGGATGGGATAGAGAGACAAGGAAGGAAGGCAAGAGAGGTAAAGAAAGAGTGTGGGGGAGAGTAAGGGATAGAGAGAGAGGAAAACAAGGAGAAAGCGAAAGAGGTGAAAAGAGGGGTCGTAGATGAAGTTGCAAGAGAGAGAGAGAGAGATGGGGGAATATAGGAGTTAAATAGAGATAAGGAGAGAGAGGTAAAGAGAGAGGTGGGGGGGGAGAAATGGGAAGGGAGAGAGAGGGGAGAGGAGGGAGAGGGAGAGKGTGTGTGAGAGAGAAAAGTAGAGGGAAGGAAGGAAAAATGGAGGGAAAGAGAGTGTGGGAGTGGGGGCTGAGGTAACGAATGGGAGAGAGAGAAAGAGAGGAAGGGAGAGAGAGAGAGAGAGAGAGAGAGAGAGAGAGAGAGAGAGAGAGAAAGATGGGGGAATATGTGGGGAGAGAGAAAGGGGATGAGGGAGAGAGGGGACAAGGGGTGGAGGGAGAGAGAGAGAGGGATAGGAGGAGATATAAAGTGAGTGAGAGAGAGAAATATTATTATATAGGGATAGAGAGAGAGAAGTATATAATTAGAGAGAGGGATGCGGGAGAGAGACAAAGAAAAAGAGAGGAAAAGAGTGGGAGGCAGATAGAGAACAAGACAAAGGGGGACCTATAGAGAGAGATAGAGATGTAAAGGGAGAGAAGGGGGGGGACTGGGGGAGAGAGAGTGAGTGAGTGAGAGAGAGGGAGAGAAAGAGAGAGTGAGGGTGATACAGGGCATAATTTAGGAGAGATAGAGGGGGGGAGAGAGAGAAGATGAGAGAGGGGGAGAGAGAGTGAGAGGTGCAAAGTGAGATGGGAAGAGAGAGCGGTATGGGGTAGAAACAAAGAGGTAGGGAGGGAGAGAGAGTGGGGGAGAGTAAGGAATAGAGAGAGGGAAACAAGGAGAAAGAGAAAGAGGTGAAAAGGAGGGGGGTAGAGATGAAGTTGTGTGTGAGAGAGAGATATGGGAGGATACATGGATTTAAAGTGATACAAGGAGAGAGAGGTAAAAATGTAAGGGTGGGGATAAATGGGAAGGGAGAGAGATGGAAGGAGAGAGGAGGGAGTGGGAGAGTGTGTGAGAGAGAGAAAAATGGAGGGAAGGAAGGAAAAAGGGAGGGATAGAGAGTGGGGCATT
>JZKD02S1810248.1:655018-684828 GCA_000966675.3 Picea glauca | reverse complement strand
GAGATGGGGGATATAAAGATATCTCATGTTAAAAAAAGTGTGCATGCTCTCTTGTTTATAATAATGTGTGCACGCTTTAGGAATACACATGTGTTCTTAAAGCATGCACGCTTTAATTTTATTTCAATTTCTTTTTGGAACGCACACATGTTTCTAAGGAATGCACACACATTCTTTAGAATGCACATGAATTATTGGGAATGTGCCTACATGGATTTCTCAGTGGAGGTTTGTGGTTTTTTGAACTTGTCACATCAAGAATGCATGCACATTCCTAAAAATTCTCACACGTTCTTGTGAGTGTGCATTCCTACTCACCTCATTTCCACTTTTTTTTCCACTAACTTTGTGCACTCACCCCACAATGGGATGCTTCATTGATGTCCACGGCTCTATACTTGTTCCAAAATGAAATGTGTACCTAGAGGAGGTACTTTTCCTATCATCTATGCTACCTCCACAATCACTGTGAGTGTATCCAACAAGTGTAAAATATTTTGAAGTAGAATACATAATGTCAAAGTATTTTGTTCCATTTACATATCTTATAATTCTTTTGCCCGCCTTCTAATGGGATTCTTTTGGAGTTTCCATGAACCTTGAAATCAAGCTCACTCAATACATAATATCAGGCCTTGTTTCTTTCAAATACATAATAATTCCTACCAACCTTTTAAACAGAGTGGGATCCACTCTAGATCCTTCATATTCCTTACTTAACTTCAATCATGTTATAACAGGTGTTGGGGCTGCATTGGAATTTATCATGTTGAATATTTTCAAGATTTCATGTGCATAATTAGATTGTGAAATAAATATACGAGCTTTGGAGTGGTGAACTTCAATACCTAGAAAATATCTCATAAGCCCAAAATCAATCATTTCAAACTCATTCTTCATGATTGACTTAAATTCTTGTATGACAAGGTCACCTGTAAAAATCAAATGATTTACTTATAAGCAAGAAATTAACATATTACCTTCTCAATTTTCTTTGATGTACAGTGTTGGCTCACAATTACTTCTTTGAAATCCATTTTGAGTGAGATAGGGATCTATGAGAATGTACCAAGGTCTGGGAAATTGCTTCAATCCATACAATCCCTTCTTCAATCTATATAACTTGTTTTCTTTTCCTTGAATGTCAAAACCTTGTGGTTGTTCCACATGCACTTCTTCCTCTAAATGATCATTCAAAAATGTTGACTTTACATCCTTTTGATAAGAAAGCCATTTGTTATACGCAGCAATAGCCAACACAATTATGAATGTGTCCATGAGTACAAATAGTGCAAATGTTTCATTAAAATCTATTCCAGGTTGTTGTGTGAAACCCCTTGCAACTAACCTCGCATTGTGCTTATGCACATTTCCATATGCATCTTTCCTGGTTTTATAAATCCACTTCACACTTATCACATCCTTGTCCTCAGGTACATTTACCAATTTCCATGTTTGATTATTCTGTATGCTTTTAATTTCTTCATCCATGGCTTGTTCCCATACATATTCTTTGCAATCTTCTTCAAAATGAATTTGTTTTATCAACATTGTATATGCCACGTAGAATGATTTTCTTCCTTGGTAACAGACTTGCTAATTTTGGTTCTAGAGATGTAGAACTACTCATACTGCTTGCTAGAGATTTTTGCGCTCTAGGTGTGGACTGCACACCTACAGATCTCACTGGAGTAGATTGTGTTGCAATTTGTGTCAAGTTTCACGAGTGGAAGGAACTGTGATCTAATTTATAATTGTTATATGAACCACTTCATCCTCTATGTCATATTTCCCGATAACATCAAGAATTTTATCTTGCCTTTCTATGATTCCATCCCATGCTTCATTTTCCACAAATTGAACATTGTAGCTAATTATAAATTTTCTTGCAATAGGATCATACAATTTATATTCCTTTGTATCTTCAGAGTACCCAACAAATATACATGCATGTCCTTTGTTATCTAACTTCTTTATCAACTCATCTGGAACATGTGTGTATGCGATGCAACTAAAAACTTTTAAGTGCAAAAAATTATGCTTGATTCCTACCCACGCTTCTTGAGGAACTTTGTTTTTCACACTCTTTCTCAGACATATGTTCATGATGTACAAAGTAGATGCTATTACCTCAGCCGAATACTCACTTGAAAAATGTTTGGCTGCTAACATACTATGTGTCATCTCCATGATGGTTCGATTCTTGATCTCTACAACACCATTCTGTTGTGGTGTATACCGCGTAGTGAATTTCTTGTGAATGCCATGAAATTTACAAAAATTATGGAAATATCTTGAAACATATTCACCACCCCTGTCAGAACCTTTATGTAATAACCAAGTTGTTTCTTCACAAGTGATTCGAACTGCTGAAAGTAACCAAATGCATCATATTTATTTTTGTAGGAAATAAATCCATGTTTTTTGTTGTGAGATCATCAATAAATGTAAGAAAATAGGTGTTTGCACCTATAGATGATGTTTTCATTGGTCCAAAAATATCTGAATGTACAATTTCTAGTGGAGATTTTGTTTTATATGACTTGCCAACTGGAAATCACTCTCAATTTTTCTTTCCCAAGATGCAGCTTTCACATATTCTTTCTGGTTTTCAATCAATGACAAACCCTTCACCATATCATTTGTATGTAGTAGCTTCAGAACTCCAAAGTTTAAATGTCCAAATATGAAATTCCATAGCCAGGAATCATCCTGCACTTCATATTGGAATGTTACCTGTAACGTTGTGCCACTGTCTTCTTCTTTCTTAGAACTGTGTGCACTAACTTTTCTTTCCTTGGAATTTCGTGCACTGACTTATTCTCTTTCTTCTTTGAATCCAATGTCAGAGTGCACATCTCTTGTGTCATAGACAACTTGCAGTGTATTTCTCTTCTTGGTTGGCTTCAATGTCAATGGAAACATTCTATTGCTTGTCATTTGAATTCTTGCAATAAGTTGATTGCTTGGATATCTATCCAAAATCACACAGTGATTATCTTCCATGTAGATTCTATACCCCTTTTGTAATAGTTTTCATTTTCTCATCAAATTATGTTTTAGGCCAACAATATAATATACATCAGACATAACCTTTCACTCCCCCCATTTAGTTAAAATGTTAATACTTCATTTACCCAAGACAGTGACTTGGATATATGTTCCAAGTGTAACCTTAGTTTAGACTCACTTATCCAAACTAGAAAACAATTCTAAGTTTTATGCCATGTGATTACTGTAGCTTGAGTCTAAATACCATATGTCACATGAACTTTCTTGAGAGACATTGCATTCAACTAGGGAAATTATGGGCATCTCTTCAGTAAGCACCAAAAACATAGGACTGTAGGGAGCATTTGTGTTGTTTGACTGGTCTTGACCTTGCTTGTTCTGATTATACTATCTCTTTCTACATTCATATGCATAATGTCCATACTTTTTACATTAATGGCATTGAATCTTTAATTTATCAAATATATGACTACTTGACTGACTAATATTTTGATTTTCACCTCTACCACCAGTGTTTCCAAGACTTCTACTACGTCCTCCTCTAGCAGTAGTCCTTCCTCTTTCACGTCTTATAGATGACTGCACAGAAAATGCATTTTCTAAATACATGTTTGACCTATTTAATCTATTTTCATGATTAATGAGGGAAGCTTGCAACTCATCTAGACTAAATTGACTCTGGTCTTTGTTCTCTTATAAAGTCACAACAAGAGGATCACATTTAGAAGGAAGAGTCCTAATTACTTTCTCAAAAACCTTCATATCCTTTATGGTTTCTCTATGAAACTTAATCTAGATTATCAGGCCAATAACATGGGTGTAAAAGGGATCTACTCAATATGTGTCTTTGATTAAGAGAGTTTTAGAATCTCTTCTAAGAACTTGTAATTTTGAAGTCTTGACTTTGTCCATACATTGATAAGAAGTTTGTAATATGTCCCTTGGTTATTTGGATTTCTTTGTTGATGCTACTCTTGGGAGTATGCTCTCATGCATGGCTTGATGTATGTAAAACATTGCATTTTGATCCTTCTTCCTTTGATATTTCAAGGCATCATTCTCAACTTGTGTGAGGGAATTGTACGTTGCCTTTTGGTTCCACATAGCCATTTTTTACTATCTCCCATACATCTTGACCCCAGAATAATGCCTTCATGGTCAAGGACCATAACTTATAATTTTTTCCTATAAAAGTGGGGGGCTATAGATTTGAAGTAGAAGTCATGATTTCACCTTACAACAAAGTTCTTGCTCTTTAAAACTGCTCTTGGAATGTACTTTAATGCTAGATCTTGGATGTATAGTGCGCATACAAACTTTGTGCAACGCAGTTCAGTTAAATTTTTCATAGATGAGCTCTTAGGACTTACCACGTTGTAGATAAACTCACATGTATACTTTCAGTGCAGATTCAAGAACTTATGAACCTACTTAAGCTTGCACAAAAACATAGAGAAGGTATTTTCAAAGTGAACAGAACTTCTTAATATATCAACACACAAATTCTTAATATTACCAACTTGAATGTTGTGAATGTTGTGGGTAGTTACAAAAATACGAAACTATGCAGAGCCACTTGTCAACTCCAACAACTTCTGCAGACTTTCAAACACAGAGCTTGTGCTTTCCGAATTCTTCGACACTCTTCACAAATGTTGCTCCTATGTATTAACACTCTCTTTGTATATCAACTCTTTAATATATAGAGTAAGATTCCTGTAAAACTCAAAAAGATGATAATAAATACAACTGACTCTATCTAAATAATAGAGCTCGAGAAAGATAAAAGATCCACTCATTAATGGATGCTCTTGCTTGCCAGGACAGACTGTAAAAATACGGGTGCTTGACATGACACAAATAAAGCTTTTAGCAATCACGCAAACAAACATCGGAGAAAACAAGGAAAGTAAAAAACGTTACAATCACCACTTAATGTTTGTGTATTTATCTTTTAACAATCACGCAAACAAACTTCTAGAAAACACACAACATAGTCCAAAACGTTACCATCACTCTTGAATGGAATCTCTGTAATTATAAATCTTCATTGCAACTTCCTTGCTTTCTTGTCTTTAACAAAATACATATATGATATATATAGAGATGTGGACTTTGAGCAGTTTCAGAACGATACATTGACTCCAAAGATTTATGTTCACATTCTAATGGTTCATGTATAATTTATTCTCATTTCTGGAAAACCCAAATGGCCAATGTTGGAAATGCTTTATAAATTAAGAAATGATTTTTTCATCATAATAATTGGTTTATATTGTAAAAAAATGTTGAGGCTTATATGATTTGCGGTTTTCCAATAAAAAATAGAGTCGCTTTTGTTTATTGTACTATCAACAATCCCTAATTCTACACTCTAATAAATTAATTTAATAAAATTGTTAAAGCTTATATGATTTGCTGTTTTACTGTAAAAAATAGAGTCGCTTTTGTTTGCTGCAACAATCCCTAATTGTACACTAATAAATTCATTTAACAAGAAAATTGTTTTACAAATCATATAAAAATTAAAAATTAATATTTATCAAGTAAATTGTTTTACAAATCATATATAAATTAATATTTATGATGGAATATAAAAATTAATGTTTATATTAATAATTCTATAAAGTTGAGTAAAATCAGAAATAATATAAATTTAATTTAAATAATTAAAAATTTTAGAATTCAAAAAATTTTATCGTTTCAAAATTTAATAAATTCAAAATTAAAACAAATCTACATTAATATAAATCCACATTAATATTAAAATTACCGTCAAAAGATCCCATACAAGTTTGATACCGTTGTCATATATATATATAAAAAAAAAAGTAGACCCAAAAATCCATGCAAACGACTCGGACTTGCGCCTTTTTTTCGACTGCAACTGTACGACTGTTAGTAAATAATTTTTTTTGTCGGAAGCCGAGGACAAAGTCAAAAGGTTGGGATTTATCCAATTTGATCCTACGAGTATTAGAATTTGGATTCATGTTTATCAGTCAAACAATTTTTTTGACTTTTTAGATATTTTCATTTCTGGTCAAAAAACATTATGTTTAATTTTGTGCTCTTCAACAATGAAATTTTGATTAAAAAAAATTAACCCTGAAGTTTTGATTTAAAAATTATTCTTTAATAAATATTCAACTAAATACTTACACATTCCATTTGAAAATCTTAAACTTAGTTATGAGCAAAATTATAATGATCTCTAAACATAACTTTATAAACTCAACATTAAATTTATTTCTTCTTAAAATCCGTGCCCTTTTATGAAACTTGCACCCCACAGCATCCTGCAAGCAATTTCATTATCAAGAAACTCATTCTAGTTAAAGTAATGAGAAATTGCCGGAGTTAAATGGAAAACAAAGACATTACAAACAATTACAAACATGGAGCATTTGAGAATGTGTTCTTGTTACTATAATAAATACTAAAATAACGATGTACAACACTATATTTATGAGAATTTTTAAATGTAAATTAAAATTACAATATTTAGAAGCATAAAGAAATCCCTTGTCTTACAAACAAGAAAGCCTCATATACCAATTTGATGTATGTGACCTTAAAAATAAATTATGATTTATTATTATCAAATTCCATCTAAATTGGGGAGAGGATGGATTTTCCATTCCATAATAAATTATGATTTATTATTATCAAATTCCATCTAAATTGGGGAGAGGATAGATTTTTGATTCCATCAAAACTCCTCATAATTTACATATCATCCCAATTCCCAATCACTATGACAAATAATTAAATACTTATGTATTAACATTAGTTAAAACATTAACAAGTGCTTTCACCAATTACCATAACCACTTCCCAACAATAACTAAGCTTACCTTAGGAAGCTCCAGAGCACTTATTCTCTCTTCTTGAAACGACTATTGGATAAAATAGTATTGATAATTGTAAATTTTTATTGTCACCCATATTTCGTGTTTGTGTTCAATTGGAAAAAAAAAAAACTCTACAAAAGCTTCACTCTTCCATATTTCGTGTTTGTGTTCAACTCGAAAAAACTTCTACAAAAGCTTCACTCCTAATAGATTTTAAATCTTTCACCGCTTTCAACGGATAGTTTGTCCATATCATAAAGATGAAAATGAGAGAGAGGCAATGTGCAGGGTGCACCAATAACGTTATACTTTTCTCAATAAACATTGTGATTGTTCTTTAGAGTTTGGTGGAAAAACTAGGCTTAACCAAGCATAGATTTTAATTTTATATTTTTCTAAATTCAAAAAAAAAAGAAAAAAAAAAATTCAAATTCAATAATTCTAAATCCGATGAATAGGTGGGTAACTCGGTGCAGGAAGAGTTATGCTTGCATTAACCACCAAGTCCCTTGTAAATGGTACTCCATATCGAAAATCATAGATATTACCTGTTGCACTACAGAGGAGAAAAAAAGGCATTAATGACCTCTGATGGAATTTATACCTATGATAATAAATAAATAAACACTGGTAAAAGAAAAAAAATAACGTCTTATAAAATTTATTCCTGTCAAAAACACATCCTATCTATTAGGTTACCCGTTCCCTGAGACGGTTGCAAAAAAAAATTGGTTGTATTTGACGGGCAAAATGGGCCATGACGGGCATTTTGCCTGTCAAATTCCAACCCTGGATCCTACAATCTTTTTATTACGATTGCAATGGTTCATGTATTGTTTATTATGATTTTTGCAAAACTTTGGTAACTGTTTCATAAACTAAGGAATCGTTTTCCGTTTTATAGTAAAGATTGATTTAGAGGTTTATCAGTAAATTTTTATGGCACAAAAGAAGCAACTTACTTTAAACATATGATTTTTTGAATCTTTAAAGTTTTGTCAAAACTCTAGTCAGAAATTTAGAAGAATTATTGGAATTGTAGATATCACTTGTTGAGACTGCACAATTTTATTGGAATACTGGTTTTTTGGGGGATGGATCATTGCACAATCTTAGTGGAATAGTGATTTTTAGGGCATAGAATCCATCTATGCATTCAAAAGTGCAATTTTAAAAATGGAAAATTACAATTCACCAACAATCACATCGTCCAATTCCAACGATAATTGCCTAGAAAACTCTAAAGTCCAATGTTTAAACTTGTCCCAAAAAAACTAAGTCATTTTTATAGCAGAAAAATCCTAAGAAATCTAAATATTATAAGATTTGGGCATTTTACAATGATAAATTGCGAATATTCATCAATGAAATTTTTTTCATTTTATATTCATACCCACTTGCCTAATAGCTTTTATGTATACATTTTAATAAATTCATATAATAAAAGAATTGTCTTAAAAAACATATTTCCATTATGTATTTACATATAATAATAATAATAATCTAACTTTAACGTCAACTTTACAACAATTTTCGCAACAGAAATACAGTTAGTGAAGTTTGAAGGAAGACTTTGTATTGGGGTAACAACGCAACACAACGAGGCAAGGGAGTTTGCCTTGGTGATTTGTTGCATGGAAGAGTGAAGTTGCATATGGGAGGATCTCAATTTGACATGGATGTGTGCCATCGTGGAGGTGATCAAATAGTTGGATTGGCCATTCAACTTATCTGAGAGTTGGATGAACTAGTGTGTAGTGACATGGCAAAGGGGTCAGACTTCATGAGCAAAGTGATTTGTTTGTGCAACACTTGGTTGTTGTGGAGGAACTTATTGACGAGGTTGGACGAAGACATCGGAAAGTGTGACCTTGCCTTGGTGTTTTTGAGTTGGAACAAGTGATGAAGATGCAAACAAAAAAGACAAAGTTTCGACATAAGGATGTACACCCAAGACTTGCGCGCGATGGTTGGAATAGCTACACAAATATTGTAGGAATTGGAGTGCACAATGTACAAATGTAAGAGAAAAATGGTGGAAGTACACATGCAGCGTAAAGAAATAGAAGTTCAACAATTAGATTTTTTTTTTTTTTTTGGTTGAGGTTGCAGTAGAAGTTGTGATTGTAGCAAAGCAACGAACAAATGTCATTGGTGATCACAACAAATGAAGTATGTTGGGATTGTCAGAATCACAATGAATTTGAGTGGAGGACAGTGTAATGCCTCAGAACTTGACTTGTGCGTGCGTAACCTTCTAGTAAAGGCTTGTATGGAGGAATTGGGAAAGAGAGCTCTCAGTTCGGTTGATGAACATGAAAGATGTCCTATATGGTGAAGACAGGATCTCTGGGTGTGCATCGTGCCAAATACATCTTCGCCAAGAAGACTTGCGACAGAGGTCAAGATGGTCAAGATGGTGACTTAACCGAATAAATGAGCTAGGTGGGTTCCCCATACAACCTATGGGCATCCCACCAAAGAAACATATGGTTAAATGAAGGTGGATGCCCCACCAAAAGTTGGAATGGTTGGAGACGACGGATGCTCTAATAGCATTAGTTCCCATCTAATTGAATGAAGAATGAAACTTGGGAAGCTTAGGTGCATTGGGCATGCGTCGTGCCAAGGGGAGTTAGACAAACGATGGAAGAAACAACGAACAATCCCCAATATGACTTAGGTGCACAAAAACAAAAAATGATGGGTCGACTAAGTTAGAGCATGTTAGGGAAAAGGGAGCATGTCAGGGAAAAGGGAGCATGCTCTTTGACAAGTCAACTCAGAAATGAAAAGTGGACAAGTCCAAGGGGTGGCTCGCTTTAGGTTGAATGGACGTGTCAGATAGGAAGGACACACGTCTATATAACTAAGGGAGCGAACCATTTGGAAATTCGTCCAAGGAGGAAAGGTTGGAGTTGGAAACATTCTTTCATAATCCTAGATTGGGAGTTCTAAGGCAGCGACCAAAAAGGGGGAAATCTCCCCCCAAGGATCCAAGTAGACCTGAGAGGATAACTTGAGCTTTCTTGGGGAGGAAGAACCGAAGAGTAGGTTTGGGCATGTCTATCTTGAAGGAATTTGTTGCAACAAAGAAATTATGGTGGAGAAAGGAAGGTTGTTCCAATATGAGGCAAAGGAAAAGTCTGAACTGAGCAAGGGGGCAAATGCACTAAGGAAGAATCGAAGGAATTGTACAGATGAAGTATGAAGGAATTTTGTTCACACTTATGCAATGAATAAAGAGTGCATGAAGGTTGCTCACCAAGTATTAGTTGTATGGTATTCACAGAGGTTCTTTGTAACAAAGAAAAATATCCTTTATGTAAACTTTCTTTGTGTGTCGCGAGTGTTTGGCTCGACACACTATTGTTCTATTTGTTGTAAAGAATTATTTTGGGTATTAGGCCAGTTTGGCCGCCCACGCACATGTTTCTTTTGCACTTGTGTATGAATAGATTCTCTTTACTATTGAAGCTAAGTATAAGAAAAACACAAATATAACTAAGTAATAAACGAGACAAAATGAAGGCATAGCCTGGGATGAATAATTTGGTTTGTCCTTTCGCTTTAACAAAATATGTCAGTGCCGCACAGTGATTGGGAATGTTGGGATTTCTTCATTGCCCAAATGGATTTTCACCAGTCCAGTGACAGTTATGCCTATGGTCTACTCTCTTTTTTTCTCTTATGAAATAAAAATACAAAGAAAGAGACACTCACTATGGAGTTGCAATGGACATTGTGGCCTAAATGATTGCTATAGAATCGTTTAAATCCTCTTTCATTCCTCTATATCCCACTCATAGATGCCCCCCTCAACTATTGAACAATAAAAATACAAAAATAATGGACCCCCTTCCTTTTGCAGCGGTCAAACGTATTTAGCATAATAGTCATTTAGGGTTTGGGTTAGCATTTTTTTCATTCCTAAATAATTAATTAGTGTTATGGTTTTGGACCCACATGTGTGAGTAATGGGGGTTGACATGGCATCCACTTAATCCCATGGTGGTCAACAAAACAGGTCAACTTACAGGAGGCATAACTTCCACATATGAACTCAGATTAAGGTGATTTTTGCACCATTCAAAAGCCTACGATGTATAGAAAAATGTCGATGGAAAATCAACTAACAATGTCAATGGAGAATCATATCATGATTTTTAAACTAAAATCATCTTCCCTTTGGTCATGAGGCAAGCACCGATCCCTCTTTGAAGGAAGCAAAGCTAGAAGGCCATGAGGAAAGAAACTATCCCTCTCTTGAAGGAAGGAAAGTTAGAAGGCCATAAATGATCCATAAATGGTTTGGTACATGGTCTCCATACGGTGTGCGATAGTTTCTATGGACTCTCTTCTATTTTTCTAAGGCAATAAGTACTAAATATTTTCTATGGACTCTCTTCTATTTGAAATATAAGTATAGATATCAATTCCTATGTGACTTCTCTTGGTTTCATTATTCTTTCCATAATGAAAGGAGATATATACCAGTCATTATGAAAACCAAGTTTTTAGTAGTTTGTTTCTATGTTTCCATTGAAGTTTTCATAACATTTCTAGACAGATTCCTTTAAAATAGGAGGCAGGCAATAATGAAATAATTTTAAGTTAATTTTTGTCCAGGGTATAAACCCTATGATTCAATAGCATTATATCACAAGTTTTAAACTAAAATCATCTTCCCTTTGGTCATGAGGCAAGAAACGATCCCTGTCTTGAAGGAAGGCAAGCTAGAAGGCTATGAGGCAAACAATGATCCCTCTCTTGAAGGAAGGCAACTGATAAGGCCATAAATGATCCATAAATGGTTTGGTACATGGTCTCCTTACGGCCTCCAATTTTTTCTATTGACTCTCTTCTATTTCTATAAGGCAATAAGTACTAACCATTTTTTATGGACTCTTTTCTATTTGAAATATAAGTATAGAGATCAATTCCTATGAGACTGCTCTTCGTTTCCTTATTCTTTCCATTCCATAATGAGAGGAGATATATACCAATCATTATGCGGAGGTTAGTCATCCTTATTGTAAGGTTTCGTTTCGTTTTCTAGGCTCTTTACATCTTTGTCTATATCTATGATTTTAGCTAGGTAAATATGTCAATAGAAGCCTCTAGAGTAAATTAACACATATAGAAGTTAAAGATGAACAACTATAATTAATACGTGCAATAACTCATTATATAACTAGGTGAATAGAAGCTTATATTTGGGGTAAACTAACTTATATAGAAGTTCAAAATAAGCAACTATAATTAATACATGCATCAATTGATTATATAGATATTTTGTTGACTCAACATGTACATAAAATACTATTTATTGCAAAGTGATAAAAGTACATTGTATTTGGACTACTTTGTAAAATGATTAAATTTTAATTTTATTTAATTTAGTAGTTTATTGGTTGACCTGATTGAACTTGTAGTATATTTAATAGCTTGACTTGTCTTTAATTACCATCAACTTGTATTTAAATTAATTATTAACTAATGTTAATTGATAGTATATTTAGGATCTTTAATTATGATGACTTTTTAGTATATTTTCTAGTTTAATGAATCATTAATTGTTTTTTTTCAACAATAGAAAACTCTTATATTAGTAAACTGGTCTCTTTTCATAACTATAGCCATGAGTCTACAAGCTTATCATTGTTTGTCTCCATTACAACTTTTTATCATATATATCAATACTGATATAATATATCTATAATAAATAAATAAAAACAATAAATATGTCCTCCTCATAAATGAATCATTAATTGTTATCTATATGTAGCATATTTGTTACTTTAATGAGTCATTAAATTCTATTAATTTGTAGTGTATTTAACTATGATAGTTACTACTAATGTATATTTTATTACTAGTTTAGTAGTTTCATAATTATTATATTTATTATTATTTTAATGACTTTATTATGCCAAAAGGTGTACACCTATTGATAATGGGCAGATTTAATAGGGGTTTAGTGCTTAATAAGTTTTCTATGGACAGGATTAAATATGGCTGGGATATTCTTAGTAGTCACACAAAATAAATGGCTGTGATTTCAATCATTAACTTCCTAGCTATTATAAAGACATCCCTTTATGTGTTTACTTTTTTACATTTACCTAATCATATTTAAGAATTACTTTGATAGTTAACTGATTGCCACGTACGTGATTAAAGAAATTAAAATATTAACACCAGATAAATGAAGCTCAACCATTTATTTGTTAATCAATAATAAAATTTAATATATTCGTTTAAGGATTCGTTTCATCTTATCAACCTTTCGGCATTTACCAGCAGCTATTTAGCTGCTATGCTAGTAATTATTATATTGATATATTGTTTATTATTTTTATTTAATCATTATATTTATTGCTAATTTAATAGTTTCATTTTCAATTTTTTTTAATTATTCATTGTTATTCAATATAAATTTCTATGGCATGAATAATTTATTAAATATCATGGAATTGTATAATATCACTATATACAATATTGATATTCATCCAATATTAAATATCAAATATGTATCATAAATAATAAAACTTGCATTAAAAAGTAAAATATAATGAGTGTGAGAACTTATATTAAATAATATTATACATATATAATTACTAAATAATATAAAATATGTATCATAAATAATAAAACTTGCATTAAAAAGTAAAATATACTAATTGTGAAAGCTTATATTAAATAATATTATACATATCTAATTACTAAATAATAGGCATATGGTCTCTCTATTTGGCCAACATAGATCTTTTATAAAAAAAAAAAAAAATGTGTATGCAATTTGAATTCATTATCAATTTAAACTTTAAACAAAAAAATGCACCACAATTTTAACTTCTCTACTAAACATGAATGACATCTATTCCACATCTCGTTCCAAAGCTTGGTTTACTTGGTTGTGATGTCAAAGCCAATGCCCAACAATAAAGACAAATGTACTTTGCAATTTTGTTATGCCAAAAAGAAAACATACTCTATTTATTTAAATGCCAAATCCTACACGCAATCTAACAATATATCCAATTCAAAAATCTGATGCGTTGATGATTGTAAGTGAATGATCCACATAAGGATTATCATAAGTCAATTTCCTTAAATAGAGCAACTGAGCAATCAATGTGGTTGGTACACAAGCAAATGCGTGTGCTTGTTTGACTTAATGGTAGGACTCAAAATGAGCTAAAGAGAGTGTGAATACATATAACCATTTTTCCATCGAACAAAGTGTTTCTGTTAACACAATGTCCAAATAAGATTTAAAACACGAAGTCCAAATAAGATTTAAACAAAGAAAATTCAATCATACACGATGTCCAAATAAGATTTAAACAGAGAACATTCAATCATGTAGAAATTTCATAAGATAAGATAAAGAGTTCAAATGTTCTATGGACAATTTTTTTTTATGGAAATCCCAAATGGAAAAAGCATGCAGATTTTTATGGAGATTTTATTAATCAAGAAAACGATTACAAAATAGTGAGATATATATAGATTTAGTGTATTGTTACTAGTTCATAGGAAATTTATACATGGCCATGGCTCAACAATAATTTTCACTTATCAAGGGATATACTCAATGTATTATTCTCATTCAATAAATTTGTAGATAGTCATGGCTCAACAACAATCTTCACCCATAGTGGGATAGATTCAATGTCTTATTCTCCTCCAATCATGAAGTAGACTGCTTCATGCTCTATATTTACTACTTCTCTTCTTCATTTTATCCTCATCTCTCCTCTTTATTGAATTCTCTTCTTCTCCACAATCTTCATTTTCAATGGGCCACCTTGGAAGGCTAGCTTTCAAAATAGTTTCTTTCAACTTCCAAGTGAATTTTGGACATTTCCTCAACTTTGACAAAAACAAAAAACATAACTTTGACAAAAACAAAAAACATTTAAATACTTGTTACAAAGTTTGCAAAGATATTCACTTCATATCTCTCCATTTACAATATTTTGGTCCTCAAAAGTTTCAACTCTCTTTAATTGTCTTCTTCTCTACTTTCAAGCATCCTCCAGCAAATTGTTAAACGGTGACAACAAATTCCAAGGATAGAATTGAGATCCTATTATTCAGCATTGGTTGTAACTATTGAGGCCAAGTTAGAATATTGATAGGATTGCATTTAATACTCAGTTTCATGTGTAAACATATATAAATTGTAAGCCTGTAGAGGCAAACAAGGAGTGGGAGTGAGCTGTTGTAATCTCCAAGATTTGAATAATAATACAACCAATACCTCTTCTTGGTGGACGTAGCCCAACATTTGAGTGAACTACATAAATCTCTATGTCTTTTATATTCTGTGTGATTTTGTTTTCTGCATTTGCAATTGCAACAATTGGTATCAGAGTCGTTGAAGATCCGTGAAGCCAGATCTGTAGTGTTGATCACGAGTTTCGAGAGCAAGAGCAATGCCAAAACTGTGGAGGAGTAGTTGGAGGAGCTGAATCTCTGCTCATAAAAAGGATGACTGGAGGGAGCGTCGGTTTTCAAGTCGGCGTTGGGTGTCAAGGTTGAAGGGAGCATTGATTGGGCCAACCCTTGCGACTTTTATAAATTTAAAAATCAGCGCCCATCTAACCTCACGAAGGGAGCGTTGTACATAGGGTCTTCGTAAAAATCACAGCCCGTCAAACCTCCGAGTCGTATGGAATTCTAAAACTTCTATCAATAATTGGTGATCGGCCATTTAATTTTCCAAAAGAAAACATTTGCATGTTTTTTTTGTTTTTGAAAAACATTAAGGTATGGAGAATTTTTTAGTTTTTTCAAAAAATGAATTTCTTTGTTTAAAAACATGAAAAGTCAAGTCACGTGGAGGATGTTTTTTGTAAGGGTTTACTATATTTGAAATTAAATATAGTATGTAAAAGTGGAGGAATTAAAGTAAACGTAAATTTTTATAAAAAAGGTGAATTTTTAGTAAAAGGTTTTTTATTAAACCGGGTGAAGATTATACCATTTTTCTTCTACATATTTTTAAAGGGCCTTGGTTATTAGAAGCGTGGTTTTTTTGAATGTTTCCTCTAATGGCAAAGACGCAGAGTGTTAATTTTGAAATTGAGAAGTTCAATGGAAAGAATAATTTCAAGATCTGGAAGGTTAAGATGCACAATCTGTTCATGCAACAAGGCGTGGTGAAGGCGCTTTTGGTAAAAGTAAAGAAACCCGTGACCATAATAGATGATGACTGGGATGATATTGATGTGAGAGCATTGAGTTCCATACGTCTGTGTTTGGCCGATGATGTTTTGTTCAACATTGTTACGGAGAAGACAACAACCAGTTTGTTGATGAAGTTGGAAAGCTTGTATATGACAAAATCCTTGACGAACATGATCTTCCTAAAAAGACAATTGTACATTTTGTGCATGAGGGAAGGTACAAAAATAGCTGATCATTTAAATACTTTTAATACTCTGTTAGTCCAATTGACTAGCATGGGAGTGAAATTCAAATCTGAAGATAAGGCAATTACATTGTTGTGTTCTTTTCCTGCACCATGGGATCACTTTGTTACCTATATTAGTTTCAATTCAACAGAAAATATTGAATTTGATGATATTGTTGGAGCTTTACTGTCTAAGAAAACAAGGAAGAAATGCAATCTAGAAACCTCTACATCTGAGACGATGATGGTTAAAGGCAGACCTAAATAAAGAGGACACGGTCAAAGGGATTTCTCTCGATCAAAGTCGAAGGGAAATAAGAGAAAACTTAAGTGTTGGTTTTGTGGAAAATTTGGACACCTGAAGAACGATTGTTAGAAGAGACAACAAGCCTCCAAAGAAGACCCTCCAAAAGAGATGAAGGAAACAAACACAATTGAAACAGGTTCAACAATAGGTTCAGGTATGACTGATGAAGTTTTATCAATTAGTATTGGTTCACGTCATGATCAACAATGGTTATTAGATTATGGTGCTTCAAATCACATGTGTCTTCATAGACATTGGTTTATTACTTACCAGTCTATAGATGATGGAATAGTTTACATAGGAAATGATATTTCATGTAAAGTTGTGGGAATTGATAGCATTCAAATTAAGATGTTTTATGGAACTGTTAAAATACTAACTGATGTGAGACATATCCCTGAGATTAGAAATAACCTAATTTATTTGGGAGTCTTAGAAACTAGAGGATATAAGAGTATTCTTCCAGGTGGAGTTATGAAATTCCACAAAGAAATTCTATTGGTTATGAAAGCGAAGAAGGTTGGTAACTTGTTTCTATTAGAAGGAAGAACTGAGTCAGATCATGTGACAGCGGTATCCGAGAATGATAGTGATTTTGTTCCACTGTGGCAACAACGGTTGGGCCATATGAGCGAACAAGGATTGAAGATATTATCTGATCACAAATTTCTTCCTAGTCTAAAGTCTTTAAAGTTATATTTCTACAAGAACTGTATTTATGGAAAACATAATAGATAGAGATTTAAAACCGGAAGACACACGAGTGAAGGAATCCTTGATTATATTCATTCTGATGTTTGGGGGCCATCCCCTACTATTTCTTATGGAGGATCATCATATTTTGTAACTTTTATAGATGATTTCTCTAGGAAGGTGTGGATCTATATGTTGAAAATAAAGATTGATGTGTTTACTATTTTCAAGCAGTTTAGAGCTTTGGAAGAAAAGAGCACTGGTAGATCCATTAAATGTTTAAGAACTGATAATGGTGGTGAATTTACATCAATGGAGTTTGAGAATTATTGCAAGGAATTTGGGATCGATAGACATAAAACCACTGCCTATACTCCTCAACAAAACGGAGTTGTTGAACGCATGAACAAGACTCTTCTAGAGAGAGCAAGGAATATGTTGAGTAACGCCAACTTGCAGCAAGAACTATGGGTAGAAGTTGTATCTACACCTTGTTATTTGGTGAATCAATCACCATCAACAACAATAGAATGAAAAATTCTTGAAGAGGTATGGACAGGTCACCCTTGTAAGTATTCTAATCTTAAAGTTTTTGGTTGTGATGCCTATGCTCTAATTTTGAAACATCAGCGTTATAAATTAGATCCAAAATAAAGAAAAGACTTATCTTTGTTGGATATGGTGATGGTATTAAGGGGTACATGTTGTGGGATCCTACTGACCACAAGATCACCATTAACAGATATGTAATATTTGATGAATCATCTCTCATCAAATCAAATGTAGATGTTCAAATGAAACAGGAAGAAGCACCAAAGTATCAGCAAATTCAGTTTGAAACCAATGAAGGTGAACATGAACACATTTCAGAAGATGTTTACGAAGAGTCTCCTGCAGCAGAGGAAGACATGGTTGATGATAACAATCAACAGAATGTGGATGAGCCACAAACTTCCTTAAGGAGATCTATGCGGGTCAGAAATCCTCCAAGAAGGTATGATGACTTTGTTTCATCAATTTTTTTAAGTACTAATGATGATGAACCTTCGTGATATCAGGAAGCTATGAAGGGTTCTAACAGTGATAAATGGAAAGAAGTGATGAAGGATGAAATGAATGCATTAGAGAGGAATGCTACATGGGACCTGATAGAACTTCCAAGAGACAGAAAAACTATAGGTTGCAAGTGGGTCTACAAGCTAAAGAAGGGTGTTGATGATAAGGTGGAAAGGTACAAAGCAAGGTTGGTTGCGAAATGATACTCTCAGAAAGAAGGTATTGACTTTCATGAGATTTTTTCATGATCCAAATTATTTTCAGCACGAAATGAGAGTGGAGATATAATAAAGAAATGCACATAGATACAGTAATACATGATTTATATTAATGAAAGAAATGTACAGAGACTGTAAAACTACAGAGTGAAAGACTGGCTAGAATGGTGGCAGCTTATCTCTAAGAAGAGATGTGACGCCTACTCGCATTCGCAAGAAGATGATTACAATGAGGCTCTGAAGGCCTTTTTACAATAAATAGGAATGTCAAAAACTATTGACATCCAAAAACCTAACCCTAGGAGATGAAGCGCCAAAAGTTATGTGGGCCCCGTTTGGGTAAGTTGGTGCATCAACTTCCCGGGGTCGTAACTTTTGCATACAATCTTCGTTTTAGGCGTATGATAGCCCGTTGGAAAGGTATCGTTGAGGAGATTCATTTTGGGGCATTAATATGCTTTTATATATCATTGAGTTGGGTCGATCTCGAAAAACCTTCATTTAGGCCCTCAAAATGGCCTCGGAAGTTAAAACCTGCTAAAAATAGTAAATTGTCAAAATTGCCAGAAAACTATTTTGAGTCAGTTGGAAAAGGTGGGTGGCCACTGATATCCACCTGGATCATTTCACCGGTTGTAAAGATTGTTTCAATTCGAGTTTTGTTAGCATTAGCTGCATTGCTTGATTTGGAGTTGGAACAACTAAATGTAAAGACTGCTTTCTTACATGGAGATTTGGATGAGGAAATTTACATGGAACAACCTGAAGGATTCGTTCAGAATCGCAGCATGAAATTTGTTTGCAGGCTCAAGAAATCATTGTATGGTCTGAGGCAATCACCCAGACAATGGTACAAGAAATTTGACTCTTTCATGGTGAGCCAAAATTATACAAGGAGTGAGTATGATCATTGTGTCTACTTTAAGAAATTGAATAATAGTATATTCATTATCTTAGTATTGTATGTTGATGATATTCTTTTAGCAAGAAAAAACATAATTGAGATCACCAAGTTAAAGGCTCAGATGGCTAGGACGTTCGATATGAAAGATCTAGGAGCAACAATGCATGTTTTGGGCATGGAGATATTCAGAGACAGGAGGGATGGTAAGCTTTGATTGTCACAACAAAAGAATGTTGAGAAGATACTTTTGAGGTTTGGTATGAACGATGTGAAACTAGTATCAATCCCTTTGGCTTTCCATTTTAAGATTTATTCAAGTTTATGTCCTAGTACAAAAGAAGAAAAGGAATATATGTCTCGAATACCATATGCTAATGTAGTAGGAAGTCTAATGTATGTGATGGTTAGTACAAGGCCAAACATTTAACATGCAGTTGGGGTTGTCAGCAGGTATATGAAAAATCCAGGTAAAGAGCATTGGGCAGCAGTGAAATGGGTGCTTCGGTATCTGAGGGGCACAAGTGATTATTGTATCACCTATAACATTGGTTGTGAATCAGTCTATGGATATGTTGATTTTGATTTTGCAGGTGATGTGGACAAAAGAAGGTCGACTTCAGGGTATGTCTTTACTCTTTCAGATGGAGCTATTAGTTGGATGTCAAAGCTACAGAACATTGTTTCTTTATCCACTATAGAAGCAGAATGTGTAGCTGCTTCACATGCTTGCAAAGAGGTAGTTTGGTTGAAAGGTTCATTTGGTGAGTTTGGAAGGATGCAAGACAAAGTAAAGTTACTTTGTGATAGTCAAAGTATTATTCACTTGGCTAAGAATCCAGCCTACCACAGTAAAACAAAATAAATACCTATCAAGTACCATTTTGTAAGATAGTTCATTGATGAACATGGAGTCTCTCTTGAGAAAGTGCATATGAAAGAGGATTGTGCAACCATGTTCACAAAACCAGTACTGTTAGAGAAGCTACGATGGTTCTTGGCTTCTCTTGGCTTGCAGAAAAGGTTATGAACAAAAGAAGGAACAAGGTATCAGGTTAATTGTTGTCAAGGTGGAGATTGTTAAACGGTGACAACAAATTCCAAGGATAGAATTGAGATCCTATTATTCAGCATTGGTTGTAACTATTGAGACCAAGTTAGAATATTGATAGGATTGCATTTAATAATCAGTTTCATGTGTAAATGTATATAAATTGTAAGCCCATAGAGGCAAACAAGGAGTAGGAGTGGGCTAATATCCAAGATTTGAATAATAAGACAACTTATACCTCTTCTTGGTAGACGTAGCCCAATGTTTGGGTGAACCACGTTTTTTATATTCTGTCTAATTGTGTTTTCTACATTTGCAATTGCAACACAAATATCCAAGAAATTGTCGTTCTTCTCTACCTTCAAGCATCCTCCAACAAATATCCAAGAAACGGTCCTTTATTACAACATGGAAGATAAGTGGCAAAGAGGAGCTGCCTTGGGCATAAGGCTGCTGTCCATCTCATGTTTAGAGATTACATTTGTTGCTGCAATAGGTAGTTCTACTGTTTCTCCTTGAACTACAAGTGAAACAAATTCGAAAGAACATGACTCTCCAAGCTTTCTTTTATCTATTCATTTCTGGAGTTTCACCTGAAACCTCTAACATTTGACCGCCCAATGTTTATTCAATCTATTGTATTAGAAAACATTCAATCTATTGTATTAGAAATAATTCTAGCGTGGGCTACTTGGACTTCTAGACTGCCAACGATTGCTAGTTTTATAGTCCCTTTTCTCGTAAGAAAAACAGACCAAAAATAATGTCATACTTTAAATTTCATTGAATGAAATGGGCAACTGCGCAGGTTTCTTATTTTGTCTGTTTCAGTTGGTCCGTGATTTATTATAAAAGTTTACCACAACTAATCTTGACTCCATTCTCAACACGTCCATGTCTTACTTTCCGCCAATTTCGATGCAGGTTGCACCGGCAATTAGGTGGTTTACGAAACACCAAACAAACTGGAAAAATCAAAAGCACGCCCAAAGAAAATTGAGTAGGAAGAAAAGCTCTCTGTTTTCAACTGCAATCGTGCGAGACTTCGGAAATGAATATTTCCATCGGAATTCTTTGATAGGACGTCGACAGAAGGCTTGAAATTTGTCCAAATTCCTACTGCACTTGCGTTTCATTTTGCTATTCGATGAAAGGTCAAATTGGACCGAGTAATTTGGAACTTTCGTATCCAACTTCATATTTTTCCTCTTCTTTTAAATCAGGTTCTTAAATATTGACCTTAAAATTTTCTTATTTAAACGCGACTATGTAAAACCATAACAAGTCTCTCAATTCTCGAAGACTTGAAAAAACTACCCAACTTCAATTCTGTAATATGTAAAACCATAACAACTCTCTCAATGCCTGACTTGACGAACAACTTACCTAGCCGTTTACAATAAATCGTTTAGACCTAAACAGGACCAACGACTTTGACAAAATACATAAACTCAGAAGTCAAAATCTCGCAACCAAACATTTAATATTTATATTTAAATAAACTCTAAATACAAATTCGTCACTCTCCTCTCCCAGAAATCTCTATACGATAAAACCAGGATCTCAATCCGAATTCCTCACTCTACACTCCGAAAACAAGAATTGGTCTTTGTCATATATATATGAACCATAATCGGTCTTTGGTCTTTGTTATATGCGTATTTGAAAGCCTGCTTTCAAACTGAATATCCAAATTTGAAATTCTTTCTCTCCCAAAAGAAGTCGTTATGATAAAGCACTCGAATTGGCCTTTGGTAAAAACTTCAATTGGTCTCTGCTATATATATGGTAAAAACTTGAATTGGTCTCTGTTATATATATATATATATATATTAAAAACTTGAATTGTTCTCTTATATATGGTCTTTGGTAAAAACTTGAATTGGTCTCATATATATATATATATGCTTTTTGGTAAGAACTTGAATTGGTCTCTATTATATATTATGGAGATCCAACAATTTCTCACCAAATTAAATGGATAATATCAGGAGAAAAAAAACAAAACCTAGAACTTTTAAACTATAGCTAATGTAAGGGAAAATGTTTCATAAAGGATTATGATGTAATAATGACCATATCACCATCATATAGTATTTGTAGTAGATCATTTAATGATATATATTATTATTTCCTAATTGAGGTTGATTATTTAATGATATGTGTTATTATTTTGTCCCACTTCAAATTGCATTTTTGAATGCATAAATGGATTCAACATACTAGAAAATCTTATGAGCACTTGAATTATATAGACTCAATCACTCAAATTTGGAGTTCCAACAATTATTGGTAGGATTTGAAGCTAAATTGATTTGAAAATACGTCCAACTCCAAAAAGTGGAACATTTAGACTAAGAAAACCTAAAAAAGTAAGATCTAAACACCCTGCAGAACATAATTTAATGTTGCAATTGGTAGTATATAGTGGGGTGGATATTTTAATGTTGTAGTTGGTAGTATATAGTGGGGTGGATATGGATTATAGGCCATGGATCTGAAAGAAATTCAGGTGGATTATAAATATGTAAAAGATAAAATATGCGAAACAAACACACGCTAAGGCTACACTAACTTATCTATTATTCAATGAAGACCCATTACATCATTATATAGGAAAAGAATCTACTGAGTTGGTTACATGCAAACCACGAACAACTAGACTCTACGAACTGACTCTTGTAACTGGCGCTTACAACTGACGCTTACAATTGGCGCTTACTCCATTATTTCCAAGTCTCCCCCTTAATGAAGAATGGATTGACTTCTACACCTAACATCTCCCTAAACAGTTCAAACTTAATCTTTCCAAGACGCTTAGTGAAAATATTAGCATCATTTTCACTAGTATTACAATACATAAGAGCTATTTCATTTGGCTGCAACTTTTCTCTAACAAAACGAAACTGAGCTTCAACATGTTTTTTCCTTGCATGAAAAATCGGATTCTTCACAATATTGATTGTACTTTGATTATCACATTTGATCATCGTATGTTCCTTTGGTTCTTCTCCAACATCTTGAAGAAGTCTTCTTAACCAAACAGATTCACAAGTTGTTGCAGACAAGGCTTTATATTCTTCTTCAATAGAAGACAAAGATACAATAGGCTGCTTTTTACTACTCCATTAAACAACCCAGGATCCAATGTTGAATGCATATCTAGTGGTTGATCTTCGATCATCCAGATTGCCAGCCCAATCAGAATCTAAATTACTTGTGAACTCAACATCAGATGCATCAGTATATTTAATACCATAATCAAGTGTTCCTTTTAGATACCTGAGTACTGCCTTTGCTGCATTCCAATGTCTTTCATGAGGTTTCACCATAAAATGACTTAACACACTCACAAAATATGAAATATCAGGTCTGGTTGTGGTGAGATAATTCAAACTACCCACCACCTCTCTATACATAGTTCCATTTACCTCCTTCGAACCATCATCACAAGAAAGTTTCACATTCTGTTGCATGGGAACAGTAGAAGACTTACACTGATCCATTTTGAATCTCTTAAGTATTTCTCTGATATACTTACTCTGACAAACAAAAGTTTGGCCTGCATTTCTCCAAACTTCAAAACCTAGGTAGTAATGTAACTCACCAAGATCTTTTATTTCAAATACCTGTGACAACTGCTCCTTGATTTCATCAATTAATTTCTCTGCATTTCCTATAATTATCAAATCATCAACATATAAGGAAATCAATACTATATACCCCTTCTCATCAAATTTGGTATACATATTTGGATCACTTTTGCTCCTCATAAAACCCTATTGAAGAAATAAAGAGTCTATCTTCTCAAACCATGACCTAGGTGCCTGTTCTAGTCCACACAATGTTTTCTTTAACTTACACACTAAGTGTTCTTGCCCTTTTTCCACAAACCGTTCAGGTTGAGTAAGGTAAACCTCTTCCTTTAACTCACCATTCAAAAATGCAGATTTAACATCTAACTGGTGTAGCTTCCAATGGTACTTTGTAGCTAAAGAAATTAACATTTTGATAATATTCAATTTAGCTATTGGTACAAACATTTTAGCATAATCAATACCTTATGTTTGTGAATACCCCTTTGCAACCAGTCTAGCCTTATACTTATCTATACATCCATCTGATTTAAACTTGGGTTTGTATATCCATTTGCATCCAATGAGCTTCTTATGTTTAGGTAATTCCGTCAATTCCCAAGTATTGTTTTTCATTATAGATTCATATTCTTCCTCCATTGCATTTCGCCATTCATCATGTTCATTAGCTTCATCAAAACTCATGGGTTCTATGACATTTGAAATGATACTCATTAGGGCATAGTATTTATACCTCTCAGGAAGTCGAATCTGTCGTGAAGATCTTCTCAACTGATTATCTTCCTCCCCACTTTGTGAAGATCTATCTTCACCTCTAGGTGAATTGTGACTGCTTAAATTGCCCATATCACTGAGTCCTTCTTGCTGCTGCTATTGCAGTCGTTGTGGAGATGGTTGTTGTTATCGCTACAGGGATGGCTGATGTTGCTCTTCTTTAACTCCTTCATCAATAAGTCTGTACCATTCCTCATGACTGTTGTCGTCATGATTTACTGCTTCGTGCTCATGGAAAAGTACATCTCTACTTGCAAATACTTTGTGAGTAGCATGATCAAACAGTTTGCATGCTTTAAATTCATAATAGTACCCACTAAAAATACATTTAATGGCCTTAGCATCCAATTTCCTCCTATTCTCCTTTGGAGTATGAAAAAAAGCCTTACACCCAAATACTTTTAAATTATGAACTACAGGTTTGGAACCATACAAGGCCTTGAAAGGAGTAACATTATCAAGACACCTTGTTGGACTTCTATTCTTTAAATAAACTGCAGTATTTATGGCTTCAGCCCAAAATGCATTTTATAGATTCTTACCTTTCATCATATTGCGTGCACACTCTACCAGAGTTCTGTTTTTCCTTTCAGTGACTCCGTTCTACTGTGGAGTGTGAGGTACTGTAAACTACTATACTATTCCATGATCTTTGCAATATTTGTTGAAGTCCCCTAATTTATACTCTCCCCCTTGGAGGATTTTGATGGATTTTCCTATATGTTTTTCCACCATGGTTCTGAATTCCTTAAAGTACTCGGAAACATCACTTTTTCATCTAAGGAAGTAAACCCATGTGTATCTCGTGCAATCATCAATAAATAACAGAAAATAAAATGCACCTTTTAAATACCTAGTCTACATAGGCCCACAAACATCAATATGCACAAGATCTAACACATTTCTCTTTTTCCTATCAGGATTAGAGGGGAATTCATCTCTATGCATCTTTCCTAATGCACATCCATCACAAGCAACCTTCTCATTCTTTAACATGGGAAGTTATTCAACCATATTATTTTTCTGTAATAACAATAAATTAGGATGATTGATGTGGCCATACCTTTGATGCCAAAGAATCTTTGTTGGCATAGTTGCAAAAGTTAGTGTGTGATGTGCTTTGCTAGTAACATCAATTTTGTATAGGCCTCTTTCTCTGACTCATGTTGCAACAGTTTGGAAGTGGTCCAGCAGATCCTTCACTATGCAATAATTCTTGAAGAATTCAACCTTCAAGTTCTGATATGTAATGGTGGACACATAGATCAATTTTTTCTTTATTCCTGGCACATAAACAACATTGTGAATGTGACAAACTGTACCATTCGAAAATGTCACATGAATGTCTCCATATCCCTTGATCTCATGAGTGCAGTCATCTCCAAGATATATGCTGACATCATTCTGTGTTTCTTTAAAATTAACATACCAATTTTTATTAAAAGTCATATGTACTGATGCTCCAGAATCCACAAACCAAGCATCAGAATCATCCATTTTAGTAGATAAAGGAGCGTTAGACACAAATAGCCTAAGATCTCATGAATCAAAATTTGGGGGTTCATCAATATCATCACTAGCAATAAATAATCTGAGATCATGATTTGACGATTTTTCTGCATAATGACGTGAATGTGTTCTAGGTTTATTCCTAGCCTCATCGCTCTTCTTCTTATGACAGTCATTAACAATATGTCCAAGTCGACCAGAATAAAAGAAACTCTTCGACTCATTCCTGTCAAATTGCATACCTTGATTTGGAGATTGTCTTCTCTGCGATGAACTGCCTCTCTGCCATGAACCACCTCTCTGCCATGAACTACCTCCTCTGCCTCTTTCTCCCGATCTCCCTCTCACAGATCTGTTATTTGACCACAGTGCCAAATCTTTATTTTGAGGCTTCAGATTCCCGCGGCTCTCTTCCTCTTGCAGCAAAATACCTGTCAATTCTTCAAATGTAGGAGGTTTCTCCCTTGCTGCAAGACCTGTTATGAACATAAGATAATCTTCTAGCATACCATTTAAGGTAATAGTGACCAGGTCAGTGTTGGAAACTGTTTCCCCTATATTTACTAGCTTGTATTTTGCCTCTTTAATACGACCCAAGAATGAACTAACAGATTCATTTCCATCCATCTTAATGCCTAGCAATTTAGTTTTCAGAAACAAAATGCAATTTGTGTTGCTAGTTTCATACAATGCTTTAAGCGTTGTCCATGTTGTAGCAGAAGTTGTAGTGTCTCTAATATGTTGAATTATGTTATCTTTAACAGACATGCGCAACAGTACCTTGGCCTTGTTTTCGCGCTTCTCCCAATATTGGATCTGTGTTGTTGTAGCACCTACAGTTGCACCAGGTTTCAGTTCAGTTCCCTTTGTAATGTTTCAGACACCATAGCCTTCCATGAACGTTTGCATCTTGAATTTCTAGTTAATGAAGTTCTAGCCATATAACTTGTTGGCTTCGTTGAGGTAGGTCTCTGCTAGTGGATTTGTCATTGCTGCAATTTAGTCTCTGCAAGTGAAACACCAAGGATATGCAATTTTCCGTCAAGTTTTTTCCTGTGCTGAGCAGTCCTTCGCTCTGCCTTCGGATCCACTGATCCAAATCTACTTATGTTCTCAGCTTAAATCATCCATGCATCCACCTTTAAATCATAACACCACCTCACATGCATATATCAATCTTTAAATCATGCATGCACCTTAATATCCCAAATATCCACTTTGAATAAAAAATTCACTTTTAATAAACTTTAGGAAAACCACTTTGAATAAAACCTTTAATAAAAAACACTTAAGTGAGCACCTTCACGATTTGATTAATAAATCATGGCACCTTAAGTGAGCACTCTCATTTAATACACAAAACCTCACTCACTAAGAATAAAGCTTTTTAAAAAAAACTCTATGTATGCAAACTAATATGTGAATTTTACTCACACTTCAAAACTCCACTCATGCATGCAAACTACTACCACGCTCTCGCATGCAAATCCGGAATTAAACTAACGCAGCAAAGTTTCTCACTTACACTCGAGTGGTGATTCACGGATCCTCTTTCCACAAGTCCATGCGACCGCCTCTGATCCTCGTGGCCGTCACGATTTGCTTTAAAAACTCACGCTATACCTCATGCAAATAGAAACTTCTCACGCTATAAACTTATAAACTTATTCAACACCTCACGCTTGTATTAGACTCTGGAGAGCTCATGGGTTTTCACACCTCTCGCTGTTGTAGACTGCGGGGAGTCCGAACCTCCCGAGTAACTTGGATTGCGGAAATGGTTAAGGATTTCCGCACTATAATGCCAGCTTGACTGTGGAAAGTATTTTGTTTTCTCTCTGTGGAAAGTTCGAGTAGTGTGCCACCGCACCCTACCAGAGGAGGGACCTGCGGACCTCTATGAATTTCCACACCTCACTCCATGGCTCTGATACCAAGATAAAATATACGAAACAAACACACGGTGAGGCTACGCTCACTTCTCTATTATTCAATAAAGACCCATTACATCATTATATAGGAAAAGACTCTACTGAGTCGATTACATGCAAACCACGAACCACTAGACAACTACGAACTGAGTCTTAGAAACTGACTCTTATAACTGGCGCTTACTCCATTATTTCCAAGTGTGAATGTTGTTGAAAGTGGATTATAGACTATCGGATTTGAAAGCAATTCAAATCCAACTACCTATAATCCACCTAATACAATATTAGATGCTACTTAGGAGGCTGAATATTGCTGGCCATATAGTGAAACCAAAAACTAATGGGCTGGATATTGCTGGCCATAGAGTGGAACCAAAAACTAATGCACGCTCAAAACAAACGATTAGTACAAGGAAAACGACTTCCAAGTCAGCGTGGGATAAACAGCAATTGATTTCAAATGCAAGTGTACGAACATCGTGAAATGAAGATTATGGTCAGAATTCGTAGCCGAAAAAAAGTCAAAAGGTTTTAATTTATCCATTTTCCCACTACAAGTGCATTTTATTTTTTTAATCGTTGTACCAAAATGACTGCGTATAAGACACTTTGAAATTTTTCGTTCTAACGTATTTCCGTTTCTGTTCTTTGAGATCTGTTTTATAATTCGCACGAATAAGAGGATTAGTTATGCAAGGTATGACTCAGTACTCATTCGAGATTTACTGTAATATGATATCCATCTTAATTGATAAGACGTCATCATCTCCCGCTGCGATAATAAAGCTTCCCAAACAAACATCGGAGAAAACAAGAGAACGAAAGTCAAAAACGTTAATGATTAACAATCACAAAAAAATCTTCCGGAAAAAACGATGCAATCACTCTGGAATGTCTGTAATTACAAATCTTTATTGCTTTCTTGTCTTCAACAAATACTTATATGATATATATAGAGATGTGGACTTCGACCAGTTTCAGAACGATCCATTGACACCGGAGATTTATGTTCACATTCTAATGGTTCATGTATAATTTATTCCCATTTCTGCAAACCCTAATGGCCAATGTTGGAAATGCTTTATAAATTAAGAATTGTTTTTTTCATCAAAATAATCGCTTTATATTATAAAAATTTGTTGAGGCTCATATGATTTGCGGTTTTACAATAAAAAATAGAGTCGCTATTGTTTACTGCACTATCAACAATCCCTAATTGTACACTCTATTAAATTCATTTAACAAGAATTACATCCAGCAGCTTCATGACAAGACTTCCAGTCGGGTCAATAATATGATGTTCACCCTTAGTCACAACATGTTATCTAGCGCTGGGACAATCAAACAAACTTCCCAAAAAATAAAACACAATTATTATGTAATTTTTTTATTCAAATAAATTATAAAATACAATTTATATCTTTTTTACTCAAAATATTTTTAAAAGTTTCAAATCTAGAAGGTAGGATATATATATATATATA
>JZKD02S1810248.1:641190-654968 GCA_000966675.3 Picea glauca | reverse complement strand
CCTCTCTGCCATGAACCACCTCTCTGCCATGAACTACCTCCTCTGCCTCTTTCTCCCGATCTCCCTCTCACAGATCTGTTATTTGACCACAGTGCCAAATCTTTATTTTGAGGCTTCAGATTCCCGCGGCTCTCTTCCTCTTGCAGCAAAATACCTGTCAATTCTTCAAATGTAGGAGGTTTCTCCCTTGCTGCAAGACCTGTTATGAACATAAGATAATCTTCTAGCATACCATTTAAGGTAATAGTGACCAGGTCAGTGTTGGAAACTGTTTCCCCTATATTTACTAGCTTGTATTTTGCCTCTTTAATACGACCCAAGAATGAACTAACAGATTCATTTCCATCCATCTTAATGCCTAGCAATTTAGTTTTCAGAAACAAAATGCAATTTGTGTTGCTAGTTTCATACAATGCTTTAAGCGTTGTCCATGTTGTAGCAGAAGTTGTAGTGTCTCTAATATGTTGAATTATGTTATCTTTAACAGACATGCGCAACAGTACCTTGGCCTTGTTTTCGCGCTTCTCCCAATATTGGATCTGTGTTGTTGTAGCACCTACAGTTGCACCAGGTTTCAGTTCAGTTCCCTTTGTAATGTTTCAGACACCATAGCCTTCCATGAACGTTTGCATCTTGAATTTCTAGTTAATGAAGTTCTAGCCATATAACTTGTTGGCTTCGTTGAGGTAGGTCTCTGCTAGTGGATTTGTCATTGCTGCAATTTAGTCTCTGCAAGTGAAACACCAAGGATATGCAATTTTCCGTCAAGTTTTTTCCTGTGCTGAGCAGTCCTTCGCTCTGCCTTCGGATCCACTGATCCAAATCTACTTATGTTCTCAGCTTAAATCATCCATGCATCCACCTTTAAATCATAACACCACCTCACATGCATATATCAATCTTTAAATCATGCATGCACCTTAATATCCCAAATATCCACTTTGAATAAAAAATTCACTTTTAATAAACTTTAGGAAAACCACTTTGAATAAAACCTTTAATAAAAAACACTTAAGTGAGCACCTTCACGATTTGATTAATAAATCATGGCACCTTAAGTGAGCACTCTCATTTAATACACAAAACCTCACTCACTAAGAATAAAGCTTTTTAAAAAAAACTCTATGTATGCAAACTAATATGTGAATTTTACTCACACTTCAAAACTCCACTCATGCATGCAAACTACTACCACGCTCTCGCATGCAAATCCGGAATTAAACTAACGCAGCAAAGTTTCTCACTTACACTCGAGTGGTGATTCACGGATCCTCTTTCCACAAGTCCATGCGACCGCCTCTGATCCTCGTGGCCGTCACGATTTGCTTTAAAAACTCACGCTATACCTCATGCAAATAGAAACTTCTCACGCTATAAACTTATAAACTTATTCAACACCTCACGCTTGTATTAGACTCTGGAGAGCTCATGGGTTTTCACACCTCTCGCTGTTGTAGACTGCGGGGAGTCCGAACCTCCCGAGTAACTTGGATTGCGGAAATGGTTAAGGATTTCCGCACTATAATGCCAGCTTGACTGTGGAAAGTATTTTGTTTTCTCTCTGTGGAAAGTTCGAGTAGTGTGCCACCGCACCCTACCAGAGGAGGGACCTGCGGACCTCTATGAATTTCCACACCTCACTCCATGGCTCTGATACCAAGATAAAATATACGAAACAAACACACGGTGAGGCTACGCTCACTTCTCTATTATTCAATAAAGACCCATTACATCATTATATAGGAAAAGACTCTACTGAGTCGATTACATGCAAACCACGAACCACTAGACAACTACGAACTGAGTCTTAGAAACTGACTCTTATAACTGGCGCTTACTCCATTATTTCCAAGTGTGAATGTTGTTGAAAGTGGATTATAGACTATCGGATTTGAAAGCAATTCAAATCCAACTACCTATAATCCACCTAATACAATATTAGATGCTACTTAGGAGGCTGAATATTGCTGGCCATATAGTGAAACCAAAAACTATTGGGCTGGATATTGCTGGCCATAGAGTGGAACCAAAAACTAATGCACGCTCAAAACAAACGATTAGTACAAGGAAAACGACTTCCAAGTCAGCGTGGGATAAACAGCAATTGATTTCAAATGCAAGTGTACGAACATCGTGAAATGAAGATTATGGTCAGAATTCGTAGCCGAAAAAAAGTCAAAAGGTTTTAATTTATCCATTTTCCCACTACAAGTGCATTTTATTTTTTTAATCGTTGTACCAAAATGACTGCGTATAAGACACTTTGAAATTTTTCGTTCTAACGTATTTCCGTTTCTGTTCTTTGAGATCTGTTTTATAATTCGCACGAATAAGAGGATTAGTTATGCAAGGTATGACTCAGTACTCATTCGAGATTTACTGTAATATGATATCCATCTTAATTGATAAGACGTCATCATCTCCCGCTGCGATAATAAAGCTTCCCAAACAAACATCGGAGAAAACAAGAGAACGAAAGTCAAAAACGTTAATGATTAACAATCACAAAAAAATCTTCCGGAAAAAACGATGCAATCACTCTGGAATGTCTGTAATTACAAATCTTTATTGCTTTCTTGTCTTCAACAAATACTTATATGATATATATAGAGATGTGGACTTCGACCAGTTTCAGAACGATCCATTGACACCGGAGATTTATGTTCACATTCTAATGGTTCATGTATAATTTATTCCCATTTCTGCAAACCCTAATGGCCAATGTTGGAAATGCTTTATAAATTAAGAATTGTTTTTTTCATCAAAATAATCGCTTTATATTATAAAAATTTGTTGAGGCTCATATGATTTGCGGTTTTACAATAAAAAATAGAGTCGCTATTGTTTACTGCACTATCAACAATCCCTAATTGTACACTCTATTAAATTCATTTAACAAGAATTACATCCAGCAGCTTCATGACAAGACTTCCAGTCGGGTCAATAATATGATGTTCACCCTTAGTCACAACATGTTATCTAGCGCTGGGACAATCAAACAAACTTCCCAAAAAATAAAACACAATTATTATGTAATTTTTTTATTCAAATAAATTATAAAATACAATTTATATCTTTTTTACTCAAAATATTTTTAAAAGTTTCAAATCTAGAAGGTAGGATATATATATATATATATATATATATATATATATATATATATATCTTTATAGATTTTAGTAGGAAAAACAAGTACAGACAAGAAATCCCTTATTCCATAAATAAAATATCAATTAATGTACTTGATATTACCTTAAAATTAAATTATATGTATATATAAAATGAAGGTGCTTTGACCCAAAGGTTTATGTTCACATTGTAATGTTTCAGATCTGGGCTTTGATCAAGTTATTATTTTATATATATGTATATGGACTTTCATCTATTTCATAAAGGTGCATTGACCCAAAGTTTTATGTTCACATTGTAATGGTTCAGATCTCGGCTTTGATCAAGTTCATAAAGATGCTTTGACCTAAAAGGCTTATGTTCACATTGTAGTGGAGTGGGATCAATTTCAAAACATACTTTGACCGAGAAGTTTTATGTTCACATTGTAATGGTTCATGTATTGTTTATTATGATTTTTGCAAAACTCCGCTAAGTGTCTCATAAAATAAAATAAGGAATGGTTATAAGTGTTTCATAAACTAAGGAATCGCTCCGTTTTATTTTAAACGTATGATTTTTTGAATATTTACAATTTTGTCAAAAATTTAGTTAGAAATTTAGAAGAATCATTAGAATTGTAGTTATCATTTATTGAGATTGCATAATTTTAGTGGAATAGTGATTTTTTAGGGGGATGGATCATTGCACAATTTTAGTGGAATAGTGGGTTTTTAGGGCATAGGATCCATCTATGCATTCAAACGTGCAATTTGAACAATGGAAATTTAAAATTCACCAACAATTACATTGTCCAATTCCAATGATAATGATAATTTCCCTAAAAAAATCCAAAGTACAATGTTTAGACTAAGTCCCAAAAGAAACTAAGTCATTTTTATAACACAAAAATCCTAAGAAATCTAAATATTATAATATTTGGGCATTGCAAATATTTAAGAATGAAAATAATTTCATTGTATATTCATACCCACTTGCCTAATAGTTTCTATGTGTATATTTTAATAAGTTACATCTCTATCTTCCTTAGCCGGCCTCCACATTCCAGAACCATTTGTTGGTGCACAATGGGAAGACCCAAGGTTAAACATTAATTCACCAACAAAACCCTAAGATATAGTCCCTTCGAGCATCACCCGCAAGAAAATGAAGTCTCTCCCGAGGTATCTATGGGGACTACAAGTTTCCGCACTCATAAAGAGATTTGAGGTAGTTATCTTAACCATTATACTTAGCCTTAGTTCATTATACTTTATATTATGTGGGTAGAAACATAATAACATGTAAAACTTTCATAGCAACCAAACATTCATTATATGTGCGTAATAAATAGAACAATCATATCATAACACACATACACCATGTTAAACTGGTTCACCCAAGATGGGCTACGTCTACAACGACCAAATTCTTATTATATTATTCGGAATAATCTATTACAAAATATGTGTATTGCGCTCATACATCATACTCTTGTCGTTCTCCTATCCCTCTATCTATCTCTGTCACTCATCACTATTACACCCTCACATACAATGCATACTTCTTCCCAAGTTCTCTTATGCTTTCTATCCCCAAAACCCTTACATATTTATACAATTACATTAGGACTTATCCTTTATCAATGGACCGAAACAAAAATGCCTAATAGATTCAACGTTATTCCTTTCTTTGTGTGTGTGTGTTGTGGAGCTCCCAAAATACTATCCCAACAACAACCAAAGAGCCACATGGAAAGTAGAAATCAATTTCCCTTCTTCTCTAACTTTTCTTATAATCTCACTTTTACAACTAAGTTATTTATGAATGACTCATTTTTATAGAATAAGTGAGAATCACTTTTACAATGAAGATACTTTCTAAATTAAAATTGCATGGAAAAAGTAACAAAAAATAATATTAAAGTTACTTAGAGTGGTTCACTTTTATAATTTAAGTGAAATTCACTTTAGAATGAATACATGCACTTTTTCAAAAAGTATCTTATAATCTTACCTTTACAACTGAGTTATTTATGAATGAATCACTTTTATAGAATAAGGGAGAATCACTTTTACAATAAAGTTACTTTATAAATTAAAGTTGCATGCAAAAACTAACAAAAAATAATATTAAAGTTACTTAGAGTGATTCACTTTTATAATTTAAGTGAAATGCAATTTAGAATGAATGCATGCACTTTTTCAAAAAACAACTTGAAAAAGAGACATGATCTCAAGACCTTTTATTAATTAAAACAACTTTTAACTGAGTGACCTAAAGAAAACACACAGAAATTTTAAAGAATGAGGATGAGGGGGTTTTGTTGTTGTTGGAGTTCTACTCTGAGGTATGTGCTTACCCCAAAAAAACCTTGCTTTCATGTGCTCATACAAAAACAAGTGAAATTTTAGAAAATAAATTATGAATATCAACAACAATGGTGTGAGATCTTAGTTAGCTTACCCAAAAAATGAAAGTTTTAAGATCTATCAACTCTTGTGGATATTTCACTAGAACAATTTATCACAACATATCTAATAAAATAATGAAATCTTTAAGATTAAGGTTAATTTCTCTTAAATCTCAAAAATATTTAGTTATTGATAAAATAGATAAATGCAGAAACTATAGAACATTAAAACGCATTCACACCATCCACAAATAACACAAGATATGACCTGGTAAACCCAAAATGGGAGAAAACCCAACTAGAAGGTGAGGTTGATCTGCTCTCTTCTCTCTGGTATAAAAATGATGCAAGTAAAAAGAAAGAGGAACACTCTCTAGAGTTTCCTTTGAAATGTGGTCTGAATGGATGCTACAGAATACCTTCCCCTCTAGTATGCTCACAAAATACCACTCTCATATGTTCTTCTTAGCTATGGAACAAGACACAATAAAAAAGAATGGAACCCCTTCTCCTCCTACTAGCCTAGTTTTTAACATAGCCCGATAGCCATCTAGGGATAGGTTTTTGACTTCCTCAACCTTCAATTGTGATAAGATTTTGTACTTTATAAAATATTATTAGAAAATCCATTACGTGGCTAGCCCCACATGTCTAAGTAATGGAGGTTGATGTTTCATCTACTCACACCATGGTGATTAATATGGTAGGTCAACTTGCGGGAGACATAAGTTTCTCATACAAACTTCAATTAACGAATGATCTACATCGCTGGAAAGGTATCGATGTGTATAATTTAGAATATTCATTGATAGCAAGGTTTGAACCAAAAAAAATTCATTCAATGCCTCAAAATGGCTCCAAAATATTTTCGACTATTTTTTGGATCCAAATTTTGACCAGCCAACAAAATGGCCCTGCGAGTTGATTCCTCCAATGTTTCCACCTAAAACGTTTTGAGATAGATGAAAAATAATATAATGATCCAATATGGATCATACCTCCCCTTTTAGGGAGGCTTTTGGTCCCCAAAATATTTACTAAATGAGGTGAGGAAATTTTTCCTCTAACTTCACCTTCGAGTACCAATTTGATTTGTGTGGAAGTTGTCCTTTCAACCCAATATGACAAAGTTCATGCTTCCCTTGTCTTGTATTTTTGGACCGCTTCTATAAAATTGTGTCTTCTTCCAATGTTTCCTAAGCATATGGTGCTAAACCCTATATAGGAGGTAGGACCTGCTCCTCCTCCTGATCCAACATGGAGGGCTCATGGAGTTTGAAATTCTCCACATTCACTACTGAGTAAATGCATATGTATGGGAGTAGATTGAGTCTATAGGTGAATATTTTTAAGGTATCAAAAGGGCCATACCACATAGTCTTGATCTTCTTACCTAGACCCTGTAGTCTTTCCTTATTCAATTGTAACCATACTTTGTCTCCCACTCTAAATGTTTTCTCTGTTCTGTGTTGGTCATGTCTATCCTTGTACTTTTCTTGTGACTTTTTTAGCATCTCTTGTACTTGCAAATGTATCTTCCTGATGTTGTAAAAAAAAATTATACTTTTGATACATATCTTGTGAAGTCATCCCTCACTCCTCTGTGTTTCCCATATACAACATCTAAGGGTGAAGGTGGAAAATACCCAAATCAAGTTTCAAAACATGAATTACCAATAGAAGTGTGGACTTCTCTATTATATGAGTGTTGTATATAGATACAATTTTCATCCCAAGTCTTTAGATGCTTATGATTTTAACCCTTAAAAATATGCACCAAAGTCATGTTGACTACTTCCATATTCCTATCTGTCCATGGATGGAATTCTATAAACCTCTTCAACTTAGTGTCCGTCATCTCCCATAATCGAGTCCAAAATGCACTAAGAAATTGGGTATCCCTATCTGAGATGATGCTCCTTGGTATCCCAAAGTGCACCCAAACCTGTTCAAAGAATTTGTTTGATGCTTATTTTCCATTGATGGTACTTTTATAGGGAATGAGAATGCACATTTTGTTGATCCTGTCAACTAACACAAATAAATAGTCATGCCCCTTCCTATTTTATGGTAAAACTCCCGCAAAATCCATGCAAATTCTTTCCCAAGGTCAAGTGGGTACATGTAAGGGATAGTATAGACCTTGATTTCCATTGTTGGGATTGTTGGTACAATAAAGTATATGTCCTATAATATATCATGCTACATCTTCTTGCATTATAGGCCAATACACATACCTATGTAAGTTGGTGATCAACTTCCCAACACCAAACTTTCCTACAACCTTGGAGGTGTGAGCCTCTCTAGTAAGATACAATTGTTCACCTTTAGGAACACAAATATTGTAAATCTTGTAGAGTAACCCATTCTGGAAATGATAGTCATCCTTGTTGTCACTTTATTCCATATTAATTTGGCCCTTTAGTTGTTGAAACACCTCCTTGAAGTCTTCATCTTCTGTGTATGCCTCTTTGTATGCATCATGGGTAAAAGGATCCATGTGCATTAGAGTTAAAAAAGTTGTAATATTGGATTTGGGTGGCCGTGAAAGTATGTATGCCAACTCATTTGTTCTACCCTTCTTATATTTTATGACCAAATGAAATTTCTATAAAAACCACATCCACCTCTAATGTCTAGTTTTTTGTAGCTTACTCAGGTCCTACAAATACTATAGTGGTTGGTGATCTATGTGGATGATGGTCTCATTTCCCATTAGATAGTGTTTCCACTTTTTGACAGCTTGTACCAAGGAATATATATCCTTGTTGTATGTAGGATATTTGAGAACTACCCCATGAAATACTTGAGAATGATAGTAGATGGGATTTCCTCCCTTCATCAATATTTCTCACATGGATACCCACTTTTAATTGTCTCCACATCGAAAGGATTTTCTAAGTTTGGTAGTGCGAGTAGTTATGCTTGAATGATATTTATTTTCATCTCATCAAAGTTTTTTTTTTTATTATTTCTCCCCCTCTCTATCTCTCTCTAACCACTTTCCTTCACTCTCCCTCTCTCTCTCCCCTACTCTCCCCCCTCCCCTACTCTCCCCCCTCTCTCTTCTCTCCCCTACGCTCCCCCTTCATAAACTAAGGAATTGTTATAAGTGTTTCATAAACTAAGGAATCATTTTGATTTATAGTAATGATTGATTTATGTTATCAAAAATAGTTGTATTTAGCAGTAAATTTTTATGGCACAAAAGAAACAGCTTAGTTTAAACATATGATTTTTTGAATATTTACAATTTTGACAAAAATCTAGTTAGAAATTTAGAAGAATCATTGGAATTGTAGATATCAATTGTTGAGATTGCACAGTCCTAGTGGAATATCGTCTTTTTAGGGGGATGGATCATTGCACAATCTTAGTGGAATAGTAGTTTTTTAGGGCATATGATCCATCTATGCATTCAAAACTGCAATTTGAACAATGGAAAATTAAAATGCACCAACAATTACATCATCCAATTCCAATGATAATGATAATTTCCCTCGAAAAAATCCAAAGTACAATGTTTAGACTAAGTCCCAAAAAAAACTAAGTCACTTTTATAGCACAAAAATCCTAAGAAATCTAAATATTATAATATTTGGGCATTGTAAATATTCAGAAATGAAAATAATTTCATTGTATATTCATACTGACTTGCCTAATAGTTTCTATGTATATATTTTAATAAATTACATCTATCTCTTCCTTAGTCAACCTCCACATTCCAGAACCATTTGTTAGTGCATAATGGGCAGACCCAAGGTTGAATGGGAAGATCCAAGGTTAAACATTAATTCACCAACAAAACCCTAAGATATAGTCCCTTCCAACATCTATGGGTAGAAACATAATAACATGTAAAAAATTCATAGCAACTAAGCATCAGTTATATGTGTGCAATAAATAGAACAATCACATCATAACACAGAGACATAATGTTTAACTTGTTCACCCAAGATAAGTTATGTAATCGAATTCTTATTATATTATTCATAATAATCTATTACAAAATATGTGTATCCCGCTCATACATCATACCCTTGTCATTCTCCTATCCCTCTATATATCTCTGGCTCTCATCACTCTTACACCCTCGCATATAATGCATACTTATTCCCAAGTTATCTTATGCTTTCTATCCCAAAAACCCTTATATATTTATACAATTACATTAGGGCTTAGCCTGTATCAATGGGCCAAAATGCCTAATGGATTCAATGTTATTCATTTCTTTGCATGCGTTGGTCCTGAAAGTGCACCAATTGTCTTTCCTTCTTCTACACGTGTTGTGCAACTCCCAAAATTGGTCCCAAAATCCTATCCCAACAACAACCAAAGATCCACATGGAAAGTAGAAATCGATTTCCCTTCTTCTATGACTTTTCTTATAATCTCACTTTTACAACTAAGTTATTTATGAATGACTCATTTTAATAGAATAAGTGAGAATCACTTTTACAATGAAGTTACTTTATAAATTAAAATTGCATGCAAAAAGTAACAAAAAAGAATATTAAAATTACTTACAGTGATTCAGTTTTATAATTTAAGTGAAATGCACTTTAGAATAAATGCATGCACTTTTTCAAAAAGCAACTTATAATCTCACCTTTACAACTAAGTTATTTATGAATGAATCACTTTTATAGAATAAGGGAGAATCACTTTAACAATGAAGTTACTTTATAAATTAAAGTTGCATACAAAAAGTAACAAAAAATAATATTAAAGTTACTTTGAATGATTCACTTGTATAATTTAAGTGAAATGCAATTTAGAATCAATGCATGCATTTTTTCAAAAAACAACTTGCAAAAGAGACATGAACTCAAGACCTTTTATTAATTAAAACAACTTTTAACCAAGTGACCTAGAGAAAACACACAAAAAATTTAAATAATGAGGATGAGGGGTTGTTTTTGTTGTTAGAGTTGTACTCTGAGGTATGTGTTTACCCAAAAAAGTCCTCGTTTTCATGTGCTCATACAAAAACAAGTGAAATTTTAGAAAATAAATTTTGAATCTCAGCAACAATGGGGTTAGATATTAGTTATCTTACCTAGAAAATGCAATTTTTCTAACCTGTAAACTGACGTGGACATTTAACTGGAACAATTCATCACAACATATCTAATAAAATATTGAAATATTTACGATTAAGGTTAATTTCCTTTAGATCTAAAAAATATTTAGTTACTGATAAAATAGATAAATGCAAAAAATATAGAACATTAAAACACATTCACACCATCCACAAATAACACAAGATATGACCTGGTAAACCCAAAATGGGAGAAAACCCAACTAGAAGGTGAGGTTTCTCTGCTCTATTTTCTCTTGTATAAAAATGATGCAAGTAAAAAGAAAGAGGCACTCTTTGTAGAGTTGCCTTTGAAATGTGGTCTGAACGGATGCTACAAAATATCTCTGCCTTTGTTGTTCTCACAAAATACTACTCTTGAATGTTCTTCTTAGCTATGGAACAAGATACAATAAAAAATAATGGAACCCCTTCTCCATCTACTAGCCTGGTTTTTAACATAGCTCGATAGCCATCTAGGGATAGGTTTTTGACTTCCTCAACCTTCAATTGTGATAAGGTTTTGTACCTTATAGAATATTATTAGAAAATCCATTACGTGGCTAGCTCCACATGTCTAAGTAATGGAGTTTTTTTTTCATCTACTCACACCATAGTGATCAGTATGGTAGGTCAACTTGCGAGAGACATAACTTTCTTATACGAACTCTAATTAATGAATGATCTGCATCGTTGAAAATGTATAGACTTGTAGAATTTAGAATCTTCATTGATAGAAAGGTTTGAACAAAAAAAAAATAGTTTGATTCCTCAAAATGGCTCCAGAATATTACTATATTTTGAACCCAAATTTCCAAATTTCGACTAGCCAACAAAATGGCCCTCCAAGTTGTTCCTCCAATGTTTCCACCCAAAACATTGTGAGATAGATGAAAAATAATATAATGATCCAATTTGGATCATACCTCCCTTTTTAGGGAGGCTTTTGGTCCATAAAATATTTACTACATGAGGTGAGGAATGTTTTCCTTTAGCATATCCCTAGAGTACCACTTTGATTTCCCTAGAAGTTGTCCTTTCAACCCAATATACCAAATGTCATGCTTCCCTTGTCTTGTAGTTTTGGACGGCTTCTGTAAAATTGTGTTTTCTACCAACGTTTCTTGGGAATCTGGTGATAAACCCTCTATGGGAGGTAGGACCTGCTCCTCTTCCTGATCCAACATGGAGGGATCATAGAGTTTGAAATTCTCCACATTCACTACTGAGTAAATGTGTATGTATGGGAGTAGACTGAGTCTGTAGGTGTTATCTCCCACCTTTTATAATACCTCAAAAGGACCATACCACAGAGTCTTGATCTTCATACCTGGACCCTATAGCCTTTCTTTATTCCACTTTAACCATACTTTGTCTCCCACTCTAAATGTTTTCTCTGTTACGTGTTGGTCATGTCTATCCTTATACTTTTCTTGTGACTTTTTTAGCGTCTCTTGTACTTGCAAATGGATCTTCCTGATCTTCTGAAAAAAAAATTCTACTTTTAATACATTTATTGTGAGGTCATCTCTCACTCCTCCTTGTTTCCCATATACAACATCTAAGGGTAAAGGTGGAAAATACCCAAAGATAGTTTCAAAACGTGAATTACCAGTAGAAGTGTGTACTTCTCTGTTATATGAGTGTTGTATATAGATCAAATTTTCATCCCAAGTCTTCAGATGCTTCTGATTTTAACCCCTCAAAATATGCACCAAAGTCATGTTGAATACTTACATATGCCTATTTTTCTATGGATGGAATGTTGTAGACCTCTTCAACTTAGTGTCCATATTCTCCCACAATGTAGTCCAAAATGCACTGAGAAATCAGGTATACCTATCTGAGATGATGCTCCTTGGTATCCCAAAGTGCACCCAAACATGTTCAAATAATTTGTTTGATGCTTATTTTCCATTGACGGTACTTTTACAAGGCATGAGAATGCACATTTTGTTTAACCTATCAACTACCGCAAATAAATAGTTATGTCCCTTCCTAGTTGTTGGTAAAACTCCCACAAAGTCCATGCAAATTATTTCCCAAGGTCAAGTGGGTACATGTAAGGGATGGTATAGACCTTTCTTCTTGTTTTTGGGCTTGTTGGTACAATAAAGTATATGTCCTCTAATATATCATGCTACATCTTCTTGCATTCTAGGCCAATAGACATATCTATGTAAGTTGGTGATCAACTTCCCAACACCAAAATTCCATACAACCTTGGAGGTGTGAGCCTCTCTAATAAGATACAATCGTTCACCTTTAGGAACACATATCTTGTAAAACTTGTATAGTAACCCATTCTAGAAATGACATTCATCCTTGTTGTCACTTTATTCTATATGAATTTGTCCCTCTAGTTTCTTAAACACCTCCTTGAAGTCTTCATCTTCTCTATATGCCTCTTTGTATGCATCATGGGTAAAAGGATCCATGTGCATCAGAGTTATCAAATTTGTAATATTGGATGTGGGTGACCATGAAAGTATGTATGTCAACTTGTTTGTTCTACCCTTCTTAAATTTTAAGACCAAATGAAATTTCTATAAAAACCCCATCCACCTATAATGTCTAGTTTGTTGTAGCTTACTATAGGCTTACAAATATTGTAGTGGTTGGTGATCTATGTGAATGATGGTCTCTTTTCCCATTAGATAGTGTTTCCACTTTTTGACAGCTTGTACCAAGGAATATAGATCATTGTAGTACGTAGGGTAGTTGAGAACTGCCCCATGAAATACTTGAGAATGATAGCATATGGGCCTTCCTCCCTTCATCAATATTGTTCATATCACATACCCATTTGAATTTGTCTCCACATCGAAAGGATTTTGTAAGTTTGGTAGTGCGAACATTGATGCTTGAATGATATTTCTTTTCATCTCATCAAAGGCATCATGTGGATTATTTCTCCCCCCCCTCTCTATCTCTCTCTAACCACTTTCCTCCTCTCTCCCTCTCTCTCTTCCCTACTCTCCCCCTTCTCTCTCATATCTCTCTCTATCTCCCTCCACCCCTCTTCTCTCTCTCTCCCTTGTATCTGCCCCTCTCTCCTCCTCCCTCTTTCTTTCTCCCCATCTCTCACTCACTCACTCACTCTCTCTCTCTTTATCCCCACCCTCTCTCACTCTACCCCTCTCTCCCTCTCTCTGATTCAGTCACTTTCTATATACC
>JZKD02S1810248.1:608512-632982 GCA_000966675.3 Picea glauca | reverse complement strand
TTCCCATTCCAACAATTTTGCATGGTGCATCATCACCCAAATGAACCTGTCCAAAATCACCTTAAACATAATCTATAAAATGTTTCCTATGGGGTGTGGCATGAAATGAAGCTCCTGAATCTACTACCCAAGACTCAGAAATATTATATACAGAAATAATCAAAACATCTTGTAACACATCACCTGTTACATTTGCTTCCTGATTTCTCTCCTGTTGTCCATCTCTTTGTTTCTTTGGAGCTTTGCAATCTTTCTTCAAATGTCCTTTCTTCCCACAATTCCAACACTCTATCTTTCCATGTCTAGATTTGGTTCTTCCCTTCCTAGAATTTCCGCGATTCCTTGAGCCCTTTCCTCTATCCTTTTGTCTTCCCATGTTCTCCATGTTCAACGCATTACCTAATGTCTCACCTGTGCTTTTCCATCGCGTTTCCTCACTAAGGATAACACCAACAACATCATCAAATTTTAAAGTATTTGAACCAGAGACAGAGTTACTTACACCCATGACCAAGATGTTCCAGCTTTCTGGCAATGAGTACAAGAATAGAAGAGCCTTGGACTCATCATCAAAGTCCACTTTTACAGAAATTAGTTGATTAGTAACCGTATTAAATTCATTTAAATGATCTGCAACATACCCACCTTCTGACATCTTCATATTAAATAATCTCTTCATTAGAAATACCTTATTGGACGTCGAGGGTTTTTCATACAATTTAGCCAATGCGTCCATCAAACCCTTCGCTGTATTTTCTTTGGAAATATTGAAAGCCACCGATGTTGCCAGGCTCAGCCGTATCATTCCTAGAGCCTTTCTATCAATAATATCCCATTTGTCATCCTTCGTGGTTGTCAACGTTTTTTTTACTCCACCCAATGGTAGGAATAGATCCTTCTAATATAAATAATCATCCATCTGCATCTTCCATAACTGGTAGTTTTGGCCGTTAAATTTCTCGACCCTAAACTTTCCATCTTCTGACATTGTTCCCACTTGAACCAGGAACCCTCTTTTCCTGCGAGTTACCTTTCGCTCTAATACCAGTTGTTAGAAAAACAAGACCGTGGAGAAATAAAATAAAACAAATGTAGAAACAAAACACAGAAGATACACAATACAATAGAGACAAAGATTTACGTGGTTCACCCAGTGTGGGCTACGTCCACTAGAGAAATTGCTAGGTCCTTACTTTATTATTATCCAACAAATGAAGGGATACAACCTACAACAAACCCACTGTAACTTCCTCTTCTTTCTCTCACAGTCTCCTATCTCGGAATACAATATTCACCATCAACCATAGCCGCAATACATTTCCCTCATAAAAGAGGGTTGCCTTCTAGGGAAAAAAACCCTAACATAATCTCTACCATTAGATCTGCGACCTTATAATGAATGGTCCAGATTTACAATGAAATTACAATATACATTTACAAGGCAATTTTTCCTCTGGGGGCACGCTTTCCCCCAAACCCCCTAGCCAGGGGGATAGCCCCCCCGGACTTCACAGAGGGGGTACCCCCCCTCTACACTCCCCCACGTGGAAGAGTGTACATACTTCTGGGGTGTAAATATTTCATGGGGTATAAACACAGCTGAAAGTAAACGACCTCTGAATCAGGAAGATAATCAGGCTCCACAACCAACAAAAAGTGCATGTTCTCTCCTGTTTCTAATAATGCACGCGTGCGCATTCTTAAAGCGTGCACATTATTTTTATTTCATTTTTTTTTGGAATGCACACATGTTCTTGTACATGTGTTTTTAAGGAATGCACACATCCATACTTGGGAATGTGTCTACATGGCTTGCTGAGTGGAGGTTCATGGTTTTCCAAAACTATCACATCAGGAACGTGTGTGCATTCCTAGAATTGTGCATGTGTTCCTTCGAGTACGTGTCCCTACTCACCTCATTGCCACTTTTTTGTCCACCAACTTCATGCACTGACCCCACAATGGGTTTCTTCCTTGATTCCCATGACACTATACTTGCTCCAAAATGAAATGTTTACCCATAGGAATTACTTTTCCTATCATCTATGTTGCCTCCACAATTACTATCAGTATTACTATCAGTATATCCAACAAGTTTAAAATCTTTTGAAGTAGAATACATAATGCCAAAGTCTTTTGTTCCATTTACATATATTAGAATTCTTTTACCTTCCTTCCAATGGGATTCTTTTGGAGTTTCCATGAACCTTGAAATCAAGCTCACTCCATACATAATATCAGGCCTTGTTTTTGTCAAATACATAATACTTCCTACCAAGATTTTAAATAGAGTGGGATTCACTTGAGTTCCTTCATATTCCTTGCTTAACTTCAATCATGTTATAACAGGTGTTGGGGTTGCTTTCAAATTTATCATGTTGAATATTTTCAAGATTTCATGTGCATATTTAGATTCTGAAATAAACATACCATATTTGGACTGGTGAACTTCAATAACCAGAGAATATCTCATAAGCCCCAAATCAATCATTTCAAACTCATTCTTCATGATTGACTTAAATTATTCTATGCCAAAGTCACGTGTAAAAATCAAATCATCTACATATAAGAAAACAATTAACATATTACCTTGTCGATTTTCGTTGATGTATAGTGTTGGATCACAATTACTTCTTTGAAATCCATTTTGAGTGAGATAGGAATCTATGCAACTCTACCAATATTTTGGAGCTTTCTTCAATCCATACAGCTCCTTCTTCAATCTACATACCTTGTTTTCTTGTCCTCAAATCTCATAAACTTGTGGTTGTTCCACATATACGTCTTCCTCTAAATGATCATTCAAAACTGTTGACTTTAAAACCATTTGATAAACAAGAAATTTGTTATGCATAGAAATGTCCAACACTGTTATGAATGTATCCATGCACGCAAATAGGGCAAATGTTTCATTAAAATCTATTCCAAGTTGTTGTGTGAAACCCATTGCAACTAACCTCGCCTTGTGCTTCTACACATTTCCATATACATCTTGCTTGGTTTTATAAATCCACTTGACACTTATCACATTCTTTTCCTGAGGTATATTTACCAATTTCCATGTTTGACTATTCTCTATGCTTTTAATTTCTTCATCCATGGCTTCTTCCCATACATCATCTTTTATAGTTTTTTCAAATGTTAATGGATAATCTATTTGTGAAAATAGAGAAAATACTGGAAATGAATTTGTTGTATCAACATTGACGATGAGGATGATGATTAATGTCCACTAAGACCTAATTGGTCTATCGGACCTTAAGAGGGTAAGTGATTACTTGTGATTCTTTAGAATTTTGTTTATGTGCTCGAAAAGCATTAAGAGAGGCTTTCCAAGATCACCATACTTTTGTTGACTTAAGAGGTTAGGAAGGTTGGTAGTGTGATCAATATTTTGAAAATGAGATCAATATTTTTTATATGTCTCATAGTCTCCTTGTCTTCCTTGGTAACATACTTGCTAATGTTGCATTCAGAGATGTGGAACTACTCAGACTGCTTTTTGGAGTTTGATGCGCTCTAGGTGTGGACTGCGCACCTACAAATCTCATTAGAGTAGATTGTGCTACAATTTGTGTCACAATTCTAGTACTAGAAGGAACTACGCTTTTATTTATGATTCGTATTTGAACCACTTCATCCTCTATGTCATATTTCCCGATAGCATCAATAATTTTAACTGTCCTTTCTATGCTTCCATCCCATGCTTCATTTTCCACAAATTGAACATTGTGGCTAATTATAATTTTTCTTGCAATATGATCATACAATTTGTATTATTTTGTGTCTTCAGAGTACCCAATAAATATACATTTATTCCCTTTGTTATCTAACTTCTTTCTCATCTCATTTGGAACATATGTGTATGCGACACAACCAAAAAAATTTAAGTGCGCAACTTTATGCTTCATTCCTATCTAGGCTTCTTAAGAAACTTTATTTTTCACACTCTTTGTTGGACATTTGTTCATGATGTACAAACAAGTTGTTATTTCCCTATCCTAATACTCATTTGAAAAATGTTTGGTTGCTAACATATTGTGCACCATCTCCATGATGGTTTGATTCTTTCTCTTTGCAACACCATTCTGTTGTGGTGTATATCGCGCAGCGAATTTCTTGTGAATGCTATGAAATTTACAAAAATTCTGGAAATCTCTTGAAACATATTCGACACCTATGTCAATTCTCAAAACCTTGATGTAATAACCACTTTGATTCTCCACAAGTGATTTGAACTGTTGAAAGTAACCAAATGCATCGTGTTTATGTTTTAGGAAATAAGTCCATTTTTTTCTTGTGAGATCATCAATAAATGTAATAGAATAGGATTTTCCACCTATATATGGTGTTTTCATTGGTCCACAAATATTTGAATGTACAATTTCTAGTGGAGATTTTTCTCTATATCACTTGTCATCTGGAAATGACTCTCTATGTTTCTTTCTAAAGATGAATCATTCACATATTCTTTCTGGTTTTTCAATAAATGAAAAACCCTTCACCATATCATTTGTATGTAGCAACTTCATGCCTCCAAAGTTTAAATGTCCAAATATGAAATGCCACAGCCATGAATCATCCTTCACTTTAGATTGGAATGTTGCATGTAACTCTATCCCACTATCTTCGTTTTTCTTAGAACTTTGGGCACTAACTTTTCCTTCCTTGGAACTATGTGCACTTACTTCTTCACTTTTTTCTTTGAAAATAGTTTGAGAGTGCACATCTCTTCTTTCATACAAAACTTGTGTTGTATTTCTCTTCATGGTTGACTTCAATGTCAATGGAAACATTCTATTGCTTGTCATTTGAATTCCTGAAATAAGTTGATTGCTTGGATATTTGTCCAAAATCACATAGTGATTATCTTCCATGTCGATTCTATACCATTTTTGTAATAGTTTTCGTGTGCTCATCAAATTATGTTTTAGCCAGTAGCACAATATACATCAGACATAACCTTTTTCTCCCCCTATATAGTTAAAATGTTAATGTTTCCTTTGCCCAAGACAATGACTTGGATATCTGTTCCAAGTGTAACTTTATTTTGTATTGCAACTTTACCCAAGACAATGAATTGGATATCCAAACTAGAAAACAATTCTAAGTTTTTTGTCATGTGATTATTGTAGCATAAGTCTAAATACCATGTCACATGAAATTTATTGAGCAACATTGAATTCAACTGTGGAAATTATGGGCATCTCTTTAGAGCGCACCAAAACATAGGACTTGAGGGATTATTTGCAATGTTTGGTTGATCTTGAACTTGCTTGTTCTTATTATATTGTCTCTTCCTACATTCACATGCATAATTTCCATACTTTTTACAACAATGACACTGAATCTTTGATTTATCAAATTTATAACTACTTGGTTGATTGGTATTTTGATTTTGACCTCTACCACCATTCCAAGACTTTTACTGCATCCTCCTCTAACAATAGTCCTTCCTCTACCTCTAGGGTTATCTCTCCCCCTTCCTCTTCCACAGCTTATAGATGACTGCGCAGAAAATGCATTTTATAAATACATTGTTGACCTATTTGATGTGTGTTCATGATTAATGAGGGAGGATTGCAACTCATCTAGACTAAACTAAATCAGTTCTTTGTTCTCTTCTAAAGTCACAACAAGAGGATCAAATTTAGGAGGAATACTCCTAATTACTTTCTCAACAACCTAACTATCCTCTATGGTTTTTCTATGAGACTTAATATGGTTTATGATGCCAATAACATGGGTGTAAAAAGAAGCTAGTGAATATGTGTCTTTCATTGACAAAGTTTCAAAATCTCTTCTAAGAACTTGTAATTTTGAAGTCTTGACTTTGTACATACCTTGATATAAGTTTTTAATATGTCTCATGCTTATTTGGCTTGCTTTTTTTATGTTACTCTTGGGAGTATTCTCTCATGCATGGCTTGATGTATGTAAAACATTGCATTTCCATTCTTATTTCTTTGATCTTTCAAGGCATCCTTCTCAACTTGTGTGAGGGAATTGTATGTTTCCTAATATGGTTCCACGTACCATTTTCGATTATATCCCATACATATTGACCTTGAAATGATGCCTTCATGGTCAAGAACTATAACTCATAAATTTTTCCTGTAAAAGTGGGAGGTTGCAGATTTGAAGTAGAAGCCATGATTTCACCTTACAGCAAAGTTGATCCTCTTTAAAATTTCTCTTGAAACCTACTCTAATACTAGATCCCAGAACTCTACGAAACATAGTTGCAAAGACTGCATGGTTAAATCCTTCATTGATGAGCTCTCAAGACTTATCATCTTATCGCGTTGTAGACTGCACATTATGATGATAACACTTAATAATGAAAATTCTTGAAATAAAAGTGACATTATATTACTATTAGCACATAAACTCACATGTATACTTGAGTGCAGATTCAAGAACTTATGAACCTACTTAATCTTGCACAAACACAAAGAGAAGGTATTTTCAAAAAAAATATGAAACTATACAGAGCTTCGACTCCAACAACTTCTGCAAAATTTCAAACACAGAACTTGTGTTTTCAGACTTCTTCGAATATAAATAGACTACAATAAATACAACTGATTCTATCTAAATAACAAAGCTCCAGAAAGATAAAAGATTTTCTCATTAATGGATGTTCTTTCTTGCCATACTGTAAACAAGCTTGCTTGCCACAACTTATTGAAAAAACACAACATAGTCCAAAACATTTCAATGACTCTCGAATGTATGTAATTATAAATCTTCATTGCAATTATAAATATGTAATACTTATATGATATATATAGATGTGGACTTTGAACAGTTTCAGAACGATACATTGACCCCAAAGATTTATGTTCACATTCTAATGGTTCATGTATAATTTAATCCCATTTATGCAAAACCCTAATGGCCAATGTTGAAAATGTTTTATAAATTAAGAAATGATTTTTTCATCATAATAATTGGTTTATATTATAAAAAAATGTCGAGGGCTTATATTTTTTTTCGTTTTACAATAAAAATTAGAGTCTCTTTTGCTTCTTTCACTATCAACAATCCTTAATTGTACACTCTAATAAATTCATTTAACAATAAAATTGTTTTACAAATCATATAAAAAATAATATTTATGATGGAATATAAAAAATAATGTTTATAATATAATAATAATTCTATAAAGTTGAGTAAAATGAGAAGTAATATAAATTTAATTTAAATAATTGAAAATTTTAAAATTCAAAAGATTTGACCGTTTCAAAATTTTATAAATCCAAAATTAAAACAAATCTACATTAATATTAAAATTATCGGAAAAAGATCCCATACAAGTTTGGATAGTGTTGTCACCAAAAAAAGGGGTGGACCCAAAAATCCATGCACACGAGTGGGACTTGCGCCTTTGTTTCAACTGCAACTATACGACTATACGGAAATCAAGATTGTTGTTGAAAGCCAAGGACAAAGTCAAAAGGTTGGGATTTATCCAATTTTCTCCTACAATATTTTTATTAGTCCTTGCAATAGGTATAGAGGGACTATAGCGATCGATAATTCGTTGACCTAGTATTAGTTTGTCCATTGACCACAAATATTTGCGGAATATCTAATGTTGGAACTAGGGATAAAAAAACATTGATTTTTGTATAATAAAAAGTACCATATATGTCATGATCTGATTGGATAACAGATTGGATGTCTTATTGCCATCTTCGCTATTCCCAATGTTTTATATGCTAATATATCCAAATTTTTTGATCGTATACAGTCTTTTCGAATGATATATTTTTTTATGCATTTCTTGAAGGTAAATTAATGCTAGCATTAGTTGGAATGTTTGTCTTAGCATTTTCTGCTAGCTAAATTTATCCCAATGTTTGATATGCTAGTATATCTAAGGTTTGTCTATTTTATATTATTATTAAGTACTTAAAGTACATAAAACCTACCACATGCATTCTTTCTTAAATGTTTACACAGTGTGAGGCGCCTTAAATGTTTACCTAATAGGCCTCAGAGCCTTAAATATTTACTTAACATGTATATCACAGAAAAAGTTGCACATGAAAATAAAAATAAATTTGAATAATTAATTGAATAAAATTTAACAAAACATTATCACATATTAAGAAGTGATCCATGGCAGCGTAGTCCCTACTAGGTTGGAGTAGGAGTAAATGCGTGGGTTTCGATAACAATGTACCAATATTTATAGTAATTTATATAATCCTTTAACACTTTTTACTTAATGAATAGTATAAACAATTATTTAAATTTTAATCAATATTATTTTTAAAGTTTTTAAATGTAAATTTGGAATTTTGGAATTTTAATTTTGTTTATGATAATGAAATTTATTTTTATTTTTCATTTTTTATGTCCAGTTTGTTCCGTGATATACATTTTACATCCAACATTTCTATCATATACATTTTTCATCCAACAATTACGGAGTCATGGGTTGGCGGAGTAGCGGGTTCCCATTTTTCATTTTTCATGTCTAGCTTGTTCTGTGATATACATTTTGCACCCAACACTTCCGTCATACACATTTTGCACCCAACAATTCCGTCATATACATGAGACTAAGTAATTTATAGAATACTACAACATTGTACATTTACTTAATGAATAGTATAAACAAATATTTAAATTTTATTCAATATTAATTTTAACATTTTTAAATGTAAATTTGGAATTTTGGAATTTTGATTTTGTTTATGATAATGAAATTTATTTTTATTTTTCATTTTTCATGTCGAGATTGTTTCGTGATATACCTTTTTCATCCAACACTTCTGTCATATACATTTTGCACCCAACAATTTCATTTTTCATTTTTCATGTTCAGCTTGTTCCGTGATATACAATTTGCACTCCAACACTTCTGTGATATATATTTTGCACCCAACAATTTCGTCATATACATGAAACAACAATGTACAAAGATTTATAGTAATTTATATAATTCTATAACACTTTTTACTTAATGAATAAATAAAAAAATATTTAAATTTTATTCAATATTATTTTTAACTTTTTAAAATGTAAATTTGAAATTTTGGAATTTTGATTGTGTTTATTATGATAAAGGTGGAATTTATTTTTACTTTTCATGTCTAGTTTGTTCCGTGATATACATTTTGCACCCAACACTTCCGTCATATACATTTTACACCCAACAATTACTGATTCGACCGTTGGAGGAGTCGTTGGTTCATATTTTTCATTTTTTATGTCTAGTGTATTTCGTGATATACATTTTGCACCCAACACTTCCATCATATACATTTTGCACCCAACATTACACCCAACAATTACTGATTCGACCGTTGGAGGAGTAGATGGTTCGTATTTTTCATTTTTTATGTCTAGTGTGTTTCGTGATATACATTTTGCACCCAACACTTCCGTCATATACATTTTGCACCCAACAATTCCTTCATATACATGAGACTGAGTAATTTATAGAATATTATAACATTGTACCAATGTCATGCTTATTCTGTGATATACATTTTGCACCCACGACTTCCGTCATATACATTTTGCACTCAGGACTTCCGTCGTATACATTTTGCACCCAGGACTTCCCTCATATATAAGTAATTTATAAAATATTATAACATTGTAATTTATAGAATATTATAACAGTGTATCAAGATTTATAGTAATTTATATAATGCTATAACATTTTTTACTTAATGAATAGTGTAAACAAATATTTAAATTTTATTCAATATTATTTTTAAAGTTTTTAAATGTGAATTTGGAATTTTGGAATTTTGATTTTATTTATGATAATAAAGATGAAATTTGTTTTTAATTTTCATTTTTCATGTCTAGGTTCACATTTTTCATTTTTCATGTTGCTTGTTCCGTCATATACATTTTGCACCCAACACTTCCGTCATATACATTTTGCACCCAACACTTCCATCATATACATTTTGCACCCAACAATTCCGTCATATACATGAGACTCGGTAATTTATAGAATATTATAACATTGTAATTTATAGAATATTATAACATTGTATCAAGATTTATAGTAATTTATATAATGCTATAACATTTTTTACTTAATGAATAGTATAAACAAATATTTAAATTTTATTCAATATTATTTTTAACATTTTTAAATGTAAATTTGGAATTTTTATTTTGTTTATGATAATAAAGGTGGAATTTATTTTTAATTTTCATTTTTCATGTCCATTCGCGGGTTGGCGGAGTGTGGGTTCACATTTTTCATTTTTCATGTCCAATTGTGGGTTGGCAGAGTTTCGGGTTCACATTTTTTATTTTTCATGTCCAGCGTGTTCAGTAATATACATTTTGCACCCAACAATTTTGTCATATACATGAGACTGAGTAATTTATAGAATATTATAACATTGTACCAAGATTTATAGTAATTTATATAATGTTATAACATTTTTTACTTAATGAATAGTATAAACAATTATTTAAATTTTATTCAATATTATTTTTACCGTTTTTAAATGTAAATTTGGAATTTTGGAATTTTGATTTTTTTATGATAATAAAGTTGAAATTTATTTTTATTTTTCATTTTTCATGTCCAGCTTGTTCCGTGATATACTTTTTGCACCCAACACTTCCACCATATACATTTTGCACCCAACAATTAGAGAGTAGCGAGTTCACATGTTTCATTTTTCATGTCCAGCTTGTTTCGTGATATACATTTTGCACCCAACACTTCCTTCATATATATTTTGCACCCAACAATTCTATCATATACATGAAATTGAGTAATTTATAGAATATTATGGCATTGTAATTTATAGAATATTATAACATTGTACCAAAATTTACAGTGAATTATATAATGCTATAACACTTTTTACTTAATAAATAGTATAAACAGATATTTAAATTTTATTCAATATTACTTTTAATGTTTTAAATGTTAATTTGAAATTTTTAAATTTTGATTTTGTTTATGATAATAAAGGCGAAATTTATTTTTAATTTTCATTTTTGATGTCAAGCTTGTTCCATAATATACATTTTGCACCCAACACTTTCGTCATATACATTTTGCACTCAACAATTACGGAGTCGCGGATTGGCGGAGTCCTCGATTAACATTTTTCATGTCCAACATGTTCAATGATATACATTTTTCACCCAACATTTCCATCATATACATTTTGCACCTAACAATTTCATCATATACATGAGACTGAGTAATTTATAGAATATTATAACATTGTACCAAGATTTATACTAATTTATATAATTCTATAACATTTTTTACTTAATGAATAGTATAAACAATTATTTAAATTTTGTTCAATATTACTTTTAATGTTTTTAAATGTAAATTTGGAATTTTGAAATTTTGATTTTGTTTATGATAATAAAGGTGAAATTTATTTTTATTTTTATTTTTCATTTTTCATGTCCAACTTGTTCTGTGATATATTTTTTGCACCCAACACTTTTGCCATATACATTTTCCACCCAACAATTACGGAGTAGCAGATTCACATGTTTCATTTTTCATGTCCAGCGTGTTCTGTGATATACATTTTTCACCCAACACTTCCATCATATACATTTTGCACCCAACAATTCTGTCATATACATGAGACTGAGTAATTTATAGAATATTATAACATTGTAATTTATAGAATATTATAACATTATACCAAGATTCATAGTAATTTATATAATGCTATAACACTTTTTACTTAATAAATAGTATAAACAAATATTTAAATTTTATTTAATATTATTTTTAACGTTTTTAAATGCAAATTTGGAATTTTGAAATTTTGATTTTGTTTAAGATAATAAAATTGAAATTTATTTTTAATTTTCATTTTTCATGTCGAGCTTGTTCCGGACTATACATTTTGCACCCAACAATAACGAAGTCTCGGGTTGGCAGAGTCGCACGTTCACATTTTTCATTTTTCATGTACAATGTGTTCCATGATATACATTTTGCACCCAACACTTATGTCATATACATTTTGCACCCAACAATTATGTCATATACATGAGATTGAGTAATTTATAGAATATTATAACATTGTACTAAGATTTATAGTAATTTATATAATGTTGTAACACTTTTTACTTAATGAATAATATAAACAAATATTTAAATTTTATTCAATATTATTTTTAACGTTTTTAAATGTAAATTTGCAATTTTGGAATTTTGATTTTGTTTATGATAATAAAGGTGAAATTTATTTTTAATTTTCATTTTTCATGTCGAGTAGGTCCAGCTTGTTCCGTGATATATATTTTGCACCCAACACTTCCATCATATACATTTTGCACCCAACACTTCCATCATATAAATGAGACTCAGTAGTTTATAGAATATTATAACATTGTATCAAGATTTATAGTAATTTATATAATGCTATAACACTTTTTACCTAAGGAATAGTATAAACAAATATTTAAATTTTATTCAATATTATTTTTAACATTTTTAAATGTAAATTTGAAATTTTTATTTTGTTTATGATAATAAAGGTGAAATTTAGTTTTAATTTTTATTTTTCATGTCCAATAGCAGGTTAGCGAAGTCACGGGTTCAATTAGCGGAGTCACGGGTTCAATTTTTCATTTTTGGTGTTCAGTGCGACTCTTAATGAATAGTATAAACAATTATTTAAATTTTATTCAATATTATTTTTAATGTTTTTAAATGTAAATTTGGAATTTTTGAATTTTGATATTGTTTATGATAATAAAGGTGAAATTTATTTTTATTTTTCATTTTTCATGTCCAGCTTACTTTTTGCACCCAACACTTCCGCCATATACTTTTTGCACTCAACAATTACGGAGTCGTGGGTTGGTGGAGTCGTGGGTTCACATGTTTCATTTTTCATGTCCAACTTGTTCAGTGATATACATTTTGCACCCAACACTTCCCTCATATATATTTTGCACCCAATAATTTCGCCATCTACATGAGCCTTAGTAATTTATAGAATATTATAACATTGTAATTTATATAATATTATAACATTGTACCAAGATTTAGAGTAATTTATATAATGCTATAACACTTTTTACTTAATAAATAGTATAAACAAACATTTAAATTTTATTCAATATTACTTTTAACGTTTTTAAATGTAAATTTGGAAATTTTGAATTTTGATTTTGTTTATGATAATAAAGGTGAAATTTATTTTTAATTTTCATTTTTCATGTTGAGTTTGTTCTGTGATATACATTTTGCATCCAACACTTCCTTCATATACATTTTGCACCCAACAATTATGGAATCGCAGGTTGGCATGTTCAACTTGTTCAGTGATATACATTTTGCACCCAACAATTCTGTCATGAGAATGAGTAATTTATAGAATATTATAATATTGTACCAAGATTTATAGTAATTTATATAATGTTATAACATTTTTTAGTTAATGAATAGTATAAAGAATTATTTAAATTTTATTCAATATTTTTTTTAACGTTTTTAAATGTAAATTTGGAATTTTGATTTTGTTTATGATAATAAAGGTGAAATTTATTTTTATTTTTTATTTTTCATGTTCAGCTTGTTCAGTGATATACTTTTTTCACCCAACACTTCTGCCATATACATTTTGCACCCAACAATTACAGAGTCACGGGTTGGCTGAGTCGCCCATTCACATGTCATTTTTTTGGAGTCACGGGTTCACATGTTTCATTTTTCATATCCAGCTTGTTCCATGATATACATTTTTCACCCAACACTTCTGTCATATACATTTTGCACCCAACAATTCCGTCATATACATGAGACTGAGTAATTTATAGAATATTATAATATTGTACCAAGATTTATAATAATTTATATAATGCTATAACACTTTTTACTTAATGAATAGTATAAACAAATATTTAAATTTTATTCAATATTGTTTTTAAAGTTTTTAAATGTAAATTTGGAATGTTGGAATTTTGATTCTGTTTATGATAATAAAGATGAAATTTATTTTTAATTTTCATTTTTCATGTCCAGCTTGTTCTGTGATATACATTTTGCACCCAACAATTACGGAGTGATCGGTTCACATTTTTCATTTTTCACGTCGAGCGTGTTCAATGATATACATTTTTCACCCAACACTTAAATTCTTCTATACCAAAGTCACATGTAAAAATCATCTACATATAAGCAAACAATTAACATATTACCTTGTTGATTTGCTTTGATGTACAATGTTGGCTCACAATTACTCCTTTGAAATCCATTTTGAGTGAGATAGGAATCTATGCGACTCTACCAATATTTTGGAGTTTGCTTTGATCCATACAGTTCCTTCTTCAATCTGCATACCTTATTTTCTTGTCCTCGAATCTCATAAACTTGTGGTTGTTCCACATATATGTCTTCCTCTAAATAATCATTTAAAATTGTTGACTTTAAAACCATTTAATAAACAAGAAATTTGTTATGCGGAGAAATGGCCAACAACGTTATAAATGTATCCATATGCGCAAATAGCACAAATGTTTCATTAAAATCTATTCCATGTTGTTGTGTAAAACCCATTGCAACTAACCTCGCCTTGTGCTTATGCACATTTCCATATACATATTGCTTGCTTTTATAAATCCACTTGACACTTATCACATCCTTTTCCTGAGGTATATTTACCAATTTCCATGTTTGATTATTCTTTATGCTTTTAATTTCTTCATCCATGGCTTCTTCCCATACATCATCTTTGATAGTTTTTTCAAATGTGAATGGATAATCTATTTGTGAAAATAGAGCAAATAATGAAAATGAATTTGTTGTATCAACAGTGTATATGTCTCATAGTCTTCTTGTCTTCCTTGGTAACATACTAGCTAATGTTGCATCTGGAGATGTAGAACTACTCAGACTGCTTTTTGGAGTCTGATGCACTCTAGGTGTGGACTGCGCACCTACAAATCTCATTGGAGTAGATCGTGCTGCAATTTGTGTCACAATTCCAGTACTGGAAGGAACTACGCTTTTATTTATGATTCGTATTTGAACCACTTCATCATCTATGTCATATTTCCCGATAGCATCAATAATTTTAACTGTCCTTTCTATGCTTCCATCCCATGCTTCATTTTCCACAAAATGAACATTGTGGCTAATTATAAATTTTCTTGCAATAGGATCATACAATTTGTATTATTTTGTGTCTTCAGAGTACCCAATAAATATACATTTATTCCCTTTGTTATCTAACTTATTTCTCAGCTCATCTGGAACATGTGTGTATGCGACACAACCAACAAATTTTAAGTGCGCAATTTTATGCTTCATTCCTATCTAGGCTGCTTGAGGAACTTTATTTTTCACACTCTTTATCAGACATCTGTTCATGATGTACAAAGAAGTTTTTATTTCCCTATCCCAATACTCATTTGAAAAATGTTTGGTTGCTAACATATTGTGCGCCATCTCCATGATGGTTTGATTCTTTCTCTCCGCAACACCATTCTGTTGTGGTGTATACCGCGTAGCGAATTGCTTGTGAATGTCATGAACTTTACAAAAATTATGGAAATCTCTTGAAACATATTTAACACCTCTGTCAATTCCCAAAACCTTGATGTAATAACCACTTTGATTCTCCATAAGTGATTTGAACTGATGAAAGTAACCAAATGCGTCATGTTTATGTTTTAGGAAATAAATCCATGTTTTTCTTGTGAGATCATTAATAATGTAAGAAAATAGGTGTTTCCACCTATATATGGTGTTTGCACTGGTCCACAAATATTTGAATGTACAATTTCTAGTGGAGATTTTTCTTTATATGACATGCCAACTGGAAATGACTCTCTATGTTTCTTTCTAAAGATGAATCGTGCACATATTCTTTCTGGTTTTTCAATAAATGAAAAACCCTTCACCATATCATTTGTATGTAGAAATTTCATGCCTCCAAAGTTTAAATGTCCAAATATGAAATGCCACAACCATGAATCATCCTTCACTTTAGATTGGAATGTTGCATGTAACTCTATGCCACTATCTTCGTTTTTCTTAGAACTGTGGGCACTAACTTTTCCTTCCTTGGAACTGTGTGCACTTACTTCTTTCCTTTTTTCTTTGAAAACAGTGTCAGAGTGCACATCTCTTGTGTCATAAAAAACTTGTGTTGTATTTCTCTTCATGGTTGGATTCAATGTCAATGGAAACATTCTATTGCTTATCATTTGAATTCCTTAAATAAGTTGATTGCTTGGATATCTGTCCAAAATCACATAGTGATTATCTTCCATGTTGATTCTATACCCTTTTTGTAATAGTTTTCTTGTGCTCATCAAATTATGTTTTAGCCAGCCGCACAATATACATGAGACATAACCTTTTTCTCCCCCTGTTTAGTTAAAATGTTAAAATTTCCTTTGCCCAAGACAGTGACTTGGATATGTGTTCCAAGTGTAACTTTATTTTAGATTGCAACTTTACCCAAGACAACAACTTGGATATCCAAAATAGAAAACAATTCTAAGTTTTTTGTCATGTGATTACTGTAGCCTAAGTCTAAATGCCATGTCACATGAAATTTATTGAGCAGCATTGAATTCAACTGGGGAAATTATGGGCATCTCTTTAGCGCGCACCAAAAACATAGGACTTGAGGGATTATTTGCAATGTTTGGTTGATCTTGACCTTTCTTGTCCTTATTATATTGTCTATTCCTACATTCATATGCATAATTTTCATACTTATTACAACAATGGCATTGAATATTTGATTTATCAAATTTATGACTACTTGGTTGACTCGTATTTTGATTTTGACCTCTGCCACCATTCCAGGACTTTTACTGCACCCTACTCTAACAATAGTCCTTCCTCTACCTCTAGGGTTAGCTCTCCCCCTTCTTCTTCCATGGCTTATAGATGACTGTGCAGAAAATGCAGTTTATAAATACATTGTTGACCTATTTGATGTGTGTTCATGATTAATGAGGGAGGATTGCAGCTCATCTAGACTAAACTGAATCAGGTCTTTGTTCTCTTCTAAAGTCACAGCTAGAGGATCAAATTTAGGAGGAATACTCCTAATTACTTCTCAACAATCTAACTATCCTCTATGGTTTTTCTATGAGACTTAATCTGGTTTATGAGGCCAATAACATGGGTGTAAAAAGAATCTAGTGAATATGTGTCTTTCATTGACAGAGTTTCAAAGTCTCTTCTAAGAACTTGTAATTTTGAAGTCTTGACTTTGTCCATACCTTGATATAAGTTTGTAATATGTCCCATGCTTATTTGACTTAAATTGTTGATGCTACTCTTGGGAGTATTCTCTCATGGATGGCTTGATGTATGTAAAACATTGCATTTCCATTCTTCTTTCTTTGATCTTTCAAGGCATCCTTCTCAACTTGTGTGAGGGAATTGTATGTTGCCTGATATGGTTCCACGTAGCCATTTTCGATTATCTCTCATACATCTTGACCCCAAAATAATGTCTTCATGGTCAAGGACCATAACTCATAATATTTTCCTGTAAAAGTGGGAGGTTGCTGATTTGAAGTAGAAGCCATGATTTCACCTTACAACAAAGTTGATCCTCTTTAAAATTGCTCTTGAAACTTACTCTGATACTAGATCACAGAACTCTATGGAACGTAGTTGCAAAGACTGCACAGTTAAATCCTTCGTTGATGAGCTCTCAGGACTTATTGTTTTATCGCGTTGTAGACTGCACGTTGTGACGATAACACTTAATAACGAAAATTCTTGAAATAAAAGTGACATTGTATTACTCTTAGCACATAAAATCAACTGTATACTTGAGTGTAGATTCAAGAACTTATGAACCTACTTAAAGCTTGCATAGAAACAAAGAGAAGGTATTTTAAAAAAAAAATTGAAACTATAGAGAGCTTCAGCTCCAACAACTTCTACAAAATTTCAAACACAGAGCTTGTGTTTTCATACTTCTTCGAATATATATAGACTAAAACTCAAAATTCCTGTAAAAGTAAACCTGCTCAAACATTTAAGACGACAATAAATACAACTGACTCTATTTAAATAACAAAACTCTAGAAAGATAAAAGATATGTTCATTAATGGATGTTCCTGCTTGCCATACTATACTGTAAACAAGCTTGCTTGCCATACTATACTATAAACAAGCTTGCTTGCCGCAACTTATGGAAAAAACAAAACATAGTTCAAAACATTACAATCACTCTAGAATGTATGTAATTATAAATCTTCATTGCAATTATAAATCTGTAATACTTATATGATATATATAGATGTGGACTTTGAGCAGTTTCAGAACTATCCATTGACCCCAAAGATTTATGTTCACATTCTAATGGTTCATGTATAATTTATTCCCATTTATGCAAAACCCTAATGGCCAATGTTTGAAATGCTTTATAAATTAAGAAATGATTTTTTCATCATAATAATTGGTTTATATCGTAAAAAATTGTTGAAGGCTTAGATGATTTGCCTTTTTACAATAAAAATTAGAGTCGCTTTTGCTTCCTGCACTATCAACAATCCCTAATTGTACACTAATAAATTCATTTAACAGAATTGTTGAGGCTTATATGATTTGCGGTTTTACAGTAAAAAATAGAGTTGCTTTTGTTCCCTGCACTATGAACAATCCCTAATTGTACACTCTAATAAATTCATTTAACAATAAAATTGTTTTACAAATCATATAAAAATTAATATTTATGAAATTAATATTTATGATGGAATATAAAAATTAATGTTTTTAATAATAATTCTATAAAGTTGAGTAAAATGAGAAGTAATATAAATTTAATTTAAATAATTGAAAATTTTAAAATTCAGAAGATTTGACCGTTTCAAAATTTTATAAATCGAAAATTAAAACAAATCTTCAATAATATTAAAATTACCGTCAAGTTTGGATACCGCTGTCACCCAAAAAAACACAAAGGGTGGACACCAAAATCCATCCACACGACTAGGACTTTGAAATTGTTGTCCGAGGCTGAGGACAAAGTCAAAAGGTTGGGATTTATCCAATTTGCTCCTACAATCTTTTTATTTTGATTGTAATGGTTCATGTTCACATTGTAATGGTTGCAAAACTCGGTAAGTGTTTCATAAACTAAGGAATCGTTTTCTGTTTCATAACCTAAGAAATCGTTTTCCGTTTTATAGTAAAGATTGATCTATATTATCAAAAATCGTTGGGTTTAGCAATAAATTTATGTTAGAAGTAAATCGTTGGGTTTAGCAGTAAAGATTGATTTATGTCATCAAAAAGTATTTTGGGTTTAGTACAAAAGAAACAACTTATTTTAAACATATGATTTTTTGAATTTTTTTTTGAATCTTTACAGTTTTGCCAAAACTTTAATTAGAAATTTAGAAGAATTATTGGAATGGTAGATATCACTTATTGAGATTGTACATATTTATTGGAATAGTGGTTTTTTAGGGGAATGGATCATTGCACAATCTTAGTGGAATAGTGGGTTTTTTGGGAGTAGGACTCATCTATGCATTTAAAAGTGCAATTTTAACAATGGAAAATTACAATTCACCAACAATCACATCCTCCAATTCCAATGATAATTGTCTAGAAAAATCTAAAGTCCAATGTTTAAACTTGTCCCCCAAAAAAACTAAGTCATTTTTATAGCACAAAAATCCTAAGAAATCTAAATATTATAAGATTTGAGCATTTTAATGATAAATTGCAAATATTTACCAATGAAAAGAATTTCATTGTATATTCATACCCACTTGCCTAATAGTTTTTATGTATACATTCTAATAAATTCATATAATAAAATAATTGTCTTAAAAAACATATTTCCATTAGGTATTTACATATAATAATAATAATAATCTAACTTTAACGTCAACTTTACAACAACTTTCGCAACAGAAATACAGTTAATGAAGTTTGAAGGAAGACTTTGTTTTGGGGTAACATCGTAGGCAATGGAGTTTTCCTTGGTGAGTTGTTGCATGGAAGAGTGAAGTTGTGGATGGGAGGATCTCAATTTGACATGGAGGTGTTCCATCGTGGAGGTGATCAAATAGTTGGATTGGCCATTCAACTTATCCGGCAGTTGGATGAGATAGTGTGTACCGACATGACAAAGGGGTCAAGCTTCATGAGAAAAGTGATTCGTTTGTTCAACACTTGGTTGTTGTGGGGGAACTTCTTGAGGAGGTTGGATGAAGACATCAGAAAGTGTGACCTTTCCTTGGTGTTTTTGAGTTGGAACAAGTGATGAAGACCAAACAGAAAAGACTAAGTTTCGACATGAGGATATACACCCAAGACTTGCATGCAACGATTGGACTAGCTACACAAATAGTGCAAGAATTGGAGTGCACAATGTACATGAGATAAATGGTGGAAGTACAAATGTAGCATAAAGTCATGGAATTTCAGCACTTAGAATTTTATTTTTGTTTTGGTTGAGGTTGCGGTAGAAGTTGTGATCGTAGCAGAGCACCGAACAAATGTCATTGGTGATCACAAAAAATGAAGTATGTTGGGATTGTCTAAACGACAATGACTTTGAGTGGGGAAGGATGTCTCACGAATTGACTTGTGGGTGCACACCCCTCTACTAAAGTCTTGCATGGAGGAGTTGGGAAAGAGAGCTCTCGGTTCGGTTGATGAACAAGAAAGATGCCCTATAGGGTGAAGACGATATCTTTGGGCGTGCACCATGCCAAAGACGTCTTCACCAAGAAGACTTGTGACAGAGGTTGAGATGGTTGAGATGGTGACTTAACCGAAGAAGTGATCTAGGCGGGTTCCCCATACAAGCTATGGGAATCCCACCAAAGAAACAGATGGTTAAATAAAGGTGGACGCCCCATGGAATCCATGGGCGCCCCACAAAAAGTTGGAACGGTTGGACGCGACGGACGCTCTGACAACATTAGTGCCCATCTAACTGAACGAAGACTGAATGTTGGGAAGCTCAGACGCCTTTGGCATACGTCGTGCCAAGGGGCGCTAGCCGAACGAAGACGGAAACGAAAGAGCGTCAATATGATTTTGGTGCCCAAAAATGAAAAGTTATGGGTCAACTAAGTTAGAGCACGTCGAGGCAAAGGAAGCATGCCCTTTGTCAAGTCAGATCAGAAATGAAAACTGGACAAGTCCATGGGGTGGCTCGCTTCGGGTTGAATGGACGTGTGAGTTAGCAAGGCCATGCGCCTATATAACTAAGGGAGAGAACCATTTTAAAAGTCATCCAAGGAGGCAAGGTTGGAGTTGGAGACATTCTTTCATAATCGTAGATTGGGAGTTCCGAGGCAGCGACCAAGAAGGGGGCGAGCTCCCTCCAAGGTTCCAAGTAGACCCTATAGGGTAACTTGAGCTGCCTTGGGGAGGAAGAACCGGAGAGTAGGTTTGAGCATGTCTATATTGAAGGAATTTGTTGGAATAAAGGAGGTATGGTGGCAAAAGGAAGGTCGTTCCAATTTGAGGAAAAGGAAAAGTATGAACTCAGCGAGGGGCCAGATGCACTAAGGAAGAACCGAAGGAATTGCATAGATGAAGTATGAAGGACTTTTGTTCACACTGATGCAACAAAGGAAGATTGCACAAAGCCATCTCACCAATTATTAGTTGTGTGGTCTTCACATAGGTTCTTTGTAACAGAGAAAAATATCCTTTTTGTAAACTTTCTTTGTGTGTCGCGAGTGTTTGGATCGACACATTATTGTTCTATTTGTTGTAAATAAGTTTGTTGGGTATTAGTTTGGTTTGGTTGCCCACACACATGTTTCTTTTGCACTTGTGTATGAATGGTTTTTCTTTACTGTTGAAGCTAGGTATAAGAAAAACAAAAATATAACTAAGTAATAAATGAGACAAGATGATGGCGTAGCCAAGGTTGAGTAATTCAGTTTGGCCTTGCCTTTGAACAAAAGATGTTAGCGCTGCACAATGATTGGGAATGTTGGGCATTCTTCACTTCCCAACCAGATGCTTACCAATTGAGTGACAGTTAGGTCTATTGTCTAGTCTTTTTTTTCTGTTATGAAATAAAAATAGAAAGAAAGAAACATGCACTATGGAGTTGCAATGGACATTGTGTCCTAAATAACTGCTATAAAATTTTAAATCCTATTTCATTTCTCTAGATCCCACTCATATATGCCCCCTCAACTATCAAACAATAAAAATACAAAAATAATGAACCCTCTTCCTTTTGTAGCTGTCAAAAGTATTTAGCATAATAGTCATTTAGAGTTTGGGTTAGCATTTTTTGCATTCCTAAATCATTAATTATTGTTAATATTTGATAGATAACTCACTATATAACGATACATTCCATATCACTTTTCTATTTAGGTTGTAGAGACCAAGAATCTCATCTACAACTAAAGTGAGGGTGGTATCTACGGTGTCATGGGCACATCCAAGTGGACAAGGGCTCATCCTTTGAAAAGTCATTGTCATTTCTTTCGAATAATTCAATGGATCAGTTACTCCAACCACAGAACGAGATCACTCAGGGCTTCATTTCAAGGAAGAAGGATCCTCTCACGCTATATAAGACGCTTTACGATTTCATTGAAGAAAGTGAAAGAATCTAGGGGCAAGCGCTTGTAGAACCCACAGTAGAATAATTCAATCTATATTCGAGGTGTTATTCTCTGCTATATTTTTCCTTGACTTTCTAGCGAACCTTCTATAACATGAACCAAGTTCTTAGTAGTCTGTTCCTGTGTTTCCATTGAAGTTTTCGTAACATTTTCAGACAGGTTCCTTTAAATAGGAGGCAGTCAATAATGAAATAATTTTAAGTTAATTTTTGTCCAGGGTATAAACCCTATGATTCAATAGCATTACATCACAAGTTTTAAACTAAAATCGGCTTCCCTTTGGTCATGAAGCAAGCAACGATCCCTCTCTTGAAGGAAGGCAACCTAGAAGGCCATGAGGCAAGCAACGATCCCTCTCTTGAAGGAAGAAAAGTTAGAAGGCCATAAATGGTTTGGTACATGGACTCCGTACGGCCTCCGATATTTTCTATGGACTCTCTTCTATTTGAAATATAAGTATAGAGATCAATTCCTATGAGACTGCTCTATACTTATATTTCAAATAGAAGAGAGTCCATAGAAAATATAAGTATAGAGATCAATTCCTATGAGTCATTAAATGCTATTAATTTGTAGTGTATTTAATTATGATAATTATTATTAATGTATATTTTATTATTAATTTAATAGTTTCATAATTATTATGTTTATTGTTACTTTAATGATTTCATAATTATTATATTGATATATTATTTATTATTTTTATTTAAATATTATATATTTCTAATTTAATAGTTTCATATTTTTTTTAGTTATTCATTGTTATTCAATATAAATTTATATAACATTAATAATTTATTAAATATTATGAAATTTATAATATTACTATAAATATTATGAAATTGTATAATATTACTATGTACACTATTAATATTCATCCAATATCAAATATAAAATATGTATCATAAATAATAAAAATTGCATTAAAAAGTAAAATCTACTAAGTGTAAGAGCTTGTATTAAATAATATTATACATATATAATTACTAAATAATAGGCATATGGTCTCTCTATTTGGTCAACATAGATCCTTTATAAAAAAAAAAAAAATGTTTATACACTTTGAATTCATTATCAATTTAAACTTTTAACAGAACGCAATCTGCAATTTTAACTTCTCTACTGAACTTGAATGGCGTCTATTCCATATCTAGTTCCAAAGCTTGGTACTTGGTTGTGATGTCAAAGCCATTGCCCAACAATAAAGACAAGTGCACTTTGCAATTTTGTTATGCCAAGAAGAAAACATACTCTATTTATTTAAAATCTAGAGAGGCCATCTTAGGGAAAATATAATCCATTTGTAAAACCCCTAATCACCGATGTCGGGGTTCTAATGGACACCACAGGAGCGACCTCTCTTTCACTACCAGAGTTCATTTGTTCCAACAATTTCTTTCAAGATAGACTTGCCCAAACCTACTCTTCAGTTCTTCATCCCGGGTCTACTTGGTTCCTTGGGGGAGCTCACCCCTTTCTTGTTCGTTGCCTCCGAACACCCAATTAATTTAGATAATTAATACTTTAATTAATGTATTAATTAAAGTATTAATTATCTAAATTAATTAATGGTAATACATTAATATAATGTCTAAATTAAAGTATTAATACATTAATATATATTGTAATTTACAAATGTAAAATTAGTAATGTGTTAGTAAATAAATTAATGTTATTAATATAATACATTAATAAAACACTAATACATTAAAAAATATTATAATATTTAAAAATACATTAAAGTATTATATTATTTAAAGTAATAATAAGTTAATAAAATATTTATACTTCATTAAAATAAGACATAAATAGAATATTGATACATTAATAAAGTAGTGTCACATTAAAGTATTATATTATTAAAAGTAATAATAAGTTAATAAAGTATTTATAC
>JZKD02S1810248.1:574379-585822 GCA_000966675.3 Picea glauca | reverse complement strand
GGTTCCTCCAAGTAATGTGCCCAAAATGACCTCTTCAGTGAATTCCATTGACTTATAGCTCAAAATAGTCAAAATCATGGAAATCGTCGGAATGCAACGAAACCAAAGCCAATCTCTGCGGAATGGCTCATAATGATGGAATATGATCATCAATGCAAGACGGACCCCACAATGCCTCTCAAATACCCTTGTACTCTCTCTAGCACCCATCTGGCTACTCTGGTCATCATAAATCTTTGCCCTGTGATGATGTCCCAAAGTGGGGATATTACATCAACACTTTATTAAAATCCAATGAAACGTCTTCCCAATGTTGACTTGGTATGGGTAATTGATCTGAAAATGAAAAAGGTTTGTGTATACAAATTTGCAAGTGAAATATTTATGTGACTTAGGAAATTGGATCAAGTTTGAAAGAACATAAACTTAATGAGATTTTACTTAACATGAACATCATAAACATTCATAAACAACCATCAAAAGTAAGCACATAACATAACAAAATGATAAAGGAGTTCACCCCTGTCTTGGGCTACATCTCCTGGTCCAAATTCCAATGGATCATTTTCATTATATGCTAAAAATGTCAAAATAGGTCCTTTGTAATGCTTAGAATGAAAAATATATGGCTTCAATGGCTCCAGAATGTCGAAAAACCCCTAGATGGGCTCCTCCTGCACCTGGTTTGGCCAAAAATTGAGAAAAATACACTACCTGGAAGTTTTTCCCAATAACTTGGTGTACATGCCCACCAAATCGCACCTCTATGTGAATCAACCCAGCCTTTGTGTGTTTCCCGTGCCAAAAGCCAACACCATCCATCGTTCCTCAAATCGGGAGAATTTGTCGCACCGTTAGCGGGATAGGTGCCTTAACCGTCGGAGGTGTCATCCATATGGGCCATGTGGCCAGAGTCTAAGACTGAAAAACTGGACTCGTAGACCGCATCATTGGAAACCCCACACCAAAGGTCATATCGTGAAGTGTAGAGTCGTGACCATGGGTTGGGGCTAAGCCTTGGGCCTTTTTACCACCAAATGAAACAATATGCAAATTCAAATATAAACTCTTCCACTATAGGTTTAAGTAACACCATTAGGCAGGCTCGTAACCCTGACTTTGCAAATAATTTTCCCACGTAGGTCGTGGGTTCAACCTTGGCAGAATCCAAAAAATATTTTAAACCACAAAACAACAACGTGGTGCCACATGGTAGCCCTTGGTTGGACCACGTGGCACCCTTCCCTTCATCCAAGAGAATGCCACATGTCGACTAGGGATTGATCCATGTCAGCCTCTACCATGTCAGCTGCCAAATCACTTGCCTAGTCATCCTACTACGTCACCAGTCCACATCAACAATACAGTCATACAATCAGCTGCCACATGGCCTGTATGGACTGTACGGACTGTCTAGTTAGCATTTTTTTTCCTTTTTGTGAAAGTGGAAAGAACGTGATATCTCATCCATATGGAATCTGTTTGAGCCCATTCAATTTGCGTTGGGATCATGACGGAAAGACCTACGCAATGAATCTATTTTCGAGAAATTTCGGTCACTTTGATTTTTGAGCATTTTTTTATCCCCTAGATCACTCCTCCATATTGGGAATCTTTTGGACCTCCAAAAGACTACTTTCAGTCAATATGAAGATGAGGGTACAGTTCCCTCACCTTTCGAACCTCAATCCATTAGCTTTTCTTAGATTTGTTCCTTTAAGGCCAACACGAAGGTATTCCACATTCCCTCATTTTGAAGTTCTTATCTTTTTGTCAAGGATTTTTTCCTCATGCAATTCTGAGAGATATTATGGCAAAAATTCATCTATGGAAGGAATATGAACATGATATCATTGATCATCAATCAAAGGAGTCTCATACAATATCAAATTCTCAACATTAACAACTGCATACATTTGCATATAAGGAGGTGAATCCAAATGGAAGGCATTGTTACCAATCTTTTCAAGAATCTTGAAAGGTCCATATCTAATTGGTTTCAGTTTTTTACCTTCTCCTTTAAGCCTCTCTTTTCTAATATAAAGCCAAACTTCATCTCCAACTTAGAAATTGTGATCAACACAATGCTTGTCATCTCTTGTCTTGTATTTGGCTTGATTCTTTTCCAACTGTTATTGTACCATTTGATGCACCAACTAAATTTGTTCAATGAACTTCTTTGCTTTATAAATGTCATAATGAACATCAATAACAACATCCTTCCTAAATATAAAATCTAAAGGAGATTTTGGAAAATAAACAAAACATGCCTAAAATGGAGATGTTTGAGTCAATGAATGTTTAGCCTGGTTATAAGCATGTTGAATGTAGTGTAGGTGCTATGTTGGCACGAAATTGATCAAACAAAGGTCCTTCTCAGGTTACCAACAAAAGGCACCAAGTAGTCTAGAGCCCTGGCATTTTCATCTCCTCCGGAGAGAATAAGTCTCACTCGAAGTGCAACCAAGACAAGAAGATAGGGAAGGGTAAGGACAATACTTAGGCAGGTTTCCAAAATCTTCAAGATTCACCATAACCTTACGCAAGACAGACTAACCAAAGAATAGATCTGAACTCATTCATAACTGGTAATAAATACAACCAAGTTGCGACAACATTTGTAGACAGTTATAGCACATTGATCTTATCAAACATAAAGAAGTAAAGTACAAAGACGTTTCATAATCATAAACATAGAATGATGTAGTATATTTCAAAATTTCAGGTCCTTCCATAAATATTATCAAAAGAGATTCTCAGATATAGTTTCACAGATACAATCCATTACTCTATTACAAGCCTATGGTTTTGGACTCATTCCTTAGATCTCTATCTACCCTTTTCCCAAACTGGATACAAATTACAATCACATAACCTTTAATCTATCTATGCCCTCTATACCATCTACCCATATATATCATCTATTCCATCTAACCCTTTACAATCGTATGCATCTCATATATATATGTTGAGTGGGATCTTATCGCTTTAGACTCTACATGTTTTCTTGTTCTTATTCTATTGTAACTTATTTTGCCTTACTGGTGTTGCGTTGTCCCTTTTCGCAACCATTTTATGTTTCTTTTCTTGCTCCATTTTCCAACTCTTTTGTGGCTTGGGATACTTTTGTTTGACCCAAATTGGGACTGTAGTCCTCCTTGCGCAACTTCTAACCAAAAACAAAGGGCCCAACAGACTCCAACCACAATTCTTGACTCGCCCTCGAGTGAAGTCCTTAGCTCTTCCACGACTTCTAGGAGTGCCTATTGCTTTCCTTTGTACTTCATGTCCACTTTTATTTCATCTTTTACTTGCACTCTTTCCTTTTCTACCTCTTCAAATGAAGGGCCCAACTCTGGGACCAACTCTAAGGCCCACATCTTGACCTCTTGAAAACCCACAATTTTACCCTACCACTTCCTGGAAAGGAGTGAGGCTTTAGCTACAAACTACCGAGTCGCATCTGCAATGCATCCTTTAGGCTTGGATGTGATCAGGGAGTTCCATTCAGAATCAACTGTATCATCTACCTGATGCATCTTCATGTACACTATTTGAACGAATAGAAGAAATTCTCGTAGCTCTTTCTTAGCTACTGATTGCGCTTCAAACAGAGCATTCAACTCATTGTCTACCTATTGGATCTGATCAAATTTCTCCTGCTTCTCCAGTGGATCCATGGTGACAACAACTTATTTGTTGAGTGACTATATCTTTATGTGCACATCCTCCAAATTTTGGTTTCACCTTGCAATGATACCCATCCAATCGATAACTTCTTGAAATATCCTTGTTCATTCGGTTGTGCGTTTATGCAGTGTTTCTCTAGCATTATTTCCTTCCAGCACTACTTTTTCCATCTGCTCTTGAATCTTTCTAGGTTGTTGTTCTACTTCATGTTGGCTCTCCTACATCTATGCTTCCAGGTTCTTTGTGTGAATGGCCCGTTGTGACCATGCTCCATGGATTATATCAATCTGTTGCTCAAGCTCTCCTGTGGCACTAGATTCCAGCGGTTGTGGTGTTTCCTTCCTTATCTTTGTCCAGGCTTCAGAAAGGTTCTCCTAGAACCTTTCCAGTTTTTGCTCCACCTGGACCTTGGTGTATTTCTCATGTGTCCTGCATGCTTGGGCAAGGACTGCCTCCTCCCTTGCAAAATCTGCATCCCTTTCGGCCTACTGGAGCCTCTGCTCCAGTTTATCAATTGAGTCTCTAATCATACTAACTGAATTTGTTGATGGTCATTGTGCAAGGTCAGCAAAATAAGGGGTAGCTACCCTGGGTACTCGAACCTGCAGTGGGAGTCCAGTAGCAGTCGAATTCTCTAAGGGCGTCTCCACCTCTTCCTCTTCTGTAGATGGACCTAGTCCAAGTCTCAACCTCAATGTTGATGGCATGAAAGGGATCACTTTTTTTCTTGCCAAGCAAAGTTGCATCAACTCTACAAATTGTTGTGGGTTTCGAAGAACTAGATCCATTTGTTCTTGCAACAATATTGCACTCTGTCCTAATTTCATATCAGGTTCCTTCTAGACTTATGATACCTCTACCTCTTTCTGGACCCCAACTTCTGGGGTTGCGCTATTTTGGATAGAATCCTCAACATTGATCATTGAGGGAGTGCATTGAGGACTTAGGACTTGCGTTTTTGATATCGTTTTCATATTCGTTGAAGGTGGAGTTTCTTGAATTGTCACAAAGGGGACAATTTGTTTTCTCTAGGCTTCGAGGTTTCGACCAATGAGTTCTAGTCTCTGCTCAAGTAGCTCGGGGGGGTCCAACTACATGGGCTCTAGGTCGGTGGTTTGGGATGGGATGGAAATTTCTTGAGATGGTGACTGGGGTTGTGGCAGTGATGGGGGTTGTTCAGTAATGATGGTGGTGGATAGAGTGGTGTCAAGCTCAGGGTCATCCTGTATATCAATAATTTGGATCGTTCGAGCCATTGCTCGAGTGCAAGGAATGGTGGATGATATCGGATGGGGATTTAGAACCTTTACTGGGGAGATCCTTGAGCTGGTTTTTTTGGCCAATGGGTCTCTGATGAAGTCAGTGCTGAGAATTTTGTTGACATACTTACCTGTCAACATGGATTTCTATGGAAGTTGTGGGAACATGGGTAATTTTCTCTTCTTACGCTCCAGCAATTGCATCTCTTCCTCCTCCTATGAATCCATCTACACTGGATCTTATTTCTTCTATTCCTCCATGCCTGAGCTCGTTCCTACACCTACTTCCTGGCCCTTTTTCTTCAACAGTTCCGTCGACAGAAGTTAGTGCATCCCTGACTTGCGCGGGTTGCGTTTGACTCCTAGCCATGACATGACCTCCTTGTCAAAGGCCTCCTCATCTAGGTAAAATGGAAGCATCCAAGTGTTTAAGTCTTCTTTCTTGGTGTGACTTGTCCATACGAATGTGTGGTGGATATCCATGTTGAATGCAATGTTCCATGTGTTGAGGTTGAGCAATTCCTACGGAATGTGAAACTCTGAGTTGCATCTAGAAACCTGTTGTGCCATTTTGAGAACGGTGTGTTGTTGAAGGCAGTGTTCTCCGAGTCTAACCTTGAGTGCCAAGGCTCGAACATATTTACCAGTCGGCCTTTGTCTATTGGTGATAGTTGTCTTCTTGCAGGTGGCATCCACTTCAACATGGTGGACGCAACTAACAAGTATCTGTAAGTGAAGGTGTCGCCCCTCTTTTGAGATTCCTCGCAATCCACTGGGATTTCTTCCAGTAAGTAACTGCACCAATTGAACACAACATTTATGGCGCAAAAATATACCACTTATAGGGTATCCAATGTACATTCTCCTTTCTAATAAGATCGCATTACCTTGCTATCAATTACGTAGCAAGCAGTCCTTACTATCTCGGGTAGAGTGGGGTCAATATTGGTTGTGTGCCCCCCCTCTGCATATGAAATTGTTTATACAAACTAGGTTTCCCCTTTTTCTTCTCATGCTTCCTAGGACCCTGAAAGACTTTGGATACATCCTTGCCTTTGATGGATAATCCTATAAGTTGATGGATATCCTCTATGTGAATTGGGTATCTTCTATCCAACCACAGGCTTCTATTGTGTACCCTACTAATGAGAAACTTGGTACATCTCGCAACCTCCCCAGTAGTGCCAAAAACTAAAAAATCTCTGAGATTCATAATAATGGAAAAAAGGTTGATAAACTTTGGCTTTGGTAGGAACTGCATTCCTCCCAACTCATATTGAGCGACACTCCAGAAGACATTGATTTTCATTTGCGAGAATAGAACCTGGTCTGTTAGGTTGAGGTTGAGGAGTTTGACTTGCTTGACCTTCCCTTTGAGATCACCCACGATCTCGACCCAAGGGTCATAGGGCTTGTCTGGCACTCCATCCTTAGAAATTTCACTTCTACTCCCTATAGATCTCGACATAGTGACTCTAAACTGTCAACAAACTTCACCAGGATAACTGGGATTGGGGATCGCAACTGAGGGCCAAGGGATTTCATAGGCTTGAGCACAATTCAGAATTTGCAAGGCATTAGGTTCTCTCTGGGAAACAATGTGTCTTACACCCAGTTCAGAGAACCTTATACTTGGGCTTAGCTGGAAAGTTTTGTAATAAATACTAAGGCTATTCATCATTAACCTTATAGAGGCAACTTGTATCTGAGTTGTCCTATGGGACTACTTAACGGGGTAAATCTATTGGGTGATCCTAGCATTTACGGAGCAAGTTGGTCAGGGATGTGGCTGACTCCAGACCCTACCATTTAACGAATGAGAATCCTAGCGTGAATACCGATGGCATCTTCATGTATCATGACTTTATGGTTTAATAGAGTTCGGACGGGTTACTATAGTGGTAATAAAGGTTATGATTGGACTGGGTTCATGTGGCACATGGACTAGGATTTCATCTGGATTCACTCTCCCTCCGACCACAAAGGGGTCCCCATCACATTTTATGATTGTCATTAATAGATTCATGGCTTTTTTAATCCTACAATGTTGAGTATGCAATTCTGCATCAAAACACACTTAGACGGAAAAAAAATGAAATACACGAAGTGGCACAACAATGCACACTTTGACTTTATTAACTGAATTCATAGAAATTGTAAACAAAATTCAAATCTATCTACTATACATGCTCCTTTGGACTAGAGCATCGGTCCTTTAGCTCAGTTCTAAGACATATAGGGTTTCAGGCAAACGCCATTCACCCATCCTAGCCAAAGTATACCATCCAGTTGTGCGAGTCTGACTGCTCCAAAAGGTCGGATCTCCACAACTATAAATGGTCCCTACCAATGCATGCGCAACTTGCCTGGATGTTTCTGGTATCGATTGTCATAAAGTATGACCTTATCTCCTTACGCAAATGTTTTAGTCTTAATATGTCTTTCATGCCAAGATTTCTTCCTTGCTTTCTCAATTGATTGATGAAAGTCTACTAAACACCTGGTCTCTTTAACTTCTTGTAATTCTATAAGCCTCTGTGCAACTGATTCATCCTATGACATGTGTATAATATGTGCAATGTATAGACTCAAGGTAATTAATTCTACAGGTACCACAACCTCTTTCCCATAGACTAGCTGAAATGGAGTATACTTGTGGAGTTTCTTTGTGGTTGTCCTGTAAGCCCATAAAACTGTTGGGACTCGGTCATCCCAATCCTCCCTGTTTGCGCGAAAAAATTTCGTTAATCCTCTCTCCAGAATCTTGTTAAACACCTCTACATTTCCATTGGCTTGCAGATGGTAGGGGATATTTTTATGATGTTGAATTAAGAACTTTGTTTTAAGATTTTCTATTGTACTACTGATAAAATGACCACCCTGATTATTGGTCAGACTCCTAGGACATCCAAATCAAGTGATAATACTTTCAAAAATAAACCTGGCAGTAATATCGATCGACCAATCCTGAACATTTGTTGCCTCAACCCAACGTGTAAGGTAATTAGTTGTGGTAATAATATACCTAGTCTTTGAATGATTAGTTGTGGGGTTTATCGACCCAATGAAGTCAACCACCCATTTATCAAATGCTTGCAAACTGGCTAAATACACAATTCATCTCATCATGATGGCTTTCCCACTCTTTGACAGACATCACAAGATCTAGCATATGCCTTTGCATCCTTAAAGAGTGTGTCCCACCATAATCCATCTTGGAGGAACTTCTGCGCAGTGGCCTTTCCTCCAACATGGCCTCCCGCAAATCCATTGTGGCATTCCCATATTATTTCATGTCTTTCGTGATCTAAGACACACCTCATGAGGATGCTATCTAGGCCCAACTTATACAATTGCCCTGAAATCAATTGATAGTCCATTGCTCTAACCACCATATGATGTTTATGAGTTGCAGAGTACGTTTCTGTGAAGGCCCTTGTACTTAAAAATACTTCTATGGCTTCCAAGTATTTTGGTATGGCCTCAACCCAAAACAGGTCTGCATTTGGGAGTTTATCATCGACTACTCCGCCACTTTCTCCTGATTGTAATCTAGACAGGTGATTAAGCCCCACTTTGCATATTCCAAGTTTAATGATCACTTCAAATGAAAATTCCTAAAACAGTAACAACCATCGACAAATTCTTCCTTCCATAACACGCTTGTTAACTAGATATTTTAACGAAGAATGATCAGTAATGAACTTAAAATGAGAGCCTAACAAGTAATGTCTAAAATTTTGTAGAGCATAAATCATAGCTAAAGCCTCCCTTTCTGTGGTTGTATAGTTGCACTCAGTTTGTGACAACTTTCTACTAGTAAAATAGATAGGATGATCCATGGCTCCATCTCCTGGTTACGCTAAGATGGCTCCCAGGGTGATACTTGATGCGTCTACGTTCACATGGAATTCGTTCTCCTAGTTTGGAAATATCACAATAGGTGTTGTGTTGAGCTTTTCCTTCAAGGTGTCAAATGCTTTATCACACTCTGGTGTCCACTGGAACACTTCTGATTTCTTTAGTATATTTTCCAGGGGTGCAGTAATGTTTGCATACCTTTTGATAAACCTGTGATAGTACCCTGTGTGCCCCATCGTAGAGCGCAATTTTTTGGCACTTGTAGGCAGTTTCATGTTCACAATAACCACAATTTTGGATGGGTCTACCAATACTCCTTCTCAGCATACTATGTGTCCTAACAAATTTCCATGTGGCACACAGAAGATACACTTCCTAAGGTTCAAGGATATCTCCAATTCCATGCATCTATCAAACATCATATGTAGTAGCGCTACATGTTCCTTGAACAGATTGTATACCGTCCAATCATCCATGTAAACTTCTATAAACTTGTGAATAATTTTTCTAAAAGTTTCTATTACAACCTGGGAAAAAACTATAAGGGTGTTCTTTACGCCGAAGGGAATCACATTATATGCAAATGACCCCATTTTGTTATGAATGTGGTCTTGTTTTTGTCTTCTTCATCAATCCTTACTTGGTGATACCCCAAAAATCCATTTGTAAATGAGTAAGATTATTTCCCTGCAACATGTTTTAGCACCTCATCAGTAGAAGGTGTTGGGAAAGGGTCATGCACACAGGAAGAGTTAAGGATTATGTAGTCTACACAGACCCTAATGTCCTCTGTGACTTTTTTTCTCTCGATGACTATTGGGCTAACCCATTCTTCTTCTTCCACTGGAAAAATAAGTTGAGCCTCCATCATCTTGTCTATTTACCTCTTAACCTTCTCTTTCACTATGGGATTAAGGTGATATGGTCTATTCCTTATAGGATTTTTTTCTGGTTTTATTTCAATTTTCATCTATCCCATGGCTCCTTTAATCCCTTTTAGCTATGAGAACATATTTAGGAATAAGTCCTCATACTCTCGCAATAGGATATGTATTTATTGGATAGTTTTCTCATCCCAGTAATATCCTACCAAAGTTATTTTAGGTTGCTCTATAGTTCCTATATTGAGTTTACACAACTTCAATGGATAATTATAAGAACCGTCAGTCTGGATGGGTATGGTGTTCTGGATCTCTCTGCTTCCTTTTGTTTCCTTAATGGCTAAGTTTCTCAATTATTCTAAATCATCCAAGTTTTCCAAATCATTCTTAATATTGTATCATTTTATAGGTGTATTTTCCATGTCTAGGTGAAGGTTATATTGGAGTGTTTGGCTATGCTTTGCACATACCACTAGGTCTGATTTTCATTCACCAGCATCGGTAAAAATCAATTATTTAATTCTTTGTAGGACTATCTTAAGCTCATGGTACTTACTTGTAAATGAGAATTCCTTGCAAAATTGATATGCAAATGTTTGCCAATCATTGGTCTGTATTATGGTTTCTTCATGTGTGTACCAAGCTTTCAGAATCGTACCTAGTGAATGGGGAAATACTTGAACCCACAAGCAAGATGGTATTTCCACAACTTTCCACTGTCTCAAGCATTGTTCAATATGTTCTTTAGGATCTGACTATCCATTGAACAATTGTGCAACTTGGAAATCCATCTGCATCTCTGATTGCAGTTGCTACTTATCTTGAAATCTATATCGAATAGCTTGCTTCAGATCCTCCCAATTATTAATCAAGGCTTTGTGACTAGTCCACCATCTAGCAAGGGTGTCTTGGAGGGATAAGTCCAAAATTGAAATCCTTTAATCCTCCGCTATATTTTCTTCCATGCTGACCAAAAAGATGTAAATTTATGAGCTACCATTGTATATCGAGTGTTCTCTGACCTCGGTTCCAACCCATCTAGTTTCTATGACAGTTGCGCATCTTCTTGAAAATATTTCATATGAACATTGTTGTCAATTTTCAAATGCCAGTTCTTAATCTTAATCCGATGATTGTATGATCCTCCAACTTATTGATCCATCAACAGTAAGATTTATGTAGTATTCTCTTGTTCCTGTTGTTATAGCATACAATTGATCCACGTATTCTCCTTCCATATTGTTGTCTGTTGGCTTCATGTATCGAGAGCCTACATATGGATCCAAGGGTTGAACCACTTTTATTATGTCTGCCTCAAATTTCATAGTGTCTCTCTTTAGGTCAATCACCCCATAGTTATCATAATCTCAATCGATACCAAGTAATGCAGGATAAGGGTCCTTATCCCCTATGATTTTGATCACCTCAAAATCAGCTACAGTCTTTACTCCCGTAACATCTATTTCCACATTCTCTAGTCTTCCTATTAGAAAAATACAATAATGATTGGCCATTCTTAACTGAATTGGGGAATATGTCAACTGGGGTTTCCCTAAAGCTTCCAAATTCTTTTTAGGCAGTATATTAACATCAGATCATATATCTAACATCCTTAATCTCAAAATCATCTAGCTGGGTGATCTGGATTTATGTAGGAACACAATGAAATACATAAATACACATAAACACAGAGATGCAGCAGAAATAAGACTTCATTTCATTAATAACAAATGACTGAAATATGATTACAGA
>JZKD02S1810248.1:552661-574329 GCA_000966675.3 Picea glauca | reverse complement strand
AAGCACCAAAAGTCATGTGGGCCCCGTTTGGGTAAGTTGGTACATCAACTTCCCGGGGTCGTAACTTTTGCATACGATCTCCATTTTAGGCGTATGATAGCCCATTGGAAAGATCGATCCGAGGACTACAAAAATTGCACAAAATTTCATGATGAAATTTTACAACCACATCATACCCCAAAAAACATCGTTTAGGGCCTCAAAACAGCTCCAGAAGTTCAGGACCCGAAAAACTGCTAAAAATAGTAAACTGTACGAAAACTAAAAAACTGAAAGAAGCAATGGTGGGGGTCCAAGTGGAATAGGTGGGTGGCCACCGATATCCACCTGGATCACTGGGATGCTAATCTAAACTCTTTTACAGTATGTATTTTCCTTCTTTTCACTCTCTAAGTATTCTTCTTAGGAAGATTAGTCCTTATTCTAGCTTTTGGAGCTTCTTCAGTCCCTAGGACTAGGTACAAATCATTGCGCAACTTTTCTATCAGCTGATCATTCCCAAGAATATCAGAAAATAACTGAAACCATAGTTCAACTACATTTTGTGACTGCTCAAGTTGTCTTATTGGGACTATGGGGTTTTGGGGTGCAGGGGGTGAAGTAGGGACTTGCGCTACCTTAGGATAAATGATAGTCTAAGGGGGGTTTTATTCTATCTCAGGGCCAGGGATACTCTGAATATTTCTATTGTATTTTTAAATAATATATTTGGTTTCAGATGATCATACATGTCCTCCTTAGGCACTGCTTTCTAGATCTGAGGTAAATTATCAGCATCTGTGCCAATCTTTGCTCCTCCTCGAGTAACGATATTAAGGTTGGGTCATTTTCCTCTAATGTCTCTCTTTATCTAAAAAATTATAAGATTAATTCCTCATTGATGTACCTTATCTTCCCATTTCACAATTAGCTCTGGGCAGTCTTCAGTTGCGTCCCCATTGGTTCTGTAGTACGAGCACCGTGGATGCCTTGGGTGAGGAAAATATCTAGCCATGTGGTCTTTCTCATCACAGTTGTAGCTTATACTTGGTCCTCTTCCCCTAGTTTATCCTCCTCCAAATCCACCTCCTCGACCTCTTCCTAGTCCCTAAGGGGTTTCATTCACCCTGAATGATGTTTGATCCAGTTTGTTTGCAAGTGCATCGAATGCTCTACACTGATTTGTAGCATGTCTGATATGGAATCATAAATTCATGGATACTTGTGCAACTCCTCCTGCGGGTCCTGGTGAGGGTCCCACTAGATTCCGAGGAGGTCCCACTCCCCTCATCTGTGTACATTCGTTCACCAGATGTCCTTTTGTGTAGCATTGATACATCAAACTTGCGGTCATCCTGGTCTGGGTATCATCAATTCTTGAATCTTCTCTGTGAGCGTGAATATTTTTCCTCATAGTTGTGCCAAACTTTCATCTATTGGGGTCTAGTCACTCTCAGGCTCCCCGTATATCCTGCCATGGCTTCAATATTCATTTATTGTTCTAGGGAATCTGTCAAAGTGGTTATTTATTGTTCTGTTAATGGAATTCGTGTCAAAGGTAGAAATCCATGGATATACCATTCTATTTGATGTTCCTCATGAATTGGATGCACTAACCTCCCTATAGCATCTTTAAATTTATGACTATATTCCCAGGTTGATTCACCTTCCCTTTGTTGAATTTCACTCAACTTAGATAGAGCTTGTTGTTCTAAATGATCTAGCTTAAACTCCGCTATGAATTTTGTCTGTACTTGGTCAACTGTGAATGCTTTACTTTTCACTCCTAGTACTCTTGGCTCAATGGCCTTCATGTACCACTTGAGAGCACAGCCTCTCAAGGTAGTATGGAAATCAACCAATGTATTTGCATCCAGAGTCCCTCTGGACCTCCAGATTTCTTCACATAAGAACTAATGTTGCTCAGCATCCTTGTCTCACCCCATAATTCTAGGTATTGAGCCATCAAACCTCCCACTTTATCTGCCATTGTTGATCTTACTGCTCCTACCAAGATGAAACCTAACGATCCTGGTTGCAATCTACCAAGAGATCCCAATATCCTCCCAGTATTCATGCTTCCTAGTTGTGACTGACTAACTGACTGCAATGGAATAGAAAGAGAATAAGAAGGTAGTATAGAATTTACCACTTGTATAGAATACACTTGAGGTATGGGTGATTCAGGGCCAGTGCCACTAGCTTTGGGTCGGGTTTCTTTGATCTGGGGGGTCTCGTTCTCATCCTATGGAGTGGTCTCTTCAGTCGGATTCCCAATCTTTCCTAGCATCGAGGATGAATCTTATATCTATTCTTCAAGATCCATGTCGGCTTCCTTTTCCCATGGTTCTACACCTTCTTCTTCTTTTCCACCCTCTTGGGGACTTTTTTCTCTTTGCACTTCTCTTTCACTTTATCTTTGAAAAGTCAGTCTTTCCTGTCTTCTCATCTTTCGAAACTCTTCCATTTGTCCTTCCTCGAATTCTCCTGGTTCAACTTCTTTCCGCACATTATTGGACTGTTTCACTGCTTTATTTATCTTACCATGCCACCACTTCTTAACTATGGTGACTCTTTTCAAGGCTCGCTCATCCCTTGAGTCCATTTCTTGTTTCTCCCTCATTTTTCAAAGAACCCTCTCCCCTCTCTCAGGCAATGATTCCACCCCAAATCACACCACCCCAAGTGAGGGTGTTTAAACTTCCATCTCAGTTGAGGACATAGTCAGAAACCCTCTTCCATCAAGAAAACCTTAATCCACAGGGGGATTTATCTCAATAGTCTTCCCCTAGCGTATTTATTGAAATCTTCTTCTACCCGTGAAAAATATTGATGGTTCTCAACTGCAAACTCGATAATGTGTCCTTCTAATGTTGTATTGACCTAGAAATCGACTGCTCGCGTTACCTAAAAGTCCATCCGATGAAGAGTTTCTTTCTTTTCTGTATCCCAAGTGTAGGTATTATTGACTCATTCTTGGAATTTCAGAGCTTCTTCGAGCCTATATATCCAGTGGAAAAGTTCTTCCGAAAACTTAGCCCAAAATATCTCATACTGGTCATTTGATTTTTCTGAATAAAAGACAACCTCTCGTGTATCTTTCACAAGTTTTACTCTCATCTCTGCTTCTTTCCATATGAAGGCATCGCAATTTCTCTCCCACCACTGGTGAATATTGGATCGGTGAATCCATGGAATCATTCTCCTCACAAGTTCCCTTTTAACGCAAGTCCCGACAATGGAACCATTTTGTTTGCATGGAATTTATCATACTAGGGTCCTTCTCAGGTTACCAACAAAAGGCATCGAGTAGTCTAGAGTGTTGGCATTTTTATCTCCTCCAGAGAGAAGAAGTATCACCCGAAGTGCAACCAAGACAAGAATATAGGGAAGGGCAAGGAGAATACTTAGGCAGGTTTCCATAATCTTCAAGATTCACCATGACCTTACGCAAGGCATACTAACCAAAGAACAGATCTAAACTCATTCATAACTAGTAATAAACGCAATCAAGTTGCGACAACATTTGTAAACAGTTATAACACATTGATCTTATCATACATAAAGAAGTAAAGTACAGAGAAAATTCATAATCATAAAAATAGAATGATGTAGTATATTTCAAAATTCCAGGTCCTTCCATATATATTATCAATAGAGCTTCTCAGATATAGTTTCACAGATACAAGCCATTATTTGGTTACAAGATTTTGGTTCTGGACTCATGCCTCAGAGCTCTATCTACCCTTTTCCCAAAATGGATACAAATTACAATCACAAAACCTTTAATATTTTTATTCCCTCTATACCATCTACCCATTTATATCAGCTATGTCATCTAACCCATTACAATCGTATGCATCTCATATATATAGGTTGAGTGGGATCTTCTGGCTTTAGACTCCGTGTGCTTTCTTGTTCTTGTTCTGTTGTAACTTACTTTTCCTTGTTGGTGTTGTGTTGTCCCTCTTCGCAACCATTTTTTGTTTCTTTTCTTGCTCCACTATCCATCTCCTTTGTGGCTTGTGCAACTTGTGTTTGACCAAAATTGGTACTGTAGTCCTCCTTGCGCAACTTCCAACAAAAAATGAAGGGCCCAACATGCTCATCCCAAAGCTTAGGATGTTTGTTGCAATAACCACGAAGAATATGTACTATTGTTCTATTCACCACTTCTGTTTGACCATCATTTTGTGGATGAAATGTTGTTCTCTTTTTCATCTTGCTATCCATGAGTGCCCATAAGCTTGACCAAACATTCCCAATAAATCGAGAAACTCGATCAGAAATAATGGATTTCGGAAACCCAAAATGTACCCATACATGTTAAAAGAACATTTGTGTCATTTGTTCAGTTGTAACCTTCTTCTTACAAGGCATCAAAATACATATTTTTTTTAAACGGTCAACCACAACATAAAGATAATCATGATTCTTTTTAGACATAGGTAATCCTCCTAAAAAGTCCATGGAAATATTTTCCCAAGGACGAGAAGGAACTGGAAGTGGAGTATAAAATCCTAACTTTCAGTTGCTAGGATTACTTGTAGCACATAAATAACATCCTTTTACATATCTTGAAACACTTTCATTCATTTTAGGCCAATAGCAATACCTTTGCAAATTAGCCACAATCTTGCCTACACCAAAGTGACCAGCAATAAGAGAAGAATGTGCTTCCATTATGATATTGACTCTCTCACCTTGTGGAATACATAGCTTCCCAAGCTGATACAAAATCTTATCATGCACATGGTAATCCAATTCCTCAACTTGGTTATAATGACACAAAGTTGCATAAACCTCTTTAAAATCAACATCTTAAGAATATTGTTCAACATGGCTCTCATGCATGGTAGAATTATGCTTAAGAATAACTGAAGCACTAACAATAAGCCTAGAAAGCATATCAACAACTTTGTTATAAATGTCTTTCTTATACCTAATAACCAAGTGGAATTTTTATAGGAAACCCATCCATCTGAAGTGCCTTGTTTGTTGTAGCTTTGTTTGTGATTGTAAGTATTGCAATGGTTGATGATATGTGTGAATAATAGTTTCTTTTCCCAAAAAATAATGTTTCCATTTTTTGACACTTTGCACCAATGCATACAACTCCTTATCATACATAGGATAATTAATCATAGCACCATTAAAAGTTTCAAAATGAAAACAAATGGGCTTACCATGTTGCAACAAGATTGCTCCCATGGCATAGTTACTTGCATTCATTTGTATCTCAAATGGTTTTCTCAAGTCACGAAGTGCAAGAACTGGAGATAAACTAATATTCTCCTTCAATGCATCAAAATTTTTTTATTGCTTGCTACTTGTCACTGCATGTAATGGAGCTGCAACTGAAGAGAAGTTAGCAATAAACTTTCTCCAATATTGGGTTTCTCCCAAAAATATTCTTACCTATGTTACATTGTTGGGATTGGGCCAATCCAAAATGATTTTGACCTTTGAAGGATCCATTTTCAATTCTCCTCCTCCAACAATATGCCCCAAGTAAACAAGTGAGGTCTTTCCAAACTCACATTTAGACATCTTTAAAAACAAATTTTATTTCTTCAAGGAATCTAAAACTTGTTTTACATGCTTAATATGATCTTCACGAGATTTTCTAAATATCAATATGTCATCCAAGTAGAAAATCACACAAACATCAAGAAAATACCTTAAAACATCATTCATAACTGTCATGAATGTAGCAAGAGCATTACAAAGCCCAAATGGCACAACCATCCATTCAAACAAACCTTTATTTTTTTTGAAATTTGTCTTCCATGTGTCTCCTTCATCAATCCTAATCTAATGATATCCACTTCTCAAATCCAACTTAGTAAAATACGTAGCATCTTTCAATTGATCAAGAAAATCATCAATTCTAGGAAGAGGATAATGATTCTTTACCGTAATCTTGTTCAAGGCTCTGAAATCTACACACATGAACCATGTACCATATTTATTTGGTACTAAAACAATTGGTGACCTGCATGGCGATGTGCTTGGCATAATAACCCCTTTTTCAAGAAACTCTTGGATTTTTTTTTTAATTTCATAATTCTCCATGACTACCATCTTGTACATATCAATGTTTAGAAGAGGACAATCTTGTTGTAATTGAATCTCATGTTGGATACCTCTTTTAGGAGGAAATCCTTTTGGTTACTGAAACATCTCATCATATTGGTTAACAACCTCATATAAATCTGATTTTAACTTTGCATCAAAACCTTGGAAAGCATCTTTTTCAACATTGTCTTTGGGTTTGATCATCAAGAGTACAAAGCTCTTACTAGAATTGACTAATCTCTTCCTTTGTCCTGAATTTACAAGTGACAAATTCAACTTCTTTGTATGTTCTCTAACAATGTACTCAGCTCCATTTTTAAACAAATGATATTTGTTCTCATGATGATGAAATATGGCTCTCCTATCATATAAATATGGGATTCCCAACACAATATCACAAATATCCAATAGAATAACATCAAGCTCTACCTCATCTATAAAGTTTGCAGTGATGGAAAATCTAAGTTTACATATTCTTGTAACATGCAATTCGGATTTGTCACATATCCAACCTAGAGGATATGGTTTAGGATGAGGAGTAATTTCCAAATGCAATTTTTTTATTGTGTCTTCAAAAATGAGGTTTGTTTGAGATCCTGTATCAAATAGAGTATATATCTTGGTATGCTTTGAAATTACCCTTATGTGGAAAAGTTATATTCTTTATTTTTCATGTTGAGTTTCATCGAGGCTATTACTTGAAGAACTAGTACTGGCAATAGAGTCCTTACCTTGAAAACTCATGGTTGTGATTTTTGTTTCATCTCTTGAATCAGATCCTAAATGATGTTGTGTAGTTGCAACAGTCTTTGGTTTCCCTTTGTTTTTGAACTTTTTGGGTCTCATTTCAGGATGAATTTTCCAACAATGGTCTTCATCATGGCCATCTTTTGAATCGTGTTTACATGAGAGTTTATCTCCCTCTTTATTGACTAAAGCATTCTTCTTTCCATTTCCTTTGTCTCCATTAAAAAATGGCTTATTGTTTCCCTCTTGAGGAGAATTCTTCCCTCTTGCTTCCAAATGATTTGCATGTACACAAACTTCATCTATATTTGTAGACTTAAACATGAGAATTGTGTGTCTCAAATAGCTATGCAATCCTTCAATGTATTTGAGTAAATTTTCTTGAGAAGATAAATCTATAACCAAAATCAAAGCTCTTCTTCTAAATTCTTGAGTGTATCTTTGCACACTTTTCCCCTTATCTTGTCTAAAACATTTCCAATCCATGATAGCTTTCTGCATGTATGCTAATGGATAAAATTTATTTTTAATTGCAACAACAAAATCATTCCAAGAGGATAAAACTTTACCATGTTTCTTCATGTCCTCTTAAGTTTTGGCTTCCCACCAAATGAGTGTTGCACTTCCAATCTAAGAAAAGCAAGTTGAATCTTAGTTTCATCATCTTGGATTCTTTGTATCCTACAATACACTTCAATTTGATGAATCCATGTATCCAATTTCTCATCATTTACCTCTCCATTTTACATAGGCAATTCAAACTTAATATCAATCTTAAGAAAAGGAATTTGTGGAGGAATTTTACCACATTCTTTTGGAGAATTTGGCGGTGGTTGTGAAATGGTAGAAGAAGTGGAATATGGAGGTGAAGGAGGTGGAGTATCACTATTCCATCCATTTCCTTTTGGAGTTTTATCACCACTATATTCATTACCCATTGGAGGATTTGATCTTTCACCTTGAAATCTTTCATTCCTTTCTTCAAATAAAACTTTCACCATTTCTGTCATATAATAAAAGAATATTCTGAAAGTTTCATCTTCTAAAGTAGGGATTTCATGACTCTCCTCATGAGACATACTTGGTGAATGTCTCCTTGAATCTTGAGGTGAATGTATAGTTCACCTTCTTGAAAGATGAGAACTTATCTCTACAAGTTGAACTTCTCCTCTTGTGAGCTTCAACCTTGTAAGCGTAAAAAGAAAAAATTCAGAAAAATACACTTCTTGAAGTTTTTCTCAATAAATTGTTGTACCTGCTTGCCAAAGCGCACCTCTGTGTGAATCAAATATGTCTCTGTGTGTTTCCCACGCCAAAACCCAGCACCATTTGTTGTTCCACAAATCAGACGAATTTGTCGCATCATTAGCGGGATAGGCGCCTTAACCGTCGGAGGTGTTGGCCATATGGGTCGTGTGGCCAAAGTCTAGGGCTTAAAAACCGCACCCGTCAGCCGAACCGTTTGAAACCATGTACCAAAGGTCATATGGTGAAGTGTAGAGTCGTGATCATGTGTGGGGGCTAAGCCCTGACCCTTTTTACTGCCGAATGAAACAATATGCAAATTCAAATATAAACTTCTCCACTATAAGGTTAAGCAACACCATTAGGCGGGATGGTAGCCCGGACTTTACAAATACTTATCCCATGGAGGTCATGGGTTTGACATCGACGAACTCTATACAATATTTCAAACCACAAACCAACAATGGGGTGCCACATGGCAACCCCTAGTTGGACCACATGGCACCCTTCCCTTCATCCATGAGCATTCCATGTGTCAACCAAGGATTGGTCCACATAAACCTCTACCCTGTCAGCAGGAAAATTACTTTCCTACTCAGCCTACCATGTCACCAGTCCATGTCAACAATATGGTCATATGGCCAGCTGCCATGTGGCCTATACAGACTATCCAATCAACATTTCTTTTTTCCATTTGGGAAAGCAGACAAAACGTGATATCTCATCCATACTAATCTGTTTGAGCCCATTCAAGTTGCGTTGGGATTGTGAGGACGAGATATACGCACTGAATCTATTTTTGAGCAATTTCGAGCACTTTGATTTTTGAACATTTTTTGATCCCCTGGATCACTAATGGTTGTAGGATCCCTAGGGTCTTGATTGTCTCTCCCTTGTTTCGTTAACATACCACACATTTAGCCACAAATGTTTGAACAATAGTCATCATACCTTCCCAAAAGAAATACTTCTTGATCATGTGTACATTTTCAAGAACCATCAATGTCCTCCTATAGGAGAAGTATGCAATTCCAACATAACCTTATGTTTGAGTTCAGAACTCTTACATAAATATAGGTGATCTTTATATCATAAGATTTCATTCTTCCACACAAATTTATCTAATGCACTAGGGTCCTCTCTATTTCTTCAATGATCTTGTATACCTTCTTATCTTGCTTCCATTCTATTCTTGGTTCTTCCACACAATCATATTGCAGAATGGACATAGCACATACAAAATCTTGTGTTTCTTCTTCTTTCCTTGAAAGTGCATTTGTCATGATATTTTGTTTTCCCTTTTGTGGATAATTTCAAAGTCATAACCTAGCATCTTTGTAACCCATTTTTGTTTCTCTTCTAAAGATAATTGTTGTTCCAATAAGTACTTCAAACTATCATGATCTATTTTTACTTTGAAGTGTCTTCCTATTAGGTAAGTGTTGATGCCAACAACTCCCCCTTCATTTTTTCTAAAAATGAAGGGGGCCTCCATTAAACTTTAAAAAAACTCCATCTTTTTGTACTTGATCCTACTTTTGCTCAATTTGGAGAGTTCTATAGTCAGATAACTTACTATTTTTTTGGTTATTTTAACCTCTTCATTCTCTTTGATGTTTGAGTATTTTGATGATTGACTGTTTTTTGTTTCAAGACTTCTCCTTATTCTTTTTTGTTTATGTTTCATATCTTTTCTGTATTATTGACTTGATTCATGCTTATCTTGTTTTTGATCTTTGCTTTTTTCTTCGAGCTGGTGCTCAGAAAGACATAGGGTTTTTTCATGATCAGGTCCTATGAAAAGATGTTGATAAATATATTTTCATGAAGTAATTTTTCAAGATAATTTTTTGTTTTATCATGAAAATGCTCGCGTTATGATTTGTCACTTTCATTGTTTGCATGTATAATCATTGTTTCACTTGAATATACTTGTTTTCAACTTGATTAATACTATTTGCATACTCTCCTAAACTTATTAAGATAATCTCTGGAAAACTTAAAATTAGTTTTGGTAATGTTTTGACATTTTCGTCATGATTTGATTTCAATGCCTAACTATGTTAGGCATTTTGGGGGAATAAAATAATTCAAGTAAGAGTTAATATCAGGTTAAGGTGCTTTTTGAAACAATACATGTTAAAGAGCGGAAACTAATAGATTATTGATTTTAGATGGTAATGAAGTCATTTTGATTTTCATAGTTGAATCTTTGTCAAGATTTACTTTAGGTTGGTTTGATTTTCACTTTAAATTTAATTCATGAATTAATATATTAAAATCAAAAGTTTATGATTGTAACCGTGTAATTGAGTTGGGTTATATATGTTTTTACATATTTATTTGTAAAACAAATTAATGAAAAACTAATTTCACTAAAACAATAAATTAAATAAGTATAAAAATCTTTTTGACATTTCAAATTTTGAAAATTTACAATAATTTTTTAACTCACATCCATCAAAATCCAAATCCAAGTAAACCTACTTTTTATTTATTTATTTATATATATATAATTTACCTGTTAAGATATTGAAGGAGTAAGTGGTAAAAGAAATTGAGCCCCATTGGTAGCAACTCTTCTGGAAATGAGCTATATGAACTACTCTTATAGATAGTACTCAATTTGAAAGACAAAAGCTGCACATAAAGGATGAATATGATATTTAAGGGTGGCATCACCACTTCAAGGTAGAGCCAAATAAATAAAAGAAATAAAGTTATCTTGCCTCTAATTTTGGTTTTATTGAAATATACAATAATTTACTAGTAATAAAATTGTAGCAATCTTTCAATTTTACTATGGTTTAGAGTGATGGCTGGCCAAGTGCATGAGTCCACACCTAAGGCAGCCACCAGTTCGTTAATGCATGAATGCTTTTGAATGACACGCTACCGCTTCACACACGAAAAAAGGAACGTAATCAGGCTGCAAAATCAAAGGGAGAAAGTGTCATGAGAGGAAAGTTATTGTTCCCATGAAATCGCAGAGAATGGCAGTGGTAGTTACACTAGTTAACAGTTTGAAAGGAAGGACAGAAATATCCACAAAATACCAAGGTTTTACGCTACAGGGAAGCGATCTGTAGATCCACAAAAAAATGCAGATTTTATGCCAAAAATCTGAAGGTAGGATGCCACGAAATTACCAGATGGAATCCCACGAGATAGTTGAAGTGCCACGTAGAGATCACAGTGGTTATGCGTGAGATTTTGAAAGAGATGCCTGGAATCATGAAGAGATCCCACGAAATTSAAGAGAAGCAGGGAARTCGTTGCTGCTCAATAAGAGAAAGAGGTCGTTGCTCGCACCTGGGGGCAATTATAAAGCCACGAAATTGCAGATCGCAGAGGGGGGGAGACCACGAATGCACAGTTSGCGATACTACGTTTTGGATGAGGATATTGCAGTCTTTGGTTTGAGGCAGATTGGGGTATGAGTGACCACGGCTTGCAGTCTTTGGGCGCGCGAAATTTCCAGGGTTTTGCATTGCCAAATCGTAAATAGAAGTGACAACAGTTTCCAGTGTTTGGGCGCAAAAAATTAGGTTTTGCGCTACCGAATCACAGAGACAAGTGACCACGGGTGGAAACTTTTGGTGCAAAAGAGATTGCAGAAAGCTATGATCAGATCGCAGGTGAAGGTTGGACCAAATCGCAAGTGGAGATGCAACGAAAGCATAGTCTTCTTTATGTAATGTTCTGGGTTTGTTCATCTAGAATGTACACTAACTTGAATTATATAGAAATAATCAATTAAATATGTGGATTTAACAAAAAAAAAAAATTTCACATTTCATTCAAATGTTTATTAAAAAATTTATTTAATAAAACATTTAAACATTTTTTTTTTCACATCTTTTGCAAATGTTTCTAAAAAGAATTTAAAAAAATTATTTAATAAAACATTTACACTTATAACTTTTTTCTTTCTTTTATCTTTTTTCTTATATACCAAATAAGAAAAATTAAATTCATAACCAATTTATTTAACTCTTCTTTTTTTTCATTATTGTTTATATCTCTTTTCTTATATACCAAATACAAAGAAAATTAAATTCATGACCAATTTATTTAACTCTTCATTTTTTCATTATTGTTGAATGTTATAGTCTATTGATTTCATTAACCATACATTATTTTTAATTGTATTATTGTTGTTACATTGTAATAATGTTTTCTTATATACCAACTACAAAGAAAATTAAACTCATGACCAATTTATTTAACTCTTCATTTTTTTCATTATTATTGATTTCATTAACCATAGATTATTTTTAATGGTATTATTGTTGTTACATTGTAATAATGTTTTCTTATATACCAAATACAAAGAATAAACTAATGACGAATTTATTTAACTCTTCATTTTTTTCATTATTGTTGAATGTTATATTTTATTGATTTCATTAACCATACATTATTGTTAATAGTATTATTGTTATTACATTGTAATAATGAAATTCATTGGCATAATAAATTAGTATTGTATTTAGAAATTAGTAAAAATTTCAAAGAATGTCTTTCTTTGGAGAGCAATCTATTTGTCTCACTTAACTAGATGTAATATGGTCAACATTTCCTTTTCATAAATGGGTTTGAGTAAGTTCTTTCCTTTAAGTTGGCTTCTTTTAAAGGCAAGGGGCCTTCCCTCTTGCATTAAAACTACACCAATTCCATGGCCTAAAGCATCACACTCCACAATAAAGGTTTTTGTGAAGTCAGGTGTGGCTAGGACAAGAGTCATACACATAGACTTATTAAGTTTTTTGAAACATTTGGTTGCTTCTTGAGTCCAGGAAAATTCCCCCTTTATATTGTTGCTAGTGGTGCTACTATTTGACCATAATTCTTAACAAACTTGCGGTAATAGCTGGTCAATCCTAAGATTCCTCTAAGATTCTTCAAGGTTTTTGGGAATTGGCCATTCCATCATAGATTTAATTTTGTTAAGGTCCACTGTGACACCTATAATTTTATAGGGTAATCAAGATGCTCATTGATATCTATATGATGAATTGTGGGTTGAAAAGAATGTTTTTCTTGCAAAAATTATTTTCAAAAAGACCCTAAAGTAGATTGCTCATGGCGCATAGTGAAAATGCAAAGTTGACAAAAGCCTCTCAGCACCTCTCCTCGGGATGTCGTAAAATAAATCATCTTCATGTGCTATGGATCTTACATCACTTGTCTCTCAGGTTTATTATACTTCCCATGGTGGTGATTGGGAAAAAGTGCTTCAATTTTGGTTTATTTAACCAAATATTTGACATTATATTTAATGTCAAAGCCTTGTCAATTCTTGGGGCTTATGTTTCTTGGCCTTATTCTTATTATGGGGGGAATAGGCTCTCGGACCTATGATAATAGAGGGATCTTTACATCACTTGTCTCTCAGGTTTATTATACTTTCCATGGTGGTGATTGGGAAAAAGTGCTTCAATTTTGGTTTATTTAACCAAATATTTGGCATTATATTTGATGTCAAAGCCTTGTCAATTCTTGAGGCTTATGTTTCTTGGACTTATTCTTATTATGGGGGGAATAGGCTCTCGGGCCTATGATAATAGAGACATGGCCAATATTTAATGGCCTTATATTTGATGTCAAAGCCTTGTCAATTCTTGGGGCTTATGTTTTTTGGCCTTATTCTTATTATGGGGGAATAGGCTCTCAGGCCTATGATAATAGAGACATGGCCAATATTTAATGGCCTTATATTTGATGTCAAAGCCTTTTCAATTCTTGGGGCTTATGTTTCTTAGCCTTATTCTTATTATGGGGGAATAGGCTCTCGGGCCTATCATAATAGAGACATGGCCAATATTTAATGGCCTTATATTTGATGTCAAAGCCTTGTCAATTCTTGAGGCTTATGTTTCTTGGCCTTATTCTTATTATGGGGGAATACGCTCTCGGGCCTATGATAATAGAGACATGGCCAATATTTAATGGCCTTATATTTGTTTCTTGGCCTTATTCTTATTATGGGGGAATAGGCTCTCGGGCCTATGATAATAGAGACATGGACAATATTTAATGGCCTTATATTTGATATTTAATGACCTTATATTTAATGTCAAAGCCTTGTCAATTCTTGGGGATTATGTTTCTTGGTCTTATTCTTATTATGGGTTATTATGGGGGCAATAGGCTCTCGAGCCTATGATAGAGACATGGCCAATATTTAAAAAATCGTTTTAATGGCCTTATATTTAATGTCAAAGCCTTGTCAATTCTTGGGGATTATGTTTCTTGGTCTTATTCTTATTATGGGTTATTATGGGGGCAATAGGCTCTCGGGCCTATGATAGAGACATGGCCAATATTTAAAAAATCTTTTTAATGGCCTTATATTTAATGTCTTGTCAATTCTTGAGGATTATGTTTCTTGGTCTTATTCTTATTATGGGTTATTATGGGGGCAATAGGCTCTCGGACCTATGATAGAGACATGGCCAATATTTAAAAAATCTTTTTAATGGCATTATATTTAATGTCAAAGCCTTGTCAATTCTTGGGGATTATGTTTCTTGGTCTTATTCTTATTATGGGGGCAATAGGCTCTCGGGCCTATGATAGAGACATGGCCAATATTTGAAAAATCGTTTGAAAAATGTATTATATATATTGGCCAATCTCCAATTCAAATAGTAAGCTCTCACCATCGCGGTACAAGCAATCACACCTAGTAGTCCTAACCCCGTCCACGTGCTCTAATCAATACTCCGAGCTACAGGCCACGTCTTCACTGAATCCGTTCCCAGGTCTCGGTAGAGCGAAGGGCCAAGCAAGATAGATTGGTTTGTGTCCCTCAAACCTGAATCAATGGCTTATTCATTGGGAGTGCCCTTAACTGTCCAAGAAGCTCGATACTTGCTTGCTTCCTTCGGTGCCCTCGCCTAACGCCGGCCCCTTCATTCATTTCAGTTGTGTGTGCGATCCCCAACCTATTGATTGATGGTAGCCGGTCCCTCCTCATTCATTCAACAAAAATCAGCCGTATGATTGATACAGCCAACCACCTTGATGGGGGTTATTATGGGGGCAATAGGCTCTCGGGCCTATGATAGAGACATGACCAATATTTAAAAAATCTTTTTAATGGGATTATGTTTCTTGGTCTTATTCTTGGGCCAATAGGCTCTCGGGCCTATGATAGAGACATGGCCAATATTTGAAAAATGTATTATATATATTGGCCAATCTCCAATTTTCTACAGCGCCCGCCTACCTGTATGCACATACAACCAAGGTTAGAGCAACAAACATACAACACACATCAAGAGCCAGCGCCCGAAACGCTTGGCCCAAGTCACACGGAGAATGAACCCACGAGGAAACTATTGCTCAAGGCGTCCAATGAACAAACGGATATTGGTGTATATAAAATGTTAAATGTTACTCCCCACTTTTCATGTGGGCTATATCCCCATTGCAAAACAAAGCACAACGCAAAATAAACGCAGCAAGTTGCCAGCCAAGAAATCGTGCAGGTATCTTTTCGTTCCAGCTCGCATGTGCATTTGTGTATGTCAAATTTTGCAGAGGTGAATTCGTTGGCGCCAAAAGAAAGATGTAGAAGGAATGCAGAGCCAACTGCCAAATGTCCAAAGAAAACAACGCATTACACAGGTGTCATTAGAAAACATAAAGGGTTTTCATCATTGGTTTCCTAGCTTGCAGGTGTATTCGAGCTTTAAACAAATGGATTAGTTAAATGCTGAAGAAAGTTGGTTCATACACTCATGCATTAGCCATTATCCTTGCAAATTTTCTCCCTCTTTGCAGCGTTGGGTTTTTTGCTTTGTGATGACAGTTGAATACTGAAACTTTGAGCTTGGCGTTGATCAACAGGAAAAAGCGTTTGCAGTTTTGTTTCTTTAAGATCATCTTAGAAGATCTCATGGCCATCATTTTATACCACTCAAACCCTTCTTGGGAGTGCGCCACAACAACAACAACATTATGCACATGTGTAGAGATTAGTTTCAAAAACACCTTGAAGATGGCTCAATCTAAGTCTGCTTCAACCTCTATTGTATCTTCAGCCAAAGAAAAATCGCTAGTGATTACCTTTGTAGACAAATCACCTCTACAGGCAACCAATATACAAATGTTGCAGCTGTAAGGTTATTATCATCAAAGATGTAGCCGATCAGAATGGACACTATTGATTAAGAGTTCAAATTCATGATGATGAAAAGAGATTGGTGGGTCGAGAAACAAATACAACTCAAGTTAGACATTGTGTAAATTGGATAGCATCCCATATGTTCCTTCAAATAAGGGATGATATTGGCATAGCCTATGATTATCTGGAACTATTGGAACCTCTGTGTTGAGTTTCTTTCCAAGATAATCAGATTAAGTCCCAAAATATCCTCAGGATTCTATAAGTACAGGGGACATGATGGATTACTCTCTTTTCCAAGTATATTGTGGGTGATTTGCTTGTAGAATTTTTTGCAAGGGTCCAAGAATATTCCAGTGGTGTTGAGTGGATTGATAGTGGAGGTGATGTTGCATTATTGTTCTTTCAACATACTTCTTCCAACAACTTACAAGAAATATTTGAGAAACTCTTTTCCAATGGCATGCATGGTCACTCAGCCTATGACAGTATGGACAATGTGTCAAACATTGGTCTTTCATCTCTTGTGAGGGACCAATGCTTTCTAAAATGGCTAATACTAACCTGGTTGGCAATACTACTTTATTAGTCAATGAAAACTTCTACAAGTGTTGGCAGTTAATGACAGTGCACTTCAAGTTTGAAGGGATTTGAGATCCAAAATTGTAGGGATCTTATCAATTTTTCCAAGCAGAAGAGTGATAGTCAAAGAATGAGTTGGAAATTGGTTGTATGTGGTGGATATTTTTGAAGTCAGAGACAGCTCAATAATATTTTTCATCTAGAAGGAGCCTCCAAGTAGTGTCTTTGACAGTTAAGAGATTCTAAAGATTCCTTTTTCAAAGAAAATTTGTCCATCTTTACAAATATTTGATGGATTTGATAGCAGCTGGTAGGGGATTAGTGATCAAAGATAAGCCCCGGATTATAGGGAAAATCCATCATCAGTTTGTTTCTTTTAAATTGGAGAAGAGAACACTTGGCATAAATTGATTATTAGTCAAAGGTTAATCCAACATTCAATGGAAAATTTGAGGATTGCAGTCAGGATATCCAACATAAAAAGTAGTAACAAAGAACTTGATCATTCCTAATATCTTACAATGCACTGGAACTTATTCCATTTCTAATGTATTGTTGTATATATACTCCTAAAAATATGAAGCAGTTGGTACTAGTAGGAGAATACAATTTTATATATAGGGATAATTTTTAGTTTGAAAGGGAGGATTTTGTAATAAGGAAGATTGTTATTTGTTGTATAGTTGCTCACTGAGCTCAAGTGACCTTTAGCAGTAATACAAGATCATTTGTTTCAGGATTCATGTGCCATAACTATGTGGTGAAGAGATTCTTCTGTAATTTGTTTTCTCTGTTTCCATATGTTCTTTTTTTCTAATTATCTTACAAAATTTTAAAGGATAGAATTTGTTGAAAGATACACTCTAATTCTTACTGTGGATAATATAAATGTTTTCTTCTAATATTTAGTGGAATAATTCTTAATTTCTCTGTTGCTCAATTGATCCTATTTTTTTCTCGTATTTCATTTCATTCAATTTACTAGATCTAGTAGTATGTCTACCTTTCCCTATTTCACTTTAGCTTGATACTTCTGCAAATTCATCACCTTGGCCTCTTTGGCTCCATTTCCCAATGGTCTTCCCTTGTTGTTCCAACCAAACATTTCAAAAACCCCAACCCTGAACTAGATAGATAGCCTAATATATTCTTTCAAACAAAGCTAAAACTTATAGGGAGATCCCTCTCTGAAGCTTGCAGGGCTAGATCCCATCTTCAAAAGTGGTTTTGATAGTTACCTATGTCAATTTCTTCCTCATCCTGAGAAATTATACAGTGCTAACAACACCTTCAAAAGATACAATATGACCCAAATATTCCACTTCTTGAACCCCAAAGGGACACTTGGATGGCTTTGCATTTAGTTATTGATCTTCCAATAGTTTTGTAAGAAAGTGAGAGATATTAATAACATAATATAGGAACAAAATAAAATATCAAAAACACAAGACGCTGTGATTTATGTTGGAAACTCAAAACCGGGAAAACCAACACCTAATAGATCTATTAGTCTTGGCCAAACCAACCAAGACAAGCCAAAACTAAACAATCAATGTTATGATCCAAATCCTCAAAATATCATAAAATAACAGAAGTACACACCATGTACAAAATGTCAACATGGAGAACAAATCCAATATATATAAGTTACACAATAACTCCTTAAAGAATAGGGGAACCCCCTCCAAATAACCAAATACCTTTCATACTTCACAATTCACATGGCAATAATGAATACATGATCTCGTATATATAGTTATTCACACTTGCACATGAGGCCCCTTTATCACTAGGCTGACCCTATTACATATGTATTTACACATTACATGTACATTTAGTTCCCTATATGCCCACCCCCGCCCCCTTGGGGTCATATCATATACATTTAGCCATATATATGCCCCTCTTGGGTCATAACATAGTACCCTCCTTCAAAAATCTTTGTCCTCAAAGCTTTGCATTTAAAGGCTTCACATGTGATAAAACCAAGTAATATGAATTTATTATGTTCCTGATTTCTTCATTCCATTGTTGATGATCTATCCATCCAAAATTAGTTATTTTCGGTCTTATTCCTTGGTGTTTAGTTGTTGAATAATTTTCTTTCCCTTGATTTCATGTATTTTTGTTGAAGCTTCTCCAATCTGTATTTGTTGTTGGTCTTTGATAATAGATTGTTGAAAAGTAGTTTGGTGATCCCTTGTTCCATAAATATTGACAAGAATTCCATCTTCTTCCATCATAATGTTGATATTGTCCTTCTTGTCTTCCTTGAAATGTTTCTTGGTAATGAGGGCGTCGATACGGTTTCACATTTGATAGTCTTCCTTCACTCTGCACATGCATTTCATCTATCTTCTTTTCAACGATAATGGAATCCCCAATCATATTTCCTTGGTCTTTGATTACTATAGCCTTCGATATAATACCATCATATTTGGCATGTACATCCTCTAGATGGAGTTCAACTTCTTCAAGTATCTTATGTTGACCTTCTTGAATCTTGTCTTCTTTCTCCTTTTGAAGCTGCAATGTGATCCCATCTAACAAATTATGATGTCCTTCTTCAATTTTGGATTTCATTTCTGGCTTTACCTCATCTGTATTTAAGGATTCCTCAACTTTGTTGCAAATTTCCTCTTGCAGTATTTTTGTAGATTCTTCATCCAAGATTTTTATTTCTTATTTATTTTGACAATTCTTCTTTTTTTCTTTCAATCTCTTAACCTTATCCAATAGTTTTTTATCATGGCTTCGTAATCTACATATCTCTTCATATTTCTTTTTCAAATCTTCTATTGATTCATATTTTTCCCACTTGCCTTTGCTAGTATTTTCTTGCTTTATGTTGTTAACCTCCTTAATGAATGATTCATTAAGGGATATTATCTTAGATAGATCCTCACCCTTCTTCTTAATATCTTCCTTTTAATCTTTTAATTCATCTTGAATTCTATACATTTCCTTTATTTTTGTATCCCTAATCCATTTATTCTTCAAATTCTTCTCATGTGCAATGCCATCTAGTATTTTGATCAACACTCATCCACCACTTCCAATATTCATCAAAAAAATAATATCTTTCTTTCCTAGGATTCATATTGTATTATTTTAGCAACCTCAACCATTCCATAGGATTGATTTCATCTTTATCTTCATTTCCTGTAAATTTAGGTATTTCCATTGATTCTTAATTGAGGTCTTTGAAACCCTAATTTGGAGTTTGTCCTCCTAGACAACCTTACTTATGATGTATATCTGCAATTTCGGCCCTTATCAGTCTGAAATTGTGACCTGGAGTACTCTGGAATTTCTTCTCTACAATGTCACCGGTCTGACCAAAATTGGATGTGCCAAGTGGAAGTTATGATAACTTCCTCACACCTTGTTAATTGTTGGTCTTTCCAGTAGAGAGTGTTAGAATATAATGGATGTGCTCTCTTTACCATAGACAATATCACTACTGTCACCCAACCATAGGCCGAAGCCACCCTCCGAGCACCTTAACCTTGACAGAGAATCACTCCGGAAGAAAACCCTAGGCTAGATATCCAAACAAAGGGTAGCACACCTTTCTCCAAGGATAGTGCACCAAACAAGAGCTAATCAAATAGACCAAACCATAACCAAGAGATAGTCCAAGCCAAAATTCAATCTGCTAGTCGCAGAAGCTGCAACGATAACTCTCCTACAAATTTGCGCACAAAACTGGCTAACTGCAGTGTGCACAAGGGAGCTCTACATTTCTGAGAATACCTGCCAGAATGAAGACTAGCCTCCTATATTTATACTAATTCTGGCTAGCTTCCTGGGCCGACTTCTCATTCTGGGTGTCTATTTACTTAGTATATAATATTTCTTATGGTCTCTTTCTTCTCTTGAAGGCTAATAGCCTAATACCAATTATCCTCTTGAACCGACTTGTCTTCTAGGGTTATTATCCAACTCATTAGGGTTTCTTCTTGCTTCCCAGAATATTATTTTCTCGTTAGGTTTACACATGGAGGTAAATACCTCCCACAACTACCATAATATTAACATGGAGAACTTGTACAGCGTGCCCCATGCACAATAATTGATATAAAATTCTGAAATTTGTACCAGAAATACTATGTCCTATGAAATATTCAATGCAACTGGTCTCACTCAATTTGGATTCTCTATGAATACCTTATGGTTGTTTTACTCGGAACACATGTTTGAGACTAGTCAATAGGACTAGTCAGATACCCTATCTTCCGTAGGGTATATCTACACAATTATGATGACCCAAAAGCTAAAATTGTATTCACAAATACCTTGATAATTTCTATGAATATCCACCTTATTTCAAGGTCTGAAACATTACAGAAAATTGTTTATAGTAAAACTTATGCAATGACTAAATTCAGGATGATTCCAGAACCCTATATTACACAGTCTATATCTCTGCAAGTATAAGGCCTCAAGAGATGAAATTTGAAGCAAACATACCTTCATTCGTATACTAAATATCCTCTAAGCAGTTCCTTCTAAAACTTCGTAGAAAAGAATTTATAGCAAAAATTCCAAGCTGTCTCAGATGTAGCAGCAAAACCCAAAAACTTGAACTCTGATACCAAATGTTATAATCCAAATGCTCAAAATATCATAAAATAATAGAATTACACACCATGTATAGAATGTCAACATGGATCACAACTCCAATATGGATAAGTTACACAATAACTCCTTAAAGAATAGGGGAACCCCCTCCAAATAACCAAATACCTTTCATACTTCACAATTCACATGTCAATAATGAATACATGATATCTTATATATAGATATTCACGCTTGCACATGAGGCCCCTTCATCACTAGGATGACCCTATTACATATGTATTTACACATTACATGTACATTTAGGCCCCTATATGCCCAC
>JZKD02S1810248.1:530384-552639 GCA_000966675.3 Picea glauca | reverse complement strand
TGTAGGAAAATCTCCCTACGAACAGGTAGATCACCTCTAAGAGTTTGACCTTAACTCTAAGACAAAAAATGCTTAACGTGGACACTGACTTCCTTTCAAATCTATCTAAACTAATACATGAGAAGGAAGGATAAAAGAAGTACCTTTTTATCGATGTTTGTCCCTGCACGCTACGAGTTGCGCTCCGATCCTTTTCTCCTCGCTGAGTTCTGTAGACAAACAAGATATGACCACTTCCTACTCTATTGATATTATCTTGAAAATAGATATATCTATCAACGATAAGTTCATGTAACATTAGACACAAACTAGAAAGAAACAGACCAAGCGTGTCATATTAATGAGAATAATGACAACAATACTTACAATCGTAGATGCGAATGCGACAGCTTCGTCGAGTTCCCTTCATCTAACCGTTTCTCTAAAGATCCACAACCTGGATGATAGCAGCTTCACTGATCACTCTCCTTTGGCTGATTGTGTGTTTCCTATGAGATCATAGGTTTCATGCTAGCAATTCTTCCTTCAATCAGCTCCAACACCACTTATGAGATCACAAGTTTGGTGTAATTCCACATTTCCCATTATAGATCCTGCTTATATAGGTTAAGAGGAGCTTCACCTCTTGAGTTATTTTTAGAACAAGTTCAGGAACCTCCTCCTTAGATCAGGGATCTCCTAATGAAATCAAGCATTTGAATGCAATTGCCTTCTAATATTGAAAGATCCTCCCCTTATTCTCCTCAACGGGCCAACTACTGCCTCAGATTAGGCAGCGCTCCTTCAAAAGGGGTATTAGAGCATTGTAGCACTCCCTAGGAAGGTTGAGGGAAGAGCCAGTGCTCCAAGAGTGGATAACGCTCCTTCAGAGGGGGAAAGGGAGCGTTATAACGCTCCCTAAAGCCTTATAGGGGAGCACCAGCGCTCCCTAGACTTATATAGGGGAACGCTCACCCCCAGAACCTTTGATTCAGAGATATTTTCAGGTGTCAAGAGTCCCTTAGCCTCAGTTAACCAGTTCTCCTTCTCTGAACCAAGTACATGAGATGTTTTTGCGTGCCTCCTTAGTGTCGTTATTATGGAAGTATGCTTGAACAATGTTTACAACACTTGTGAACAACTTGCGACACTTGTGAAAGTTGTAAGGAAGATGCGACATATTATATACATTTAGCCATATGTATGCCCCTCTTGGGTCATAACATAGTACCCTCCTTCAAAAAGCTTTGTCCTGAAAGATTTGCATTTAAAGGCTTCACATGTGATGAAACCAAGTAATATGACTTTCTTATGTTACTTATTTATTCATTCCATTGTTGATGATCTATCCATCCAAAATTAATTCTTTTCGGTCTTGATCCTTGGTGTCTAGTTGTTGAATAATTTTATTTCCATTGATTCCATGTATTTTTGTTGAAGCTTCTCCAATTTGTATTCATTGTTGGTCTCTGATAATAGCTTGTTGAAGAGTAGTTTGGTTATCCCTTGTTCCATAAATATTGAAAAGTATTCCATATTCTTCCTTCATAATGTTAATATCGTCCTTCTTGTCTTCCTTGAAATGTTTCTTGGTAATGAGGGTGTCGATACAGTTTCACATTTGATGGTCTTCCTTCATTCTACACATGCATTTCATCTATCTTATTTTCAGCGATAATGGAATCCTCGATCATATTTTCTTGATCTTTGATTACTCTAGCCTTCGATATAATACCATCATATTTGGCATTTACATCCTCTAGATGGAGTTCAACTTCTTCAAGTATATTTTGTTGACCTTCTTGAATCTTGACTTCTTTCTCCTTTTGAAGTTGAAATGTGATTTGATGTAGGAGCATCGCTCCACCTCAGTACGCACCAACTAATTAGAACTAGTGGTGCGTATTCAAGGAAGGGAGAGGATCCGCTCTCTCATTTTTCCTTCGAAAATCTAAATCATGATTAAGGAAATTAATGCTGACAGGTTGGTAGAGCCAAGTTGTTCCTTCGCACAAGATATAGATGAGGTCACCATTAAGTGGTTGATGGTAGTAGGGATTTGCATCTCATTCGTATCAGATTTCCATCATTGTAATATGCCTCATTAGTCAGGCATTTTGAATGGTGATTAGACACCACTAGCTTAGCTTGGAGGGAAGCTCGTCGAGCCCCTCTTGTACAAAAATCTTGTATTATTGTCGGTAGAGTAAGTAGCATATAAAATATAGAGGATAGAGAGAGGGTTGAGACTCAGTCGTAGTCTGAACTCACATATTTTAATAAGCATTCCACCATTAATAGAAAAAAGACAGATTTTCCTCTTTGTTAATTTCTGTGTAATGGATGTTTAAATGTGAATGCCATTTGTATGTGTTTGAGTTGTATATGTATGTTAGAAATCATCTACAGGTATAGAAGCATAATCTTATATCTATGAGTGTGTTGGATTAGTTATAGTTCTCGAGTCTAAGTGCAAGGAGTGTGCGACAGAGGGTGGAAACTTTGTGAGCTGATGCAAGGAGAGCATGTCTGAACTCATTCGATTCAGAAGAGAAGCTGTCAGTAGGGCACACCAGGATAATTCACAGACTCAAAGGAGAATTCAAGGTTGTTTAATACCTTGGGAAAAAAGACTGTGTGGGAGAAAGCACAGTGCAGAGTTACTGAATACTCTATACTACTCTGCCAGGAGGGCATAGAGAAAGTGCAAGTGTGCACAAGAACAACACATTTTCAAGTGTTGGAAGTTTTTAGAGAAACCCAAGGTTGTTGAATACTCTGAGGAAGGAAGGCTTTACAAGAGTGCATCGACCAAGGAAAGGAGATGCCTTATGACTTCTAGAAGGGCTCAGGGAGAAGCCATCAAAAGGCTTAGCTGAGTGTAATGAGTGTGCCAAGGATACTACAAGCTCATATTAAAAGTTTCCAGGAAGGCACTAGATAGTCCACTAAAGGACGCAGAGGAACTGAGAACCTCGAAGGTTTCAAGCCAAGAAAAATATCAGAAGGACTAGTGCAGAACTTTCCAAGGAGTGAAGAGGAAAGGTCAAGAACAATCTAATTCTCAGGCATAAATTGTAGCAAGTGTGCAAGAGGGTTGAGGAATTTTCGAAGTCCCGAAGACCATGAAATCATCCATTGTCAGCAAGAGACAGGTGGCAAGAGATCATAATATCCAGGAGTTTTTCCAAGAGTAAACAAAAATATTCGTGAATTCATGAAGAGTGGTTTGAATCGAGGTCGTTAGATATGGAAGGGACGCATGGAAGCAATCCACACGATTCAGAGGAGTAGTACTCTGGGGAAAATCTAAGGAGGATAGCGAGAGACTCCCAAAGGCCAAAGTTTGAATAGATCACAGTTGTCGATCAGAAGGGGGGATGGGGACCGTTGATCCTCGCACCATTTGAGTTCGTCAATTCAAGAACATAAGAGTTGGTTGTCATGGGACAAGTTGAAGTTAGAAGCCTGAAGCACTTTTGTGGTTGAGCCTTGGGACACAGCCTGAGGTCACATGATAGAAATGGCCTGGCACAGAGGACGAGTGCCACCACCAACTTTCTTCAAAGGGACAAGAAGAGATTCAAAAGGTTAAGAGAACCCACACTTTAGAGAAAGAGGGACCTGTGATAAAGTTTATCGGATTCCAAAAGGGAGTCGAAGAGTCAATTCGGCTGAGGTGTTTGAAACGATCCTAGACCGGGAGTTCGCGAAACCCTAGAGGGGGAGGGTCTGCACCAGGTGGTATCAGAGCATAGAATTGATTTATGTAGGCAAGGGAGATAGAGTGTGATACTCTGTGGAAACTATTGCAAGATGCACAACAAATGGTAAACATCCAGGTAGGTTGTAGGTGAAGTAAGATGGTCATTGGAGGTCATAAGTGTGGTCAAGGAGCAAACTGTTTGTAGAAAAGAAAAGCAGAGATGGACAAGGAGATCAGTGAGATCCAAGCGGAGATGGAGAAGCTAGAATTTAATATGTAGCAGAAAGCAAAGGTACGTTGGAGGTACAAGTGGACTTTGAAAAGGATAGCTAAGTGGCATGTTTGAAATTTGTTGGCCAGAAGGTAGAAACATGTGTTAAAAAGGTGGTTGAGATATGCCAAAAACCTCAATGGTGAGGAAAATAAATCTGGGAGAGGTCTCGTAGGTTTCTAGGTCGACAATGTGAAGGGATCAGTTGATCTCATAAAATTCCAGGAGGGCAGAGGAGACATCATGAATTTCCAAGTGGGAAAGGGAGAAAATATGAGCTCATGTGAGAGTTCATGTCAACAGGGGGTGTTGACATATGGAGAGGATGAAGAAAGGCCTCATCCATATGAATATTCATGCAAAGCTGCAAGACATGTGAATGAATATGATGACAAGTTGGAAAATTCCATCATAGAGGAGAAGGATCATAGGAGATTTCATGTCATTGGGGGAATCCATATATTCCTGCCAAGCAATTGAGGAGAGGTTATCATAGGTGTTGCAGATGCAATAGAAGGACAACGAGTGGAGACTGTCATGAAGGAGAAGGATAGGACACTGAGGTTTGTCCCAACAGAAGAGGAAGACCTATTTGAGTTACTCACTCAATGGGAGATGGAGTTAAAGGCACTGGAGGATTGGTTGGATAGTTTGGAACCAGAAGGTGGCTACCACAAGATAGTCATGCTAGAGGAGACATACTAGCACGAGTTACTACTGGAGGAAGTTGAAATGTGATCAGTCAAGGAAATGACAGGGGTTAGTCTATTAGAGGAGGTATTTGAACAATAGTTCAGTGGTGATATTGTGGAATTGGAATCTATAGCAGAGTGTCCAGTCAATGTCACAAGGGATGAAAGTAGCATGGGAGATCATGATGATACACCCATAGAGAATCATGAAAGGTTGTAGCTGAGAAGACTGCACAAGGAAAACCAGCCAATGAAGTAGTTGGAAGAATTCATAGAGGAGATAAGGAGGATGATGTTGAGGTTAGTAGAAGAAGTGGTAAGCAAGGAGAAGTTGGACATAAAATAACCTGCATGAGCAGCAGGGATGATTCAGAAGCAGCAGCAAAATAGAGGAGCAAGAGGAAATATCCAGGAGAAAGTTTGGGATCTAGGAGGATTTCAACAGAGTTGGGGAGATCATGATCAGGAGCTCATGAATTTTCTTAGTCATGGAGTATGATGCAGGAGCATCACTCCACCTCAGCATGCACTAGCTAATTAGCACAAGTGGTGTGCATTCAAGGAAGGGAGAGGCATCACCCTCTCATTTTGCCTTCGAAAATCTAAATCGTGATTAAGGAAATTAATGTTAACAGGTTGGTAGAGCCAATTTGTGCCTTTGAAAAAGCTGTATATGAGGTCACCGTTAAGTGGTTGAAGGTAGGAGGGATCTGCATTTGATTCAAATCATATTTCCATCATTGTAATATGTCTCATTAATCTGGCATTTTGAATGGTGATTAGACACCACTAGCTTAGCTTGGAGGAAAGCTCGTCAAGCCCCTCTTGTATAAAAATCTTATATTGTTTCCAGTAGAGTAAGTATCATATAAGAGATAGAGGATAGAGAGAAGGACAAGACTCAATCATAATCCAGACTCACATATTCTAATGAACATTCCACCATTAATAGAAAAAAGACATATTTTCTTGTTTGTTGATTTATGTGTAATGGATGTTTAAATGTGAATGTCATTCATATGTGTTTGAGCTGTAGATGTATGTTAGAAATAGTCTGTAGGGATAGAATCATAATATTCTATCTGTGAGTGTGTTGGATTAGTTATGGTTCTCTAGGCTAAGTGCAAGGAGTGCACGGTAGAGGGTGGAAACTCTATGAACCGACGCAAGGAGTGTGTATCTGAACTCATTCAAGTTAGAAGAGAAGTTGCCAGGAGGGAACACTAGGAGAATTCAAAGACTCGGAGGATAATTTCAAGGTTGATGAATACCTTGGGAAGAAATACTGTGTGAGAGAAATCACAATGTAGACTTACTTAATACTATGTACTACTCTACCAGGAGAGCATAGAGAAAGTGTGAGTGTGCACAGGAACAACACATTCTAGAGTGTTGGAAGTGTTGAGAGAACCCCAAGGTTGTTGAATACTTTGAGGAAGGAAGCCTTTGCAAGAGTGCATCGACCAAGTAAAGGAGATTCCTTCAAACTTCTGGAAGGGCTTATGGAGAATTCGTCAGAAGGCTTATCCGAGCGCAAGGAGTGTGCCAAGGATACTGTAAGTTCATCTTACAAGATCAGGAAGAAGGGCACTAATTTTTAAGGAGGGAACTAGACAGTCCACTGAAGGACGTAGAGGAAATAAGAACCTCGAAGGCTTCAAGCTAAGCAAAATATCAGAAGGACTAGTGCAGAACTTTGTAAGGAGTTCAGAGGAAAGGCAAAGAATAGTCTAAGTCTTGGGAAGAAATTGTACTAAGTGTGCAAGAGGGTCAAGGACTTGCCAAATTCCTGAAGACCGTGAAATCGTCCATCGTTGCAAGGAGACAGGTTGCAAGATATCGGGAGATCTGGGAGTTGGAGCTCCAAGAGTTTTTCCAAGAGAAAAAAACAATCTTCATGAAGTTGCGAAGAGCGGTTTGAATCTAGACCGTTAGATCTGGAAGGGACGCATGGAAGCGATCTGCATGATTCGAAGGAGTAGTACTCCAAGGGACATCCGAGGAGGATAGCGAGAGACTCCCAAAGGCCAAAGGATTAATAGACCATTGTCATCGATGAGAAGGGGGGACAAGGACTGTTGATCCTTGCACCATTTGAGTTCGTCGATTTGAGGACGTAAGAGTTAATTGTCATGGGACAAGTCAAAGCCTGAATCTCTTTTGTGGCTGAGCCCTGGGACATAGCCTGAGTTCACGTGATAGAAAGGGCCTGACATGGAGGATGAGTGTCACCACCAAATTTCTTCAAAGGGCCAAGAAGAGATTTGCGCGGTTAAGAGAACCCACACTTTGGAGAAAGAGGGACATGCAATAAAGTTTATTGGGTTCCAGAAGGGAGTCGAAGAGTCAATTCGACTCAGGTGTTTGAAATGATCCTAGACTGAGTGGTCACGCAGCTCCAGAGGGGAAGGGTCTGCACCATGATCCCATCTAACAAATTATGACATCCTTCTTCAATATTGGCTTACATTTCTAACTTTACCTCATCCGTATTTAAGGATTCCTCAACCTTCTTGCAAATTTCCTCTTGCAGTCTTTTGGTAGATTCTTCATCCAAGATTCTTATTTCTTCTTTATTTTGACAATTCTTCTTTTCTTCTTTCAATATCTTAACCTCATCCAATAGTTTTTTATTATGGCTTCGTAATCTACATATATCTTCATCTTTCTTTTTCAAATCTTCTCTTGATTCATTTTTTCCCACTTGCCTTTGCTAGTCTTTTCTTGCTTTAGTTTCTTAACCTCCTTAATGAATGATTCATTAAGGGATATTATCTTAGATAGATCCTCACCCTTGTTATTAATATCTTTAGTTGTTTATTTTAATTCATCTTGAATTCTATACATTTCCTTCATTTTTGTATCCCTAATCCATTTATCTGAAAAGAATTTTTCAAATTCTTCCCATGTGCAGTGCCATCTAGTATTTTCATCAACACTCATCCACCACTTCCAAGATTCATCAAAAATATAATCTCTTGCTTTCCTAGGAGTCATATTATATTATTTTACCAACATCAACCATTCCATAGGATTTATTTCATCTTTATCTTCATATCCTATAAATATGGTATTTTCATTGATTCTTAATTGAGGTCTTTGAAACCCTGATTTGGAGTTTGTCCTCTTGGATGAGCTTACTTATGATGTATCTCTACAAGTTCATCCCTTATCAGTTTGAAATTGTGACCCGTATTACTCTGAAATTTCTTATCTACAATTTCATAGGTATGACCAAAATTTGATGTGCGAAGTGGAAGTTATGATAACTTCCCCACATCTTGTTGATTGTTGGCCTTTCTGGTAGAGAGAACTTGTACAGTGTTCCTTTTGCACAATAATTGATATTAAAGTATGAACATTGTAAAAAAAAAGCTATGGCTTGTGAAATATTAAATGCAACTGGTCTCACTCAATTTGGATTATCTATGAATAAGTTATGGTTGTTTTACCCAGAACACATGTTTGAGATTAGTCAATAGGACTAGTTAGATACCCTATCTTCCATAGGGAGTATCTACTCAATTATGATGACCCAGAAGCTTAAATTTTTATCACATATACCATGATAATTTATATGAATATCCTCTATATTTTAGTGCCTGAAACATTACATAAAAAGGTTTATAGTAAAACTTATGCGATGACTAAATTCAAGATGATTCCAGAACCCTATCTTACACAGTCTATATCTTCGCAAGTATAATGCCTTGGGAGATGAAATTGGAACCCAATGTACCTTGATCCATATGATAAATATTCTCCAAGGGTTTCCTTCTGAAACTCCGTAGAACACAATTTATAGAAAAAGTTCCAAGGTGTCTCAGATGTAGCAGCGAAACCCCAAGACCTTGAGCTCTAATACCAAATGTTGTCATCCAAATGCTCAAAATATCATAAAATAACATAAGTACACACCATGTACAGAATTTCAACATGCAACACAACTCCAATATAGATAAGTTACACAATAACTCCTTAAAGAATAGGGGAACCGCCTCCAAATAACCAAATACCTTTCATACTTCACAATTCACATGTCAATATTGAACACATTATATCTTATATATAACTATACACACTTGAACATGAGGCCCCTTTATCACTAGGTTGGCCCTATTACATATGTATTTACACATTACATGTAAATTTAGGCCCCTATATGCCCCACCCCCTTGGGTTCATATCATATACATTTAGCCATATATATGCCCCTCTTGGGTCATAACATAGTACCCTCCTTCAAAAATATTTGTCCTCAAAGATTTTTCATTTAAAGACTTCACATGTGATGAAACCAAGTAATATGACTTTCTTATGTTCTTGCTTTCTTCATTCCATTGTTGATGATCTATCGATCATGTTAGCAATCAAAATAAAATGGGTTTTTGAGAGCGTTTTTATCTGTCTCTCTCCCTTTGTTTCACTCATTTTCCTTCTTATCCTTTGTCCAACGTCTTATCCTCCACCTTCATCCAGATTTTAATTGATCACTTTAGCCTAGCATCCTTTGATTCTCTCCTATTAATTTGCATTGATTTTGTTATTAGAATAAAATATGAAATGGTGAATGCTTGAAATGATTCTAAAACCAAAGCCTAATCCCTAGTTCATATTCAAAATTCACATATGATCCAAGTCATGGTTTAATTTATAACCATTCCACCAATGTAAGTTGAGTCCATATGCCACACAAACATACCAAGCCATGCAATATACAACCCAACACACAATGCCTAGCCCGTGTTTCATTACACCTTATCGAATTAAACTATTTGCCAGATGTTTGATTTGCAGGATGAAAGTTATTCATAATCGACAACATGATGACTTCATAGGGTTTTGATAAGGGCCAAGTTCACCCATTTGAAATTGCAGATACCAGAAGGTTTCAAAACTCGAAGACAACTTGTAAGGTTATTCACATAGACCCCCAAATTATTTGGAGCATTTTTATGGAAGAAGAAGTCACTAGGGCTTACAATGTAGAGGCCAAATGGATGCACATCTAGTTGTTGTTTGACCATGAAGTTTGCCATGATTTCCTGATGCAGCAGGAAACAAAAATATGTGGCCTTGAGTACCATAAAAGAAGAGTATATAGCATCAAATGTGAGAAGCTATATGGATTCACAAGCTTCTGACAGATTTACTTGACCATGATATGGATCCTATGATGATAACCAAGAGTTGTGTGTAAATCTCTTTGAGAAACCAATGTTTCTTGATGGATCAAAACATGATGAGATGAAATATATTTATATCAGAGATATGATGTAGAGGAAAATAGTACACATGCAATACCTTCCTACACATGAGCATATTGCAGACATCTTCACCAAATTAACTTGGTGAAAAATGCCTCCCTAGTTGATAGGGAGTGTTGATGACTCCAGCCAAGACAAATTTCAAAGTACATCCGTGTGAGACTTTGCATGATGAAGAATTCCTCCCTAGCTGAGAGGGAGTGTCGATGATTGCATCTACGTGAGACATTCTCCATCTTACAAACCTGAGAGAAAGCCCTTGAGAGGGGTGCGTGCTTCTTATCTGAGACAGATCTGGAATGAAGAGATGGCCTCCTCCTTACAAATATTTGATAAGAACTCCAGATGGTTCTCCTATGTAATGCAGTGAGAAAGGATATCTGCAGAGCTAGACATGCTTGTGGTTGAGCACAAGGTGAACATGTGAAATCGCAAAGTTTTGGGTGCATCGTCACGACAACATAAATGAAGATGATGTATTAGACTCCTCTGAGTAGAGATTTGATGAGAAAATCTAGATGACTCTCATGTGTAAAGTGGGAAAGAATATATGTCGAGTGGACGTGCCTGTCGATGAGCACAGGTGAGCGTGATCCTAGTGGTTGAGCAGTAGAAGTGGTTCTACTGTGTAATGCAGTGAGCCAAGATATATGGACATCCATAAGGATGTGCCCCTAGTGGATGAGAACTAGTGGGTGTATGATATCCCTTGCTATATTGTTCAATATTCAGACATGCCTATAACCCTAATTGTAATTTAAAGGGTACAGGTCGGCCCCACCTTAATGTAGTTGATAATTAATGTAAAAGATAAATAATCTGGTAAATATTAATTATATTATGAGATAGAGAGGTCAACCCTATTGTTCCAATAGACACTTCTATTGACAAGTTCAGTTTAGTATAAGTAAAGGTAAAATCCCCAATGAGGAATCATACCTTTCATGTGAGTTTGGAAATTTCAGCATGTACAAGTTCTTGGGAAAAGTGCACACCTCTCTTGGGTGCTAGTCTTCTAGGGTTTGAGCACCCTCTTGTGTGATAGTTTTGTTTATTGGTGGTGAAGATATTTCTCTGGAAGAATATAGAAACTGATTTGGTTGGGTTTTCTTCCCTTGTTGAGAAGGGTTTCCCAGGATAGTTCTTGTGTTCTTCTGCATACTGTTTCTTCTTGTGATATTGGTTGCTGCAACATTAATGGTTATGGTTAAGTCAAATGGTAAAATGGAATGAAGTTCATGCTTAACCTTTATCATAGAAAAATCAACACACAATGCACATATTCATGAGAAAAATGGTGGAAGTACAAATGTAGCATAAAGCCATAGAATTTTATCACTTAGATTTATTTTTTTGTTCTGGTTGAGGTTGCGGTAGAAGTTGTGATCGCAGTAGAGAAACAGAAAAATGTCATTGGTGATCAAAACATATGAAGTATGTTGGGATTTTCATAACGAAAATGAATTTGAGTGGGGGAGGGTGTAAGACTTGACTCATGCATGTGCACCCCTCCACTGAAGGCTTGGATGGATGAGTTCATAAAGAGAGCTCTCGGTTTGGTTGATGAACAAAAAATATTTCCTATATGGAAAAGACGAGATATTTGGGCGTACACCGTGCCAAAGACGTCTTCACCAAGAATACTTGCGACAAAGGTCAAGATGGTCAACATGGTGACTTAAAGAAAGAAGTGAGCTAGGTGGGTTCCCCATAGAAGCTATGGGCATCCCACCGAAGAAACAGATGGTTAAATGAAGGTGGATGCCCCATGAAAGCCATGGATGCCCGACCAAAAGTTGGAACAGTTGAATACGATGGATTCTTTGACAGCATGAGCACCCATATAATTGAACGAAGAATGAAATATGCGAAGATCAGATCCCTTAGGATGCACTTGATCAAATGATGAAGGAAAGAACGAATGAGTTCCAATATGACTTGGGCACCCAAAAACAAAAAATGATGGGTCGACTAAGTTAGAGCATGCCCAGGAAAAAGGAACATGCTCTTTATCAAGTTATCTCAACAATTAAAAGTGGACAAGTCCAATGGGTGGGTTTCTCTGGGTTCAATGGACACATCACTTAGCAAGGCCATGCGCTTATATAACTAAGCGAGCGAACCATTTGGAAATTCATCCAACGAGGCAAGGTTGGATTTGGATACATTATTTCATAATCGTAGATTGAGAGTTTTCGACCAAGAAGGGGGCGAGCTCACCCCAAGGATCCAAGTAGAGCCTATAGGGTAACTTGAGATGCCTTGGGGAGGAAGAACTAAAGAGTAGGTTTGGGCATGTCTATCTTGAAGGAATTTGTTGGAACAAATGAACTATGGTAGCGAAAGGAAGTTCATTCCAATCTGAGGCAAAGGCAAAGTCTAAACTGAGAAAGAGGGAAAATGCACTAAGGCAGAACCGAAGGAATTGCGGAGACAAATTATGAAGGAATTTCATTTAGACGGATGCAATGAAGGAAGAGTGCATGAAGGAAGCTGACCAATTATTAGTTGTATGGTCTTCACACAGGTTCTTTGTAAGAGAGAAAAAGATCCTTTATGTAAACTTTCTTTATGTGTCACAAGTGTTTGGATCAACACACTATTGTTCTATTTATTGTAAATAAGTCTTTTGGGTATTAGGAAGGTTTGGCCACCCACACACATGTTTATTTTGCACTTGTGTATGAATGGTTTCTCTTGACTTGTGAAGCTAGGTATAAGAAAAACAAAAATATAACTAAGTAATAAACGAGACAAGATGAAAGCATAGATCGGGTTGATTAATTCGGTTTGGCCTTGCCCTCAAATGAAAGATGTTGGTTCCCCATAGTGATTAGGAATTTTGGGTGTTCTTCATTTCCCAATAGTATGTTCACCAGGGTTAGGCCTATGGTCTACTCTTGTTTTATTATTATTATTAAATGAAATACAAATACAAAGAAAGAGACACTCACTATGGAGTTGCAATGGACATTGTGGCCTAAATGACTACTATAGAATCACCTAAATCATCTTTCATTCCTCTATATCTGTAATGACCCTAGTTGGATAAATGTTTAAGAATTATAAAGTAAAAATAATTAGGAGATTAATTGTCTTAACAAGGTATCAATTAAACGAAGATTGATCTAATGATATTAATTAAGTAAATTATTAATTAATTAAAGGTTATAATAGTGATTAATTAATTATATATTTAACTACAAATTACATTTAATGACATGAGAAATAAATTTAAGAGATCAAGGATATATGTTATAAAATGGTTACGTACCCAACAAGGGATAACCTGTTAATCCCAAGAAGATAAAACATTAAAGGGAGGATCAGGGACAGGGACGAGGGCAGGTAAGGGAGTAAAGGCATGGTCGGTGAAGGAGGAATAAGGAAGGGGGAGAGGTTTACGTGAGGGACATTCGACAAGAGACATTCGATAGGAGACATTCAACAGGAGACAGAGGATGGATTTGGGGAGGACTGTGAGATTTGCAGGGAGCAATAGAGTTCTCGCGATGGCACTTTTGATCAGTTGAGGCACTGGGTTGCTGGAGGTTTTGGGCATGGGGGCCAGGATATCCATAGATATCCTGGAGCTAGGTAGTTTTCCTAGTTGGCAGGGAGGACAGTAGGTTTGGGCAGTTATTATTTGTTTGTGGCTGGGTTGGTCTGTGGATCAGGTAGCAGGAAGGCAACAACAAGGCAGCAAGACAACAAAAATTAGCATCAAAACCAGGTAATTTGTTAAACTATGTGTTTATTTCATTCGGCCATGAAATCATTATTCATTGATAAATTTAAGTTACTGAATTTGCTATTATAAAGATTGTTGTTATGTTATGAAGTTATTATCTCAGTTCATGAAGTAAATTGCTTATGGAAGTAAATGATGTTTAGAAATATTTGGTTGTTACATATGGTATCAGATCGTCTTAGTTCAAAATATGGGCCTAAGGGCCAAAACCCCAAGCGTTAACTCCATTCACGCTTAACCTGTAAGAAACACATATCATTTGCATCTTAGTAGACTGTGTCAAGCAACATTCAGCTTGACCCAATATGACTGATACAGTATCAGAAAATATAATCAAGATAGCACCCCTACATTATCCAAGCAAATGATCTCACATATATCACAAGCAACCGTTTTAGGTAATACCCTTTTACTGGATCACAAATGGCTAATACAGTCTTAGTCTAAATATTCAAAGGAACGCCCTTTAAATAGGGGGAAAAAAACCAAATAGTTTGAAGGATCACTTCCCACAAAATGGCTACCCTTAAAGCAGCCTAATAAAGCTATTAAGCATGAAAAAGAGAGTTGATAATTTAATTTTAATTGAGCAATACTTGTCAATGAAGTTTTGGGTAAAATAGATACCTAAAATCGATGAAAATGTCGAGGGAAGCTTCTATCCAAGGCTTGAAGTTGGCAAGATTCAATAACTACACGAATTATACTATATAAAATGCAATAGGACTTTTGCAAGACCTTGAAAAGGCCTACTTCATCTCGAACTTACCTAAATGAGGAACTGCTAATGCCCAGTCGAAAAAAAGGAAATTTAGAAGACTTGTATTGCGCGGGAATGGTGTAAACTATTTGCCTGTATTAGCCTCAGTGAATTTTTAATAATGAAAAATCTCAGGAACTATAGACCCATACAAATTTTAATCGTGCCAAGAAAAGCTATCTATTACGCAGGAGAACGGATCTGAGCAGTCAGATCTCAGGCAGATAATTAACAACCGTCGGATGTGCAAGGAATTGCGAGGAAGTTAAGTCCTAGAGGACAAAAGGAGAAATCCTGATGACAGGTGTGAAGGCCTCGGGATATCGGTGTTCGTGAAATCGAGATTCACGAGGTCAAGGAAGTCGATACATTTTAAGTCTCAAAATAGCGAGATCAGATATGGACCGTCCATCAAGGTGAGACACATGGCAGAGATCTGAAGAGATTCGACAAATCGGAAGTTCTGTGAGAAAGAGGATGGGGAAATCCATGGTGAAAACCCCGATACAATCAGAGTCATCCATCTGATTGGGACAGGTGGCAACCATCAGAGAGTCATCGGTGTTTGGGCCATCGGGACTCACACAGATAAGTTCTTTTGGTTTGGCATTTGGTGAAGTTCGAGGCTTAACCTGGACCATCCATCCATTTAGGACACGTGTCGGAGATCCGAGGAAGTTGGGGATCGACGTATCGGGGATTTTGTGGACATGAAATCGCGAAGTCTGAAACCCCAATGAGTGGGGCCAGCTGACCGCACATCAGAGGGGGAGGATAGTACAATCGAGAGGGGCCAGCTGTCAGCAAACGGGGGAGTCGAGATTCGAGGAATCAGGAATTCCGTGGACATAGGCACATTGGTATCGAAAACCCTGAAACAGCGAGAGGCGATCAGGATCGTCCGTTCTTGGGACGCGTGGCAGTGATCGGAGCCATCAGAAAGGTTCTGACAGGAGGTCATTCATCAGGTCATCGTGAATCAGGAAATCACAGATCATGTGGACGAGTGGTCCTTGCAGTTCAGAAATGCGAGGCCCGATTCTCTGAAAAGTGGAAAGCTCCATAGTGGAAGCTAGTTGTCATCGCGGATTGGGATATCGAGAGTCCCAAGAACATAGCAACAAGAGTTGCGAAATTGCGAAACGTGATTTCCCAATGGGTCGAGGGATAGTGGGGCCCACAAAAGGGTCAATGGTGGATAGGGGGCAGATTGTATCGCAGATCGAGATATCGCGAGTTTCATGGACAAAGTATCCATGCACTACGAAAACATGACGTAATTAACTTAACTCTTAAACCTTCATTAAAAGGAATTAATTAATTGATGTTTTAATTAAGAATTAATCTCATCGCGAAATTGTGGATCGGGAGATTATGAGGACAAAGGTTCATGACACTGAGAGTTGCGAAACCCCGAATCCCAACAGGGAGTATGATTGCGGTCACATAGGAGAGGTTGTGGGGACCACAAGATTATCTTGGAGGTCTAATGCGCTAGGAGCATATCGGGGATTGGAGAATCGCGATTCCTAAGGACTTGTGAGGTTCAACATTGGGAACCTTGAAACTCCGATGTAGGACAGGGCCAGGGTCACATGGAACTGTGGTCATATAATATGGATGTCTAGCCTGGAGGGATAGTACATAAAGTGTCGTATCGGTGAATTAGCAATCGGGAGTTTGAAGGAACATAAATTATCGACATTGGGGATTACAAAACCCCGAAGCCCGATAAACAGGATTCCTGTGGGGAATTTGGGCGCAGTCTGGGGCAGAGGCCGTGAAGAAATGGGAAAGACCTGTGGGTTGGATATTGACCAGTGATTCTCGGGGAAATCCAAAGAGTCGCTTCGTCTCGGTTGATGAAATTGAATGATCCTATGAGCAGGAGGTTAGGAGAAGACCCTGTGGGGTAATATAAGGACCTCCTTTGTGTCAGGTGGTACCATGCATAGGAAACCCTGAAACCCAAAACTAAGTCGGGAAATTTCACGGTTAGGTGCAAAAGGCCATGGGCAATACGGGAAGATAATGTATATGCATACATATACACCCATCTAACTACATGCATATACACAGATGAATAAATTTATAAATACAAAGGAAATAAACCGAAAGCAAAACACCAAAATCCATACAGAACTGGAATTACAAGGAAATCATTTTTATTTCCCACTGTAAAATAGGAAATTACCATTTATCACCAAAGTATAAGAAAGGTTCATGCAAATTCTTGACTCGATCAACTCCGCATTCTTCACAAAGGTAGTGAAACTGTGCACAAGCTGGCGGACTAAATCGCACCTCTTACCATACCTGAGAGCGAACTCCGCAAATTGTACAGACTTGGGATTGGTTCCCAATATTTTAAAGAGACCGGACTCCAGGTCCTGGATATTGTAAGGGACCATATCAATATACTCTATTTCTACAAATGATCTGGTTGCAGATATAACAATACCCAGCACTATCAAGGTGCTCAGAACAACGACAAGGATGTGAGCCATGGAAAGGGAGATTATGGAAACCTCTGAACAGAGCAGAGGTAGATCTATGGTGGACAAATACTGATGCGAGGAAAGTCCCAGCGGATGAGAAAGTGGAGGCAGAGGAAGGATGCGTAGAGAGTCGAAAATATGACAGGTGTAGAATGATGGGGTTAGATACGAGGGAACTACAGGAAGTCAGACGGGCATGTGGAATCCATGCGCTCTTAAATCCATGTGTATTCGTTTATTTGTTTTTATATTTTAAAGTGTAAAAAAAATTAATTTAAAATAAATTAAATAATTTAGTATAAATGATTTATATATAAATAAAGGTCAAGTTAGTTAAAATTAAAGAAAGGTTAATTGGGTTGAATTAGTGTAATAATAATTTTAAATTAATTATTTTATTAAGTATAAGGTTAATCTACATTAAAGTAATTAATGATGTTAGGGCTTAGACTTGGACAAGCAGGAAGGAGGTGGCATATGCACTAGAAAGTGACGAGTAAATCACAAGGCTAATGTAGCTACAGGGTATGGGAACCAATAATTCTTTTCGCAAGGGCGAAGAAACCAATCTTAGATTCTTAATCCTAACCCAAACCTAGCCAATCCCCTAATGGAGTAATGTTTGTTTACATACAAGTAAAGAAAACTTACGCCTATCCCTATTTCTAAGTTTAACTAGCACCAATTTGAAATGTCCTGGAACTCACCCTGATAACTTTGGGGTGATGCAGGTTAAGACATACAAGATGGTCAAAACTCGAAGGGGTCGAGGTAGGGGCACATCGTCACAGGCACCACCAACACCACCACCATCACCACCACCATCGCCCGAACTAGCCCTCATACTACGCTCGTTGGAAGCCATTAACGAGACTTTAAAGGGGCGTCAACCAGCAGGAACTGAAGTGGAAATCCCACCGTTTGGAATGGGTAATCCAAAAGCATCAAGGGATTCAGGGGGATGACTTCCACCTGAAGACATCACGCGAGAATTGCAGAAGATCAAACTTCCAGAGTTTGCCGGGGGTCGCGCCAGTGAATGTGCAGAAGCATGGTTGGAAGGCATGACAAGGTGTTTTGCTTTAAGGGACTATGTGTCCAATTCAAAGGCAAAGATCACAATTTTCCAGTTAAGAGACAGTACCTTCAACTGGTGGGGAAGATTGGAAAGACAAATACACCTTACCCCAGACACAGTATCTTGGGAACTTTTCGAGGAGAGGTTCCGAAGGAAATATCTACCAGCATACTACGAGGAGCAACAGGTAGTTTCATTTCATGCCTTAGTACAAGGAAACATAACTGTAGAAGAATATGAGATCAGGTTTATGGAACTGGTCAAATACGTTTTGTATATGGACAATGACCAACGACAGGTAGAGCGCTTCGTTTATGGATTGAACCCGAAGATAAGATATATCGTATGGATGTGGAAACCGTCTTCAATAGTGGAGGTGGAAGAAAATGCGCGTTACGTGGAAGAACACATGAACTTAAAAGGGGGTATAAGATCGACATTTCTGCATCGTCCTGGATTCGTAGGAAATACCCCGAGGACATTTCCTAGGGGAGGGGGCTGAAGGCCACCACCTTATGGTAGCAGAGTCGTGCCAAGGACAGTAGTTGCAGGGATTTCAATGGCAGCTAGTGTAGCATCTCGTTCATCGCCAACGGTGCAGACAGGTCCACGACCATCTCGGGGAACAACTAGTAGGGGCAGGGGTTCCATGGGAAGGAACTCATTTCAGAATCAGTCACATAACAGTGCATCGGGTCAATATCGTATTACCTATTGGAGGTGCGAGGGACCCCATTACCAACGGGACTACCCGGAGTTACAATCAGGGTTCGTACATAGAGAAGGAAAGGCACCAATGGGGAGAGCAAGTAACAACCACCATATTTACACAGCGGTTAATAACCGCCAGGCCAAACATCAATCCACCATAGTGGAGTCATCAGGTACGCTAAATCATATCAATGTTAAGATTTTGTTTGATTCTGGTGTGACAGATAGTTTCATTTCACCATCTGCATTAGAAACGAGTGGGCTGGCAGCCTACGAGCACGATGACTTTAAACAAGTCGAGATGGCTTCGGGGGAAAAACAAGTTGTAGGACCTAGTGTTGATAATTGTATAGTAGACCTAGGAGTGTGCACTACCAGGTTGAAGGTATACGTCATTGCTCTTGGGGAATATGACTTAATCATTGGAATGGATTGGTTAGTAGCTCATCGAGATTTGGTAGATTGTTTCGCAAAGAAGGTGCTTTGTGTCAATGATGAAGGAAAACCAGTAGAGATCCAGGGTGTACAGAGAAAAGTGTCATTACACTTTATATCAACTATGAAGGTTAAGTGATGCTTGAGACAAGGGTGTCGACTTTATGTAGTGGAAGAAGTGAATGAAAGCAAGGGACCCTCATTGGGTCAGTACCCGGTATTGTCAGAATTTCAGGATGTTTTTCCGAACGAGTTACCCAGGTTACCTCCTCAGAGGGAGCTTGGTTTTACTATTGAGCTAAAACCTGGTGCAGAACCAATGTCCAAGACTCCGTATCGTATGATGGCGCCGGAACTTTGCGAATTGCAAATGCAGTTGAAGGAGTTACTGGACTTAGGGCTAGTAAGGCCCAGTGTCTCACCTTGGGGTGCACCGGTAATTTTTGTAAAGAAGAATGATGATCCTTACGACTGTGTATAGATTACAGGGACTTAAACCATGCTACAGTGAAAAATAGGTACCCAATGCCGCGAATAGATGACCTCTTCGATAAGATGAAATCAGTAGTGGTATTCTCAAAGATCAATTTGCGATCAGGGTATCATCAGTTAAGGATTAAGGAAGGTGATATCCCAAAAACTGCCTTTCGAACTCAGTTTGGACATTACGAGTTTGTTGTAGTACCTTTCGGATTGAATAATACACCAGCAGTATTCATGAGCCTCATGAACGGCGTATTCCGGAAGTACTTAGATCGATTTGTACAAGTTTTTCTAGATGAGATACTGATCTATTCCAAAAATGAAAGGGAACACGAGGAACACTTGTGAATAGTGTTGTCTCACCTTAGAGAGAACAAATTGTATGGGAAGTTGTCAAAGTGTTCCTTCTTCCAGAAAGAGATCCACTATTTAGGTCATATCATTTTCGGAAAAGGAATCTCTATAGACCCAAAAAAGGTAAAGGCCATTATGGAATGGCCAGTGCTGAAAAATGCCCATGAGGTGAGGAGCTTCATGGGGCTGGCGGGTTATTACCGGAGATTTGTGGAAGAATTCTCAAAAATAGCGAAACCCATCACCAATTTGCAACGCAAGGGGGTCAGGTATGAATGGACAGAAGAATGTGATAGCGAATTCATTGAGCTTAAGAGGTTACTAACTAGTGCGCCAATTCTACGAGTGCCAGATATGGAAAATGACTTCATGGTCTGCACGGATGCCTCGAAACAAGGGTTGGGGGCCGTGCTAATGCAGGATGGAGGAGTGATAGTTGATGCATCAAGGAAGCTGAATAAGCATGAAGATTTATACGTGACTCATGATCTAGAGTTGGCAGCTGTAATGCTATCTCTGAAACTTTGGAGGCACTATCTTGTGGGGAGAAACTTTGAGCTCAAAACAGACCATCAAAGTTTAAAACATCTCTTCACTCAAAGAGATCTGAATGCCAGGCAAAGAAAATGGAGTGAGTTTATGAGTGAGTATGATTTTGGTATTTCTTATATAAAGGGAAAGGAAAATTTGGTCGCAGATGCCTTGAGTAGGAGACCACGTATCTTCTCCTTGGTAACCTTAAAGGTCAGTCTGAGGGAACATGTGTTGACACAACTACTGGGAGACAATTGGTATTTAAAGGTTACTTCAAACCTCCAGAGCGGGAGGCAGTTAGACCCAAAGTATGAAGGATATAATCTAGAAACAGACGGATTGTTAAGATATCGAGGAAGGATGTACATCCCAGAGAATGGGGATATTCGAAGCATCATATTGAAGGAAGCCCATAGAGCACTTTATTGGGCACATTCGGGTGTGAAGAAGATGTACGCAGAGATGAATAAACTCTTCTTTTGGGTAGGCATGAAGCACGATGTAGTCCATTTCATCGCCATATGCCTAGAGTGTCAACAAGTGAAAGCCGACCACCATCACCCAGCAGGCCTCCTACAACCACATGATGTCCCTATGTCCAAGTGGGAAGTCATCTCTATGGATTTTTTTGTAGGGTTGTCGCTCACATCTCATAGACACAATGCCATTCGTGTGATAGTGGATAAGTTAACCAATAGTGATCATTTCCTTCTCGTTAGAGACACTTACGATGTTACTGATGTGGCACGAGTGTTCATAATCAAGGTTATTCATTTGCACGGGATACCAAAGAAGATCATTTCAGATAGGGACCCCAGATTCCCTTTCTAGGTTTTGGACAAGTTTACAGTCAGCATTGGGGACTCAATTGAACTTAAACACAACTTATCATCCCGAAACAAATGGGCAAACTGAGAGAGTGAATCAAGTCATGGAAGACATGCTTAGGATGTATGTAATGGATAATCAAATCCAATGGGAGAAGTACCTACCTTTGGTAGAGTTTTCCTATAATAACAGTTATCATAGTTCCATCAGAATGCCACCATATGAAGCTTTGTATGGGAGGCCGTGTAGAACGCCATTGAGTTGGGATAGACTAGAAGACCGAGTAACAGTTGGGCCAAAATTGATTCAGGAAATGGAGGAACAGGTGATTCAGATCAGGCAGAGACTAAAGGAAGCATAGGATAGACAGAAAAGTTATGCGGATGCACACAAGATCGACCGAAGTTATGAAGTGGGAGACCAGGTTTTCATTCGTATCAGGCCTAATAAGAGTACCATATGGTTCGGGAAGGGGACAAAGTTGTCACCTCGGTTTATAGGGCCATTTAGGGTCCAAGAGAAAATTGGACTCGTTTCCTATCGTCTCGTACTGCCAACCCACTTGCATAAAACTCATAATGTATTTCATGTATTTGTTTTACGTCATTATGTTGCTGATGAATCACATAATCTAAATTGGAGGGATTTGCAGGTATCGTACATGAGAACCCTCATGGTACAACCGTTACGCATATTGGACTGTAGAGTCCAACAACTCAGGAGTTGTCTGGTAGATCAAGTTAAGGTCCGGTGGGACAAGTATACTCCAGGATATGCTACTTGGGAAGACGCCGAGACACTACGGTGAGACTATCCCTCACTATTTTGACCACCTCGAGAACACGTTTCTCGAAGGTGGGGTGTATGTAACACCACCTTTTGACTTAGACAGCCAGGATTACCTGAGG
>JZKD02S1810248.1:446719-530334 GCA_000966675.3 Picea glauca | reverse complement strand
CACGGTGCCCCTGTATGTTCCATTGTAGGGTGTTGACCCTAGTTCTGTTAGGAGGGGTGGAGGCATTTCCCACCGTGTATCCTCCATTGTAGGGTGTTGACCTTGGTTCTGTTAGAAGGGGTGGAGGCATTTCCCACTGTGTATCCTCCATTGTAGGGTGTTGACCATGGTTCTATTAGGAGGGGTGGAGGTGTTTCCCACCATGTATCCTCCATTGTAGGGCGTGGACCCTAGATATGATTAGGAGGGGTGGAGGCATTTCCCACCGTGTATCCTCTGAAACCTGAAGTCATGGGAGAACGATGCTAGTTCATGCTCCCCAAGACGTGTGATGATGATTGTTAGTTACCTGCTAGGGAAGCTTGGTCAAGGTAACGACACTTCCACTTACGGGTTCTATTTGGAGTTAGGTCAATATAGTTGACGCTCCAAGATAGTCTAGTAGAGGAAGGATAGGAATGGAGATGGAAGTAGGTTAGGGAGGAAGGATGAGTAGTAATAGTTGAGAAAGTATGGAGACCTGTCTTGTGGTGGAATTAATATCTTTCCTAAAAAAAAGAAAAAAGAGAGAGAGAGAAATGTTTTTATGAATATTCAGTATTACGTAACTAAACCACAGTTATTTAAAATAAATTATTAAACCGTATAATTGCAATTAAAGGATTTATCACACAATTGATTGATTGTTGTCTTTTATAAAAGACTAGTCTTGCTGACTGTATTGAATGCATACATAAATTACTAAAGGATGACAGTTTTGATTATTAGTACATGCACGCGATTTGCATGTACTAGCTACACATGCATTTCTTGTACATATACACTAGTATGTATGAGATTTCTTGACTTACTTACTGATAATGCCAGTTATTTGTTATAAATGTGTGAACCATGATCTTTTCCTTGTACCATAAGATACCTTAACTCCGGGACGAAGTTTCCTAAAGGGTGGGTGTATGTAATGACCCTAGTTGGATAAATGTTTAAGAATTATAAAGTAAAACTAATTAGATGATTAATTGTCTTAACAAGGTATCAATTAAACGAAGATTGATCTAATGATATTAATTAAGTAAATTATTAGTTAATTAAAGGTTATAATAGTGATTAATTAATTGTATATTTAACTACAAATTACATTTAATGACATGAAAAATAAATTTAAGAGATCAAGGATATATGTTATAAAATGGTTACGTACCCAACAAGGGATAACCTGTTAATCCCGAGAAGATAAAAAATTAAAGGGAGGATCAGGGACAGGGACGAGGACAGGTAAGGGAGTAAATACATGGGTTGGTGAAGGAGGAATAAGGAAGGGGGAGAGGTTTATGTGAGGGACATTCGACAGGAGACAGAGGATGGATTCGGGGAGGACTGTGAGATTTGCAGGGAGCAGTAGAGTTCTCGATGTGGCACTTTTGATCAGTTGAGGCATCGGGTTGCTGGAGGTTTTGGGCACGGGGGCCAGGATATCCATAGATATCCTGGAGCTAGGTAGTTTTCCTAGTTGGCAGGGAGGACAGTAGGTTTCGGCAGTTATTCTTTGTTTGTGGCTGGGTTGGTCTGTGTATCAGGTAGCAGGAAGGCAACAACAAGGTAGCAAGGCAACAAAAATTAGCATCAGAACCAGGTAATTTGTTAAACTATGTGTTTATTTCATTCGGCCATGAAATCATTATTCATTGATAAATTTAAGTTACTGAAGTTGCTATTATAAAGATTGTTGTTATGTTATGAAGTTATTATCTCAGTTCATGAAGTAAATTGCTTATGGAAGTAAATGATGTTTAGAAATATTTTGTTGTTACAATATCCCACTCATATATGCCCCCTCAACTATTGAACAATAAAAATACAAAAATAATGGACTCCCTTCCGTTTGTGGCAGTCAAAATTATTTAGCATAATAGTCATTTAGGGTTTGTATTAAGATTTTTTTCATTCATAAATACTTAATTAGTGTTAGGGTTTTGGACCCACATGTGACCACATGTGTGAGTAATGGGGGTTGACATGGCATCCAATTAATCATGTGGTGGTCAACAAAGTAGATCAACTTGCAGGAGGCATAACTTTCGCATATGAACTCAGATTAAGGTGATTTTTGCACCATTCAAAAGCTTACGATGTATAAAACAATGTTAGTGTTGCATGAGCTAACCTCATCAAATGTTTTCCCTCAAATGGTGTTGTTTTATGCCTCAAATTGACTCTTAAGGTTTCCAGAGCCTAGATCACCAAACTAGGACTTGCCCTTAAAATAGGTCGTGCAAGCCAATTCTTCAAAATTTTCCACCGAAAAAACATTAGATAGATAACTAAGTATATAATGATACATTCCATGTCACTTTTCTATTTAGGTTATAGAGACCAAGAATCTCATCGATGAAACCAAGCTACAACTAAAGTGAGGGTGGTCTCTACGGTGTCATGGGCACATCAAACCGGACAAGGCTCATCCTTTAATAAGGCATTGTCATTTCTTTCCAATAATTCAATGGATCAGTTACTCCAACCACATAACGAGATCACTCGGGGCTTCATTTCAAGGAAGAAGGACCTTCTCAAGCTATCTAAGACACTTTACGATTTCATTGAAGAAAGTGAAAGAATCTAGGTGTAAGCGCTTGTAGAACCCGTCAATCTATATTCGAGGTGTTATTCTCTATTATATTTTTCCTTGAGTTTCAAGAGAACCTTCTATAACATGAACCAAGTTCTTAGTAGTCTGTTCTTGTGTTTTCATTGAAGTTTTCGTAACATTTTCAGACAGGTTCCTTTAAAATAGGAGGCATGGAATAACGAAACAATTTTACGTTAATTTTTGTCGAGGGTATAAATCCTATGATTCAATAGCATTATATCCTAAGTTTTCAACTAAAATCAGCTTCCCTTTGGTCATGAGGCAAGAAACGATCCCTCTCTTGAAGGAAGGCGAGTTAGAAGGCCATAAATGATCCCTTGATGGTTTGGTACATGGTCTTTGTACGGCCTCCGATATTTTCTATGGACTCTCTTCTATTTTTCAAAGGCAATAAATATCGGTTGAAATATAAGTATAGAGATCGATTCCTATGAGAGTGCTCTTCGTTTCCTTATTCCTTCCATAATGAAAGGTGATATATACCAATCATTATGAGGAGGCCATTCTCCCTTATTGTGAGGTGGGCCTAGTACCCAACCTTATCTTGCCTCTAGTAAAGTAGTAGGTTTCCTTGTCTCGGTTTTTTACATTTTTGTTTATATTTATGCTTTTAGCTAGGTAAATATGCCAATAGAAGCCTGGGGTAAATTAACTCATATAAAAATTCAAGATAAACAACTATAATTAATACTTCCACTAACGTATTATATAACTGGTTAATAAAAGCTTATATTTGTGGTAAACTAACTTATATAGAAGTTCAAAATAAACAACTATAATTAATACATGCAAGAATTGATTATATAGATATTTTGTTGACTCAACATGTACATAAAATACTATTTATTGCATGGTGACAAAGAGTACATTGTGTTTGTACTACTTTATACAATAATTAAATTTTAATTGTATTTAGTTTAGTAGTTTATTGGTTGACCTAATTCAACTTGTAGTATATTTAGTAACTTAACTTGTCTTTAATTACCATCAACTTGTAGTTTAATTAATCATTATTTATTGCTAATTGATAATATATTTTTGGAATGGTTCATTAATTACTATAATTTTTTATTATATTTTCTAGTTTAATGAATCATTGATTATCATCTATATGCAACATATTTGCTACTTTAATCAGTCATTAAATGCTATTAATTTGTAGTGTATTTAATTATGATAATTATTATTAATGTATATTTTATTATAGTTTAGTAGTTTCATAATTATTATATTTATTGTTATTTTAATGGTTTCATAATTATTATATTAATATATTTTTTATTAATTTTATTTAAGTATTATATTTATTACTAATTTAATAATTTCATTTTTTTTTGGTTATTCATTTTTATTCAATATAAATGTGTATGACATGAATAATTTATTAAATATCATGAAATTGTATAATATTACTATACAATATTAATATTAATATTAATCCAATATCAAATATAAAACACTTATCATAAATAATAAAAATTACATTAAACGTTAAAATTTACTAAGTGTGAGAGCTTACATTAAATAATATTATACATATATAATTAGTAAATAATAGACCTATGGTCTCTTTGTTTGGTCAACATAGATTCTTTATATATTAAAAAAAATCAATGTTTATGCAATTTGAATTCATTATCAATTTAAACTTTAAACATAGTACAATCTAGAATTTTAACTTCTCTATTGAACATGAATGGTATCTAGTCCGCCGCATGTAGTTACAAATCTTGGTTTACTTGGTTTTGTCAAAACCAATGCCAAGAAGAAAACAAATTTGCTTTGCAATTTTGTTATGACAACAAGAAAACATACTCTATTTATTTAAATGCCAGATCCAACACGGAATCTAACAATATATCCAATTCAAAAATCTGATGCATTGATGGTTGTAAGTGAATGATCCACATAAGGATTATGTGGAGTCAATTTCCTTAAATAGAGCAAATGAGCAATCAATGTGGTTGGTACACAAGAAGCAAATGTTTGTGCTTGTTTGACTTAATGTTAGGAGTCAAAATGAGCTAATGAGAGTGAATACATTTAACCATCTTTCCATCGAACAAATTGGAGAGCTTTTTTGGTAACACAATTTCCAAATAAGATTTAAAACACGATGTCCAAACAAGATTTAAACAAGAACATTCAAGCATGTAGAAATTTCATAAGATAAGATAAAGAGTTCAAATGTGCAATGGACAACTTTTTCATGGAAACCTCAAATTGAAAAAGCAAATGGGGATTTTATTAAGGAAGAAAATGATTACAAAATAGTGAGATATACACAGATTTGGTGTATTGTTACTAGTTAGTAGGAAATTTATACATGGTCATGGCTCAACAACAATTTTCACTTTTTATGAGATATACTCAATATCTTATTGCATCCAATAAAGTAGATGACCATAGCTCAACAACAATCTTCACCCATAATGAAATAAACTCAATGTCTTATTCTCCTCCAATCATGAAGTAAATTGTTTTGTTGAGATCTCATCTTTACTATTACCATTATTCATTTCATCATTATCTCTCCTCTCTATTGAATTTCCTTCTTCTCCACAACCTTCATTTTTAATAATAGGCTACCTCTGAAAACTAATCTTAAAAATAGTTCATTTCAACTTACAAGTGAATTTTGGACATTTCCTCAACTTTTACAAAAACAAAAAGACATGCAAAAAGAAAATTGAGTGAGAAGAAAACGAGTGGTACTTACACCTCTTTGTTTTCAACTGCAATCGTGCGGGACTTCGGAAATGAAGATTTCCATCGGAATTCTTCGATCGGATGCCGACAGAAGGATTGAAATTTGTCCAATTTCCTCTTTCTATTCGATTTTGCTATTCGATGAAAGGTGAAATTGGACCCAGTAATTTGGAACTTTTGTATTCAACTTCATATTTTTCATGTTCTTTTAAATCAGGTTCTTAAATATTGAACTTAAAATTTTCTTATTTAAACGCGACTATGTAAAACCATAACAACTCTCTCAATTCTCGAAGACTTCAAAAAGCTAGACAACTTCAATTCTGTAATATTCACGCTAATGCCCGACTTGACGAACAACTTACTTGGCCAATAATGGTGGGAAATAAGGGGGAAGAAGATCTACGTTGAACACTGGGTGAAGACCAAGGAAAGGAGGAATGTTGAGCTCAAAAGCATTATCCCTTACGGCCTTGGTGATGGTGTACACCCCATAACGTAGTGGGTGAAGCTTCCGATGGGTCATGTAAGGCGTTCTTTCTGCAAGTGCGACCAAAATTTGCTGCCCACCTGAAACTTATGTGGAGCCCGATGTTGATCATGGCACTGCTTGTACTTGTGATTGGACTTCTGTAGTATATCTTGAACTTGTTGGCAGATGTGTTGGATCCGCTCAATGAATTGGGTGACTTTGTAAGATTCAGTTGGCGTAGGAGATGAGTCGGTCAAGGTGACTGCAAGGGGAAGTGAAACATCTATGGGATCCAATGGTTGGAATCCCAACCCCACCTAAAAGGGGATGTTGTTGGTTGAGCTATGAAGGGCTCAGTTGTAGCTATGTTGGACATAGGGAAAACTCTCATCCCATGTGCAAGGGTGCTTGAAATTATACATGCGAAGGATATGCACAATCATTTGATTTGTGACCTTGGTTTTTCCATCTGTCTCGGGGTGGAAGGCTGTGGATCTAGTGAGCTTGGTGTTTAGCAGTGACCAGAGGCTCGAACAAAATGTGTTGAGAAATCAACTATCCTGATCCGAGACAATGGTTTGTGGGATTCTAAAATGTACCCAGACTCGTTCAAAGAAGAGCTTGACATTGGCCTCTATTGTGATGTTGTTCCTGCAGGAAACTAGAATCGCCACCTTAGAAAAACGATCAACAACCGCAAAATCACAATCACTTCCACACTTGGTGGACGGGAGGCCCATCATGTAGTCCATTGAGATGGATTCCCATGGCCTATTAGGAGTAGAAAGAGGAGTCTACAAGCCCTGTTTCTTAGTGGTTGGTTTAGAAATAGTGCAGGCATTGCAGGACCTGGTATACTTGCTAACCTCCTATCAACGTTTCGACTAATAGAAATGTTTTTGTAGCATCACCGTTGTCTTTTCGAAGTCGAAGTGTCGTGCCACCTGATTGTAGTGGGCTTCCTATATCAAATTTGGTCTCTCTCTTGATGGAACATGGATATGGCCCGGACGACACAACAACCCATCCTGAAGATGGAAATTATCGACAACTACGTTTTCACCCAACATTTGGTAGGTGGTGGAAAAGTTTGGGTCTGTCTCATAGAGTTGGGGGCATCCAAAGGTCTCATGGCCACAAGAGTCTGGCACCGTGAAGAGTGTCATGATTGGTAGTCTGCTGAGGCAATCAGCGACGCGATCGGTGCTTCGTGTTTTATACTTGATATTGAGGTGGAATTCCTGCAAGTATGTGGACCACTTTTGATGGTGTTCATTCTGCAATTTCCGTTGTGCCTTCATGAACTACAATGGATTATGTTCAGTGTGGATGATTGTCTCCAATGGCGATAGACTTGCACAATGGAGTAAATTTTTTTATCATAAGTAGGGTACTTATGGACAACATTTGATAGTGTCTCACTATGATAGGAAACAAGGTGGTCGTGTTGATTGAGAAAAACACCCACAACATAGTCTGAAGCATCTGTATAGATCTCAAAGGGTTGTTGCAGGTCTGATAGTGTAAGTACTGGGGATGAGCACAAGCTTTGTTTCAAATCATAGAATGCTTATTGTTGGGACTGACCCCATGCAAACTTAGCATTACCACCACCACTGGTTATTTGGCTGAGGGCCCATGCAATATGGGAGAATCCGAACACGAACCTGTGGTAGAAATTGGCAAGGCCCAAGAATCTCTGAATCTCAGTGAGTGTGGTTGGGGCTGGTCAGTCATGGATGACTTGGATCTTGGCTGGATACACATGTATGCCATGTTGATCAACGATATAGCCCAGGTAATGGACCCTATCCATGACAAAGGAGATTTTTTCCAAGTTGGTGTATAGATTGTGTTGCCCCATGGTGTGTAGAACCTATTGAATATGATGCAAGTTTTCGGCCCATGTCTTGTTGTAAATGAGAATGTCATCCAGATACACCACTACAAAAGTATTGGTGAATGGTCGTAAGATATCATCCATCATCCTCATGAAAGTGGATGGAGCATTTGTCAAACCAAAGGGCATGAACAACCATTCAAAAAGGTATTCCTTTGACTTCAAGGTGGTCTTCCATACATCTGTCTTTTCTATCGGGAACTAGTGGTAGCCAAAATTCAGATCAATCTTACTGAAGTATTTGGCCCCTGTGAGTTGATCAAGGAGGTCATCGATTTGGTGAATCAGGTACCAGTTTATGACTGTGATTTTATTTAGAGCTCGGTAATCAATGCAGAGTCATCAGGTTCCATATTTCTTCTGTACCATCGCAATTGGACTCCTACAAGGTGATGAGCTGGGATGGATGTGCCCCTTGTGGAGTAGTTCTTGGATCTATCATTTGATCTCCTCATTCTCTAACAAAGAGAGATCAAATATTGGCCCATTGGGAAGCGATGTGTTGGAGGTCAGATCGATGGGATGGTTGACTTGACATTGCAGAGGTACCCCGGTAGGTGAGGATAAGATATCTGAGTATTATTCCATGACCTTATCTACTTGCTTTTGTTGTGTGGAATGGTCGGTCGCAGAGACCCTGGATGTGGCTATGATCTTTCTCTTATTTTGAGAGAGAATCACGAAGAAGAAAAACTTCCCCGTATGAGAGATGACCTTCGTGCATTCCTTGGCAGAGATCAAGGAAATAGCACTAGGTGGGAATACCTCGAGTATCATGTACAATTTCTTGTTCAAAGTAATAATAACCTTACGAGGCCTAGACTCATATACAACATGACATTTCCATAAATAAGGTTGGCCCAAAAGAACATCAAAAACTTCGAGAGGAGAAGCATCACACAATACCTCTTCTTTGAAGGGCTTAATGTCATACAATAGTCGACACTATTGGCTGATGCAGAGATCACTTCCTTGGTGGAGCCATCCAATGGTGTAGGGTTGTGGCTGTGGTATTGTCGACAGGGTCAGCTGCTTGATGACCTCTACTGAGATGAGGTTAATCTTTCTACCTCTATCAAAGATGAAGTGAAACGAGGTACCTTTTAGCCATATCTATGAATGGAAGAGACACTCCCCTTCTTCTGCCTTGTGTGGTTCACCAGGCTGGGGCTTGGTGGTAGCAACGATGGCACTAGGTTCCGCATCAATAATCTGTCTTCCCCTTTCTAGTTCTAGCTCAGAGTTAGAATCTGCATCTGATTTAGAGGCTGTCACTTCAGCACCAGCGACTGCTTTGAGCGACATTCACTAGTGTTATGCCAAGGGCTCTTATGGAAGTCGCACCACTTCCCAGTATCTTTCTTTGTCTTTCTAGTGTCCTTCTTTGCCTGAAGCTTAGATTAGTTGTCTTGATACTATCCATATTTTCTCTGTCCTTTGTTCTGTGGGTTGGTGTCGCCCTTTCCTGGATTTTTTTGTGAGGGGTTCCCAGGCCCAAATTGTCGCGCCTTTTGGTTGAGTTTCAGCTCAATTTTCACAGCATATCGGTAGGTCGCGCCCAAGGATAAGATGTCTAGAAATTCCATTTCGGTTTGGATGTATCTATGTAGAGCACCATGATACTTGTGCACCAAATGTCTCTATGAATCTTTGATATCCAGCTTGATGCGCAAGGTATGGAAGATATTTGTGAAATCTAACACTGTTTGGTCTCTTTCATGCCGCAGTGTGGTCCACTTAGTATATAATTCGTCATAACTTTCGATAGGGTAGTATTGTTCCTTAATAACATCACTGAAAGATTCCAGGTGGTTGTGACCATAAATAATGAGCGTTCATCTGTTTCCTTTTTCTCAGAGAAAATGTTTCACCAATCTTTGACATGGGGAATGACTTTGAGGAGTGCAAAAGTAATGTTTTCTCTATTCGAAAAGTTATGGACAGAAAAATACCCTTCTAATAGATTCAACCACTTGTCTACAACATATCTGTCTATCTGACCTTCAAATATACCAATATTGAAGTTTATTTGTACCTTGAAGGGGGCGGTACCTCCGCTCGAAGACAATGTGTCACCTATTTGTAGTCGTCGAAGGATTTGTGCGAAACTATCTATCATCTCATTCCTCTGTCCCGTGAGGGCTTCCTCAATCAACAGTTTGAAAGGATCTATTGTCCCGTCATATTTCTTTTCTTCTGCCATGAGAGGTCGCTTGGGCGTGTGAGATATTTTGTCCTCAATAGAAAGAAGCTCAAGACCTAATTCTTTATACTCCGACCTCGTTGAGGACATGCATTAAGACGACAAGAAGCATACCACTCTGATACCACTGATCCATATTTTATGAGGAGAACGAAATGACTACAGATTATTAACAGGTTATTAACACAACATAACATAGATACAGTAAAGTTGGTTTTCTATTTAATAAGGAAATAAGCTGAAACTATAAAATGCAGCGGAAACAAGCTTGTTGGAATGGCGGCGGCTTATCTCTGAGAAGACATGTGAAGGTTGCGCTCATTCGCAAGAAGATCATTACAATGAGGCTCTGAAGGCCTTTTTACAATAAACATGAATTTCAAACACCCTAAACATCCAAAAACCTAACCCTAGGAGATGAAGCGTCAAAAGTCATGTCGGCCCCGTTTGGTTAAGTTAGTACATCAACTTCCCGGGGTCGTAATTTTTGCATACGATCTTCGTTTTAGGCGTATGATAGCCCATTGGAAAGGTATCGTCGAGGAGATTCATTTTGGGGAAAATATCGAATGAACAAATATATGTCTCACCGTTTTCCAAAAAAGAACATTGTTTAGGGCTTCAAAACGACTCCGGAAGTGAAAAACTACTAAAAATAGTAAATGACCAAATTTGCAAGAAAACTATTTTAAGCCACTTGAAAAAGGTGGGTGGCCACCAATATCCACCTGAATCACAATCATTCAAATGTGGAACAATTTTGGGTCCCATTTCAAACTAAATTGATGTGAAAATATGCCCAAAGCCAAAAAGTAGAATGTTTAGACTAAGAAAACCTAAAAAGGTAAGATCTAAACACCCTGCAGAACAAAATTTAATGTTGCAGTTGGGGGCATATAGTGAGGTGGATATGGATTATAGACCATCTGATCTGTAAGCAATTCAAGTGGATTATAAGTCATCGGAGCTTAATGTTGAGGCAAATGGATTATAGGCTGTGGATCTGAAAACAATTCAAATCCAACTACCTATAATCCACCTGCCACAAGTGGATATGGATTAGGTCGTCGGATCTGAATTTTGATGCAGATAGATTATAGACCATAGATCTGAAAGCAATTCAAATCTAAATTACCTATAATCCACATGCCACAATATTCAATGTTGCTTAGGGGGCTGAATATTTCTAGCCATATAGTAAAACCAAAAACTAATGTGTTGGATATTGCTGGCCATATAGTGGAACCAAAAACTAATGCACGCTCAAAACAAACGAGTAGTACGAGGAAAACGACTTCCAAGTCAGCGTGGGATAAACAGCAATTGATTTCATGCAAGTGTACGACCATCATGAAATGAAGATTATGGTCAGAATTCTTCGCAGAATAAAAGTCAAAAGGTTTTGATTTATCCATTTTCCCACTACAAGTGCTTTTTATTTTTTTAATCGTTGTACCAAATTGACTGTGTATAAGACACTTTGAAATTTTTCTTTCCAACGTATTTCCGTTTCTGTTCTTTGAGATCTGTTTTATAATTCGCACGAATAAAAATATTAGTTATGCAAGGTATGACTCAGTACTCATTCGAGATTTCCTGTAATATGATATCCTTTTTAATTGATAAGACGTCATCATCTCCCGCTGCGATAATAAAGCTTTTAGTAATCACGCAAACAAACATCTGAGAAAACCAGAGAACGAAAGTCAAAAACGTTATAATCACCACGTAATGTTTGTGTATTTATCTTAACAATCACGCAAACAAACTTCGGGAAAAAACACAACATAGTCCAAAACCTTACAATCACTCTCGAATGTCTGTAATTACAAATCTTCATTGCAACTTCCTTGCTTTCTTGTCTTCAACCAAAAACTTATATGATATATATATAGAGATGTGGACTTTGAACAGTTTCACAATGATCCGTTAACCCCAGAGATTTATGTTCACATTCTAATGGTTCATGTATAATTTATTCTCATTTCTGCAAAACCCTAATGGCCAATGTTGGAAATGCTTTATAAATTAAGAAATGTTTTTATTCATCATAATAATTGGTTTTTATTATAAAATACTGTTGAGGTTTACATGATTTGCGGTTTTACAATGAAAAATAGAATCGCTTTCGTAACAGTACACTCTAAATTCTAATAAATTCATTTAACAAGAAAATTGTTTTACAAATTATAAAATATTTAATAAGTAATATTAATTGAATTTAAATAATTAAAAAATGTAGATTTTAAAAGATTTGAACTTTTCAAACTTAAAACAGATTTACATTACTATTAAATTACCGTAAAAAGATGCTATACAAGTTTGGATATCGCTCTCACCTATTAAAAAAAAAAAAAAGGCTGCAACCAAAAACCCATCAACATGATTGGGATTTGAGTTTTTGTTTCAACTACACGACCCTGAGGAAATGAAGATTATTGTCGAGGACAGAAAGACAAGGATTTTAATTAATTAATAAAGGGAGCATAATAAAGGGAACATAATGAACAACCAAGTTAAAAAAAGATGATCATGAATCCATGAGTGGGGAATAAGTTGGAGATCTTAAGGAAATGAAGATTATTGCCGAGGACAAAGAGACAAGGATTTTAATTAATTAATAAAGGGAACAGAATGAACAACCAAGTTAAAAAGAGATGATATTGAATCCATGAGTGGGGAAGAAGTTGGAGTTAACCTTGGACATAAAATGATATGTGTCAGAAGTCAATTTTGGTGATTGACACATTGAAATCAGGAATTTCCAAAGCTACAAAATTCCGAAGGAGAGAAGAGAGTTTGGAAAATAACTAAGACCTAGACAAATGAATATATACACATGTGTGAGGAGACAAGAAGTTGCTTAGCATGTGGAAAGGAAAATGAATCATTGGTCAAAATTATGTTGATGAATAACAAAGGAACCAAATAAGTTGATGTGTGAGCACTGAGGTGTTAGGAAACTACTAAGGAAACAAAAGACTTGACCATTTAGCCCTTAGGCTTGGGGGTGACTGAATCAAGTAATTTGACTAATCCACTCTATGGCTAGGTCAAACTTTGTTGTTCCTTCTGTTCTTATTTTAAATTATTGTTACATTCAATAGTTGTGTTAATGTTATTGGCGAAATAATAGAATATATTACAGTGTAGAAATAGTTGTATGTTCACAATGTATTTTCAAAAGAAAAAGATGTGTATTGAAATTATTGTATGCAAGTAATAGTTAATGTAATAAAGGACTGAAATGGGATTTCTTTTTTGAGAAATAAATCAAAATTTACAATAAACTCCATCAACAAGTATAATGCATAATTTTATACACAAAGGGAATAACTAGTTCATGTTGGTCTATAGATGCAACCACACAAAAAATTATAGAGGGAACTATTGAATCTTAGGAATAGTCTATACTTTGATAAAATCATAACGGAAATACAGATACAATTTTAAATTCTCACAAAATAATAACAAATGATGATTAATGTGTAAGGTTTATTGTTTCTTTCCATTTTCCATCTCAAAAGAGGAACCCACATAGCTTTCTTAGCCTTCCATCTTAAGATTCACTTGAACAAGGAAGGTATCACCTGAAGAGAGGGATTATAGGAGTGAAAAAATAACACTATAATTTACTAAGATAAAATAATGTGAAAATAAATTAACAAAAGATAGGTCATTAACACTTAGACCTCTCATAATCGCCCAAATCCACCTGGGAAGAAGAAGTTTGATTCATTGAGTAAGGTTGAAAGTGAGCAATCACAACCTGATAAATACAAACTTCACAGTGAAGAAATAAATATGGCTAGAAATTAAAGACATTAAATTCTGTGAATAGAAAGGATAATTTAAGAATTAAGGAGGTTACATCACAACCTGAACTTCACAGTCAAGAAATAAATATGGCTAGAAATTAAAGACATTAAACTCTGTGAATATAAAGGATAATTTAAGAATTAAGGAGGTTACTGTAGAAAATATTGAGCCCACTACTTCAGTTGAATTTTGGAGAAGTGTCGCAAAAACCAATACGACTATCTCTAGAGTACTCGGGACTGTTAGATAATAATGGAGAATCGGATAATATTGTTACAAGCAGATTCATGAGCAGTTCAAATCCGTTTATATCGGAGTCTATTAAACCTGCTCCTCTACTATATATATGTAATGTTCTTCAGTGCAGTATAACATAACAAGAGATTTCAGTGTGCGTGAATTCATCTTTCTCTATTCTCATGAATTCCTAATTTGGTATCAGAGAAGGCTCAGGCCTGACTCTCTCACGAGAGGGGTTGTGACCATGCAATCTAGACAATGCTAATCTCCTGTAAATAGATTAACGTAGAGCGTGTGAGAGTGTATTGTTTTTATTTATATGCGAGTTGTTTGTTTGTTTTCTGCCTGTGTGGATCGATTTTGCTACCCGATTATTGAGGGGAGACGATGGAGGAAGTTCCATGATCTGTACATCAGCAATCCTGCAATCGCTACATTGGATGCCCTTGTGAGACATAGATCCGTTATATCATCACGAGCTTATGCGTTTGAGGGGACAGATCACTGCTGCCTATGCCAATGTGAGCATGCGCTAGATTTGAAGGAAGCCGTTGTAGATGACATTGCTGCTCGAACTGTATACCGTGCATTCCAACCAAAAGAAAGGCGTTGAAAACCGACCATGCTGGATGAACCATTTGTTGAGGCATGTGTTTGAAGGATCAGCCGCGGAAAGGAAAAATAACCCCATCTGAAGGCTGTTGTCCATGCTTAGATCTCAATCCAGTTTATAGATCTGCTACATTGTAAAGTATTACGAGTGATGCGCCCATCTCAAATTGTGTGTTGTCTGTTTGTGAGTTGGAAGCCACCATATACTGTCAATCATGTCTTTCTATTTTTTATATATTTATATGTATGTGTGGTGTGTGGTGTGGATATGTAAAAACTAAGAACTTGTATCTTGATTCAAGTTGGAAGCCCTAGTTTCAAGTACAAACATTCTTATGTTTAAATGTCACCTTGTGTAAAGGAATGCTGAGGCCATTCTGTATCCAAACTTTTCTTCTAGATACTGAAGGATAGTCGAAAGAAAAAATATGAAAGGTGAAGGAAACTTCATAGAATGCATCAATAGTTGTCAACTTTTATCACAGAAGCCCCGATGAGCCAAGTTGTCAAATTGTCCAGTATACAAGTGCAAGAAATATGGTCAGAGGCATTTTGACTTTAAATGTATCGATGGAAAGCTCGAAGAAGAGGAAGAAGAAAGAGTGGAAGTCATGAGATTGCATAGTGGGTTTCAGTGCTGAGGAAGACTAGACAGACAGACGAATGTTCAAAGTGTTGTAATTGTGTGTGAATCCATTTCTCCATTAAGGTGGAGTGTTAGATAATAATGGAGAATCAGATAATATTGTTACAAGCAAATTCATGAGCGGTTCAGATACGTTTATATCGGAGTTTGTTAAACCTGCTCCTATGATATATATATGTAATGTTCTTTAGTGCAATATAACATAACAAGAGATTTCAGTGTGCATGAATTCATATTTCTCTGTCCTCATGAATTCCTAATTAGGACTTGAGTCGAACATATAGTGGATGGTCAGGACCAGGCCATAACCCTGCATACGATGGGAGCGACGTGTCAACTTGGATCGTATGATCCAAAAATTTGATCACAAGGTTGAGTTATAAATGATGTTACCATACGACATGTATGGTTTAATTGTAATACAATACATTACGACCATAATACATTTTATTGGATTTGATCCTGTGACCTTTTAAGAGTAAACATATGTTCTTAACCATTAGGCCCACTCAGGCTATATATTGGAATATGAGACGTGGTCTAAGCTTCTTTCTTAAACAAAGAGAATAATATTAGTTGTGTTAGTAAACAAAAACCTATATGAAAACACTTAAACAATTATTATAATGTGGAAAATAATCAAATTTATTTGATAAGAGATAAGTGACTCTGCATTTATATATATTTACATTTATACATTTTTTTTTCCACAAAAAAATTAGCTTTATATTCATAATGAGATATAAAAAGATCTATACATAAAGTGCTTACAACAGTAACTACAAAATCCATATCATGGTGAATTTCCCCTAATAAACAAATAGACTGTCCATCACAGATGTCAAACATTGGCAATCTAACGGTATACCATAATACCGATCAGAAACATCATAAGTGTCAAAAAACAATATAATCATCCAAAAAAAACCCAAAAAATATGACCATCCGAGACTCCTGGGAAAAAAAAATTAGAAGAGATCTAAGAACATATGAGGCCCTTCTTGTTGTACCACACATTGGAAAAATTCAATTTTCCCAAGCAGCTTGTTTAGGGCCAACTTTGAAAGTATGTATGCCTCAGTATTGTCTTCACGAAAAACATGATGGAATGTAATATTCTGAAAAAAAGATTTTAATTCAGCAATCATGTCCTTCCATCACTCCATTGATAATACATCAATTTGAAACTTGCTAGAAAACCACTCTATAATGGTCCTTGAGTCACCTTGTACAAAGAAATCCTTGATGTCTAAGCGAATGGCCAAAACTAGAAGTGTCCATGCACCAAGTAGCTCCACTCTGTTGTTTGTACCTGGGACACAATTTAAGTACCATCTATAAATTTTGTTCTCATTTATCCGGATGATACCACATGCTCCACTATTTAAACCACTTGTCACAGTTGCACCATCAAACCACCGTACCAAACACCTTGTCGCTGGATTCTTTGTAATCTTTCGCACTTTCTTCTTCCTAGGAGACAATTTATAATCTTTTATATCTGAGAGTGAGAGAATAACCACCTTCTGAGTAGAAGGATTCCCATTATCGGAAATTGCACCATTTCTTTCCCTCCATAGAAACCAAACAATGAAAGCCGAGAGGGCAGGATAACTTGTATTATGAGCTCTCCAATTCTTGTAGCATTCGGGGATAGATGTGCTCGATCAAATTCCTGTAAGAGATAATCTATGAGTCACCTTAGACCAAACCAACTTTGAAAATGGGCAAACAACAAATAGATGGAATACCGATTCCTCCTCCTTCATACATAATGGGAAAAGACCCGGTCCAATAAATCCCCTACGCTGAAGATTATCCCAAGAGAGTACTTTATTTTCGGCCACCAACCAGGAAAAAAATTTAAACTTTTGTGGACAGTCCCATTGCCAAAGCGCCTTTCTCCAACCTCCGATGCGGAAGGCGTGTTTCTTACCTTTGAATACCTCATAAACATTTTTAACAGTAATCTTTCCTAAAGAGTCACTAGTCCACTTTAGAACATCTGGCTGAGGCCCAAGTTTAATGCCATTACTAATGATTTACCTCTTATATGTCTGCCATTCCTGAGCAAGTGTCCCCTGCAAATATAAATCTTCACTAGTAATCCAATAGTCCCCGAGGCATCCATGTCTCGACACCCCTTGTGCTTGAAATAAATAATGGATCCCTCGATGATTTAAAGCCGAAATGAGACCTTTAGATAATAGAGAAGTTTCACCCATACTTATAATTAAGTCTCTCCCAATGACTATCAAGATGCCAGAAACCCGATACTAGGCAATCCAGTGGAGTAAAATATTCAAACATTTATGTAGATACTTCCAGGTCTGTGAGCCAGAAGATTTGAATGCCGACTCCATTCTAAGCCAATGTTCAACAGGGAGAGATGAAAGATACTTAGCTTTGATAATACGATGCCATAGTCCATCACGCATTAATACCCTCCAAAGGGTATTTGTAGCCATTGCCCAACTGAAGCTAAATATATTTTGCAGACCCCATCCCCCAAATCTTTTCGGACGGGCAATATAATTCCAACTACACAGGTGATAAAATTTTCTTTTTTTATTGCCATTCCAGAGAAAGTTGAGAGTGACTTGTCAGATTCTATGTACAATCGAGGACAGGATGTTTGCTAAGGCCAACCAATAGACTGGTTGGCTTTCTAGGACATCCTTAACCAAGACCAATCGACCCCCCAAACTCAACCACCTATTACACCAATGAGTGATTCTAAATTCAATTTTTTTTAGCAGCCAATCCCAATCCACTTCCTTGTACCTATCAGCTTTTAAAAAATAACCTAGGTATTTAAAACCCGATTCCAGATGATAAACTTCAAAAGGAAAGATAGATTTTATATCATCTAAGACTGTTGATTGTACCCCAGACTGATAGAAAGATGATTTATGTGGATTGATCATCAATCCAGTGGCATTGCAGAAGAGAACCAGAAGCCTATTAATCTCCAACCACTCATTTATGGATGCATTAGTCATTATGAGGATGTCATCAACAAAAAGGAGGTGTATAATACATAACAACCTAGTTACCTTAATACCATTCACCGAACCTTCTTCCTGTCTTTTTTAATGGCAAGACTCAAACCTTCCATAATTAGGATAAAAATAAGTGGTGACAATGGACACCCCTGTCTAATACCTCTTCCCCCATTGAAAAACTTAGTGGGCTCTCCATTGATGAGAACAACATAGGTGGCCAATGTGATACATCCCATAATCCAGTTGGTCGTCGGAAGACCAAAACCACATTGTAATAAAACAAGTCTGATATAATCCCAACTAATACAGTCATAAGCTTTCTTCAAGTAAATATTAAGGATCATGGCTTGCATCTTTTTCACCTTAATTCTATGGATACACTCCTATGTTGTGCCTATTACTTCTATAATTTGTCTACCTTTGAGAAACCCAAACTGCTCAGTTGATAGAGTATGAGACAATATGTGTCTTACTTGAGTTGCTAAGATATTCGTTATTATCTTATAATAGAGATTACACAAGGTAATCGGCCTGAAGTCACCAAAAGTAGCTGGTCCATTGACTTTTGGAATAAGTGCTATAAAGGTTGAATTCAAAGATCTATTAACCATACTAGAAGTTTGTGAGTCTTCAACAACCTCCCAAAGGTCATCTTCAATCAAATCAAAGAAGTATAAAAAAAACTCCACTATCCAACCATCAAGACCAGGACTCTTGTCCTTGGTAAACCCCTTTAGAACATCTAGAATCTCTACCTTTGTAACCGGATTTTCAAGAGCTTGAACCTCCTCAACTATTGTCAATCTAGGATATAATCTCACTGCCTCAATTTGATCCACAATCAAGAGATGTGATTCTTTGTAAAAGGAACTAAAATGTATCAAAGCTTCTCCCTTAATATCCTCCTGCCCTATAAAAACATGATCAGATTCATCCTTAACCTCCCAAATATATTTTTTGTTACGTCTATAGCTAGCATACTTATGGAAGAATTTAGTATTCTTGTCCCATGACAGGATCCAATTTTCCCATCTCTTTTGTCGCCACAATTCCTCCTCGGCCAATAACAATTTGTTCCTCTGTTTTATGAGTAAATTTAATCGGATGAGTGGCTCAGTTTTCTTTGGGTGTTCCATACTTTCTTTTGTGAGAATATAAATATTCTTTTCAAGATGATTATATGTCTGTTGATCACTCTTCTTCTTACTAACAAGCCACTTTCTCACTTTGTCCTTCAATTATTTTAACTTTCCTACTAATCTTTATTGTGCATTGCCTCCCAATCGATCTTGTGTAGAAGTCCACATGTCTTTGAACAAATCCCCAAATATTTCATTCTTCAACAGAACCAAATTAAAATTAAAAGGATAAGACACAGACTTTACCCCAAAATCAATTTGAAAAAGAACTAGTGCATGGTTGGAAATGTAGTGTTGATCAAACTAAGATCTGTAGAGTGTCGATTCCTCAATCAAATCAGCAGATGCATAGACTCTATCTAGTATTTTAGAAAAAAATTCCTTCTCCATCCTACAATTTCTCCAAGTCGGGACCACCTCTGCAGGCTTAATGTCAATTAAGTGGTGTCTCAAGAACAGGTCTTTGAAGTATTGTGCCTGTGAATCTATCAAGCCCGAAGGCCCCAAATTTCATCAAAACCAGTGGTAAAATTGAAATCACCTGCAATAATCATATTCCTTCTATCAAGAAGTCCACTAGCATTGAAATTCTCCCAGAAATATCCGTGTCTAGAGCACAGGCCATACATATTTATGAAGCTAATCCTTCTGTTGTCGGGAAAATGAACACCTTCCAATAGAATACCACCAACACATAAGAAAGATTGTATATCCAACAGATAAGGGTGCCATGCCACCAGGAATCCTCTCGACTTCCCCCTTGAGCTCACAACAAAGAGATTCCAAGATGGACACAATCCAATTAGAAACTTCCTATCTTTTTCCTCATCCACAAGTGTTTCCTAAAGAAAAAATAAATCTGCTTTTGTAGAAGAGATTAACCTTTTCATGTTGGGAAGTTTTAAGGGACCCCCCACCCCTCTTACATATATGGAAAGGAGGATCATGACTTAGCCCTCACAATGGATTTCATGCCTCTAAGCACCCCTTTTTCCACAGAAGAATATGATGGTAGATTGATAGAAGAAGAGCCCTGCTCTTGTTTTTTTCGAGCACTCCTTGTTTTAATAGGAGATACCTCTGTGCTTAGACCTCTTGACCAGGCCATTTTCCTAATACACAGTGGTCTGTCAGATAACAAAGCCTCACCAATATCGCAATACGGGTTTTCAAAAGCCTTTGTTCCCCAAAAAGTCTGTAGGGGAATCATATATGAGGGCTCATGTGACGAATTAGCTAAAGAATCAAGTACTGGTGCCATGGGAGGATCAGAACTAGTCGATTCAAGTGTGGGCATAGGTAGTGAGGAAATTGCAGTAGGGAGAGAGTTTGAAGAGTCTAAGACCAAAACATCTGGATTGGTTTTTATAGAGCCACCCATTTCATAATTAGGGACCCCTATAGCCTCTTCCCCAGCCACAGATTTCACCCCCTTCATAGATGAACCTGAAGAGACAACAAGTAAAAGAGAAAAAGTCCCCAAAAAGTCCCTTTCCCAAAGTGAGAGTTGAAGAAAAAATGAAGGACAAAAGAAATTGAGCTTACCCAAGAGTGTGTTAGGAGCGCCATCGATAGCCATATCCAAGTCCTTTGTAGAACCTGTTCCCAAAGGGTTCGGTCCAACCAGGCTTTCATCCATATAAAGTAAGTTCAATGAACCAGAAACTTGTTTGTCATCTTCCTCTGTGGAAGCAAAAGTAGGGTGGCAATCCTTCCTAAGGTGGCCTGTTTTTCGGCATGAGGAACACCGAAAAGGCAGCCTAGGTTAGTCTAAACGTTGGATAGAAACGTGTCCTCTCCACTCCATCTCAATGGAGTCCATTAGGCTTGCATGCAAGTCTAAATCAACCAGCACTCGCGCCATACACTTATCAGTCAAGAGAAGACAAGTTTCATCAACTTTCAAGAAACGACCAAGTAAATTCCTAATGGCCTTAAACTCTGTTGTCCATTACCTTCTTAAACCTACACATCTCCCTCTCAGTCTATTTACATGTATACATGCAACTAAGGATTCAATAGACATCATAATATATGATTATAATCATAAACCAATCCTATATAACAATTTTGTACTATCCTTGTTGTTGAATCTAGATAGAATAATTTTTCATTTTCTCCTAGATCAAAATTTTAGCCTCCATACCAAACTATGTATGAAGATCACAGTAACACTTATAGATTTCAGGATGAATTTTCTAATTGCGGTTGTTAATTTATTTATTTTTGTCGTAAATTTGAGTAAGAGATTAAGGATTTCTTGGTACTTTACATATAGTATCAAAGCACAGTTTGACAACACTAAACCTTCATAAAAACTATAAATAAGGATTATGTTGTGATTTTCATGCTTTTAACAAAAGAAACCACTGTTAATTGTTAAGTGACACTATCGTCCATCTGAACAGACATGTCTACCCAGAACGTAGAAGAAAATAACCATGAAGGAAATGTCAACCAACAAAATATTGAATAGAAAAGTGAGAGTAGTTTATCCACGCATGTTTTGGAAACTATGAAAAGTCTCATAGTGGAACTTCATACTTTTAAGGATGATAATGGTAAAATTAAGAGAACACGTGAAGAACAATAAGAATTGAATGAGATATTGTTGCAAAATACAACCAAGAAAATTAAATCAAAGAAACTAGAGTTGAACAAAGGAAACAATAAACTATCTTCTGAAAACTCAAGAAGGGAATCTAAGTCACATGATAGATCCTCAACCAATAATCAACCAAGAGTAGAACAAAAAACACCCTCTACTAATAAAATGAAACAATTAGATCACTTGGTAGGCAAATTCAAAAAGATAAAACCCTCCACTTTTGATGCAGAATAGAAAATAGGTGAAGAAGTTGATGCTTGGCTACTGGATATCAATAAATACTTCCAAATTATTAACTATTGTAGTAACATGAAGGTTAGAATGGCCATTTATAATTTTAATGGAAAGGCTAGTATTTGGTGGCGGAACTTGAAACTAGCCAAAGTATTGAAAGAGAAAAGAATCAAATGGTCAAAATTTAAGAAGTATTTCAAGAAGTAGTATGTATCAGAAAGTTATTATGACAGAAAGAATAAGGAATTTTATGAACTATGACTAGGACAAATGCCTATGGATGACTTAATTAATAAGTTTTTAGATCTGTTGAGATTTGTACCTTATATTAAGCAAGATAAAGTAAAAATTCAGAGATTCTTAAGTTGTCTAACACAGTCTCATAAAGACAAAATTGAATTCAACAATACTAAAACATTGAATGAGGAATTTAGGAAATCCATAATGTGTTAGGAGTCGTATAAACAAATATCTAAAACTCCTAAGGCATGGAAAGATAGAAAGCAAGATAAACTGAATCAACAGAAGAAAGGTTTCAAGCCATCTCCTTATTGCAACATATCTAAAGGATTCCAAAGGAATTACTATTCATCTAACACACATCAAACTCAAGGAGGGAATAAACCAGTCAAGTTGGGATTTAAAAAGATAGTAGACAACCCCATAGAACCACTAAAACGCTAGGAATGTGGAGAGCCCCATTTATGAAGAAATTTTCCACACTTTAACACAACAAGTAGCACTTTAGTTCAAAATCTACAGGAAGCCACCACAATTGGAGATATTGGGAAAAGAATACACAAAATTAATGTTGTTGCAGAAGGGAGACAAGCAGAAGTCAACTATAGTGGAAATCGAAGGTAACATACAAAATAAACAAATCTCCAATACTAATAGATCTAGGAGAAAGTTTGATCTATATAACTCCATCATTGGTAGAGAATTGTAAGCTCGAAAAATTAAAACACCCTAAATCTTGGTTAGTACAATTGGCCACTGGCACTAAGAGAAAAATAACATAGTATATTTCTAAGTGTAATATAGGAATCAATTATCAAAGTAATGTGGTAAACTTAAATGTGTTACCGTTAGGATTATATGATATTATTATTGGAATGGATTAGTTGGAAGCATTCAAGGTTTTACTAAACTGTTATGAAAAGTCATTTGTATACTAAGATAAAGACCGTATAAACATAATTGTTCAAGGACTAAGAAAACCAGTTTCTGTAAGACATATATCAGCTATGTAGCTTAAAACATTCATAAGGAAGGGGTGTCAACTATATGAAATCTAGGTGATGACTATACAAAATGATAATGACAAACCAAAACTAGAGGATTATGTTGTTTTATGATATTTTAAATATGTTTTTGTTGAAAGAATTACCTCCCACGAGAGAGAGAGAATTTTCTATTGAATTAATACCAGGATGTGATCCTGTTTCAAAAGCACCATACATGATGAGTATTCCTAAGTTAACAGAGCTAAAAATGAAGATACATGAATTACTAGATAAAGGATATATCAGACCTAATGTGTCACCATGGAGAGCACCAATTTTATTTGTTAAAAATAAGGATGGGATGTTTTGATTATGCATTGATTATCGATAAATAAATAAAATGACAATAGAAAATAAGTGTCCTCTACCAAGAATTAATGACCTATTTGACCAAGTGGGAGGAGAGAAAATATTTTTTAAGATTGTTCTAAGATCTAGTTACCATCAAATTAGAATTAAGGATGAGGATATTAATAAAACAAATTTTCGAACACGATATGGACATTGTGAATTTGTGGTGATTTTGTTTGGACTCACAAACGCGCGAAAAACTTTCATGTGCTTAATCAAAAATATATTTATTCAATATATAGATAAGTTTGTTTTGATATTTATTGATGATATTATGATTTATTCAAGAACTGAAGAAGAGCATGAAGAACACCTAACAATAGTACTGCAAACATTATGAGAACATCAACTTTACGACAAATTTAGCAAGTGTGACTTCTATCAAAAAAAGATACAATACTTGGGACATGCTATTTCATGGGATGGGATAGCATTAGATCCAAAAAAGATAAAAGAAAATGTAGAATGGCCTAGACCCACAAACGTGGCATAGATATGATTGTTTATGGGAATAACCGGTTATTACAGACAGTGTATTGAAAAACTTTTCAAAATTTGTTTCCCTATTACGTCCTTACAGAAAAAGGGAGTAAAGTTTATTTGGTCACAAGAATGCCATGAAAATTTCAATAAGTTAAAGGAATTATTAACTACTGCACCAATTCTTAAATTCGTCGATCCTTATAAATATTTTTCGGTATGTATCGATGTTATAAAGGAAGTGTTAGGAAGAATTTTATCACAAGAAGGACACATGATTTCTTATGAATCAAGAAAGTTAAAGGATCACAAATGTACTTATGTGACACATGATTTAGAATTAGCATCTCTGATTCATGCATTAAAATTATGGCATCATTACTTTATAGGAAGAAACTTTCTGATTTTAACAAATAATAGTGGCGTAAAGTACTTATTGAATCAACAATGATTAAATCCATGTGAGGCAAGGTGGCTTGCATTTTTAAGTGAATTTGATTTTGAAATCAAACATATTAATGGAAAGGAAAACAAAGTTGCAGACACACTTAGTAGAAGGATAGGTGTTATTTATGAAATAATTATGAGTAAATCTGACAATGATCTCAAAGAAAAAATCCGATCTGCAGGTAAAATGGATGAAGAATATGTAAAAATAAAGGAAGGATTGTTGAAAGATGAAGAGGAAAAAAATAGGACAGACTTCAAAATCGACCAAGAGGAAATTATGAAATTTAAAAAGAGAATTTACATACCAAATTCGATGGATTTAAAGCTAATGATTTTTAATGAAATCCATTAAAAACCTTACTCATGCCATCCTGGATATCAAAAAATGACTACATCACTAAGGAAACAGTTTTATTGGCCTAATATGAAAATTGATACAACTGACTACTTAACCAAGTGACTAGAATGTCAATGGGTAAAAGCATAACATCAACATGTAGCTGATTTATTATAGCATTTTCATATACCAGAATGGAAATGGGAAGCGATGTTAATGGATTTTATTATACGTTTGTCAAAAAATAAAAAACAACATGATTTGATTATGGTAGTAGTGGACAAGCTAAGTAAATATGCTCAATTTATACCTGTAAAGTCTACTTACAAGGCTATTCATATTGCATATATTTGTATGAAATAAATTTTTAGGTTACATGGAATACCAAAAAAGGTAATTTATGACAAGGATGTTAAGTTTACTTCATGTTTTTGAAAGGCATTGTTTTGGAAGTCTTGAAACTCAGTTGAACTTTAGTATTAGTTACCATCCTCAAATGGATGGGAAAACTGGATGTACTAATCAGATTATCGAAGACATGCTACGAATGTACGTGATGGATAAATAGACCAAATGGGACAATCCAGTGGACAAGATCATGGTTGGACGAGATATGTTACAGGAAATGGAGTTGATTGTTAAAAAAGATCAACATAATTTAAAGGGTGCGTAGGACCAACATAAAAGTTACGCAGATCAAAACATACTACATAAAAAATTTAATGTCGGGGATCATGTCTATCTGAGGTTTGAAGAAAAATAAAGTTCATTGAAACTTGGGAGATGTACAAATTGGCACCAAGGTTTTGTGAACCCTTCAAAGTATTAGCTCGAATTGGTCCAGTGGCATATCAACTAACACTATCGACAAATTTAAAAGTTCATAATTTTTTTCATATATTGTTACTAAAAAAATATGTTCATGACCCTACTCATGTAATTCATTGGAAGATGTTATAGGTGGAACCAGAAGGCGAATTCCAAGTGGAACCTTTGCACATTCTGGACAATAAAGAAACGATGTTGCGGAACCAGGTCATCGTCGAGGTAAAAGTGCAATGGAAGTGCTTCAGTCCTGAAGAGGAAACTTGGGAGTTGGAGGATTTCATGAGAAAGACATATCCAACATTGTTCCTAGGAGGTCTAGAAGAAATAAATGCCAACACCAAGGATAGTGTTAAATTGAAGGGGGGGAGTGTGTAATATCTCCAAATAAATTATTCAATATGTTAAATAATTTCCTTAAGTGGAAAATTTGAATTTAGGATTAGTAGGAGAAAAGTGACTATTATTTGTGTAAAAATATGGGCAAAATATTGAATTGTTGAGTGTCCTTAAATGTGGACAGATGTAAGAGACAATAATTTCAATTAATTAATAAATGGGACAGAAGGAATAGCCAAGTTAAAATGAGATGATCATGAATCCATGAGTGGGGAATAAGTTGGAGCTAACCCTAGTCATAAAAGGACATGTGTCAAAAGTCAATTTTGGTGATTGACAAATCCTCAAAATCAGGGTTTTCCAAAGCTAGGAAATTCCCAAGAAGGGAAAAGAGTTTGAAAAAATACTAAGACCTACGAAAATGAATATATACACGTGTGAGGAGGCAAGACGTTTCTTATCATGTGGAAACGGAAATGAATCATTGGTAAAAATTTTGTTGATGAATAACAAAGGAACCAAAGAAGTTTTTGTGTGAGCAATGAAGTGTTAGGCAACTGCTAAAAACACAAAAGATTTGTTGGAATAGGAGACTCATTTCTCCCTTATGGGTTCATGACCAGGATTGGGGTGACTAGATGAAGTAATTTGGTTAATCCACTCTACCGCTAGGTGGAACTTTGTTGTTCCTTTTATCTTTCCAGGTTTTTCTTTAAATTATTTGTTATAATCCATAGTTGTGTTAATTTTATTGGTGAAATAGTAGAGTATATTATAGTGTAGAAATAGTTGTATGTTCACAATGTATTTTCAAAACAAAACAATCTGTATTGAAATTATTATATGAAAGTAATAGTTAATGTAATAAAGGACAACATGAACTGGGATGTTTTAGCTAGAGAAATAAATCAAAATTTCCAATAAACTCCATCAACAAATAGAATGCATAGTTTTATACAGAAAGGGAATAACTAGTTCATGTTGGTCTATACCATCCGAATGCAACCACACAAAAAATTATAAAGGGAACTACTAAATATCAGGAATAGACTATACTTTGATAAAATTATAATGGAAATACACATACAATTTTAAATGTCTAATATACATCTAAACGGCGTATAATTCTCATAAAATAATAACAAATGATGATTAATGTCTAAGGTGTATTGTTGCATTCCATTTTCCATCTCAAGAGAGGAACCCAAATACCTTTCATAGCCTTCCATCTTCAGATTCACTTGAACAACGAAGGTATCACCTGAAAAGATGGATTATATGAGTGAAGATTAGGGTTATAATTTACTAAGATAAAATAATGCAAAAATAAATAAATAAAATATTAGGAATTAACACTTACACTTACACCTATCATAATCGCCCAAATACACGTCATAAGAATAAGTTTGATACCTTGCATAAGGATGAAGGTGAGCGAACGCAACCTGATGGGTTCCTCGCACAGTGAGAGAAGACCCATCATTAGATTAATGTATCTATAAGGACTATCCAAATAATGATAGATCATTTACGAGATTTGAAAAATAAATCGATGCTTTAGTCACAAATACAAACTTCACAGTCAGGAAATAAATATGGAGAGAAATTAAGGACATTAAATTCTGTGAATATAAACGATAATGAGAATTAAGGAGGTTACTGTAGAAAATATTGGGCCCACGACTCTATAAATTTTGCTACAAATAAATATAATGGGGAGAGTCTAATCCAAATATATACACACCCGTATAAACGTTATATATTACAGAACCCCAACTTACTTATATTGAGATCTATGGAAGTAAGGTAAATAAGTAGTAATGATCCTCATAGGAAAATAAATTGAAAGGGTTTAAGAAAATAATGGTGATATCCATATATAGTCAACCTTGTCAGAAACAGATTCGAGGTAATCACAACAAGTTGTTAAAACCGTGATAACGGATGAATGGGGTCATTCGTAACAAAGATCACTTTACAAAGATGATATATATAAACCCCGAGGTTTTATTCTTGTATGATTATTTAAATTTTCGACACATTATAAATAAAATGAATGTTAAAAAAAAATTGGTGCGTTAACAACTAACAAATAGAGTGGTAAACAAGACCATGACGCCAAACCTGTGTGAGATTGACCAGAAATAACTTCATCTTTAAACCAAAATCAAATAAATGGTGGATAAATACAATTATTGACGAAATGTTGCACGAATAAACTTGAAGTATAATTACGCCGAAAGGTGTACACCTATTGACAATGGGCAGATTTAATAGAGGTTTAGTGCTTAATAAGTTTTCTATGGACATGATTAAATATGGCTGGAATATTCTTAGTAGTCACACAAAATAAATGGCTGTGATTTCAATCATTAACTTTCTAGCTATTATAAAGACATCCGTTTATGTGTTTACTTTTTTACATTTACCTAATCATATTTAAAAATTACTTTGATAGCTAACCGATTGCCACGTAAGTGATTAACTGAAATTAAAATATTAACACCAGATAAATGAAGCACAACCGTTTATTTGTTAATCAACAATAAAATTTAATATATTCTTTTAAGGATTCGTTTCATCTTATATTAACCAACAACTATTTAGCTACTATGCTAATATATATAATTTTGTAAAAAGTGACTAAGATATGAATGTAATCCTAGGAACACTAACCAATAAAAAAAAAAAGGGAACGAAAAGCTAAGACTCACACATCAAGAATCACTATTGGGACATAACAACACTTAACATGTATTCAAGTCACTATATTTTATATGATCTTATAGAGGGTGTTTGTTATGTAATTTTCATGATGTATGATTTGTTTAAACTAGCAGAGAAAACGAATTTAAACTGTGACTAATTAAGAAGCCAACATTGACTTGTAAAAGGATCTTTCCGAAAATCGTCAAAAAAATTCATTTCTTACCTCCATTAGTATTCTGAGGATGCAGAGTAACCTGGGAATGCTGAAAACCCTGGGTTTTCCATGTAAACAATACATTCTTCTTAAACAAAGAGAATAATATTAGTTGTGTTAGTAAACAAACACCTATATGAAAACACTTTAACAACTATTGTAATGAGGAAAATAATCAAATAATTGACTTTGCACACACACACCCATATATATATATATAAGAGTATAAACATAAACCCATCTTATATAATAATTTAGTACTATCCTTGTTGTCGAATCCAGATAGAATCACTTTTCATTTTCTCCTAGATCAAAATTTTAGCCAATATACGAAACCATGAATGAAGAACAAAGGAATTCTTATGGTTATGTTCTTAGATATATTTAAGGATGAATTTAATAATTGCGGTTGTTATTTTATATTTTTTTATGTCGTAAAATTGAGAAAGAGATTAAGGATTTCTTGGTATTTTACAATTTTTAAGACGTACCAAAGTTATTGTGATTACAAAAATTTTAAACTTTTATATCTAAGGTCCTTCTATTTTCTTTTCATTGTTTGTATTACATCCAACAAATTTCATGATAAGACTTCCGACAACATGTTATCTAGCGCCGCGACAATCGGACCAACTTCTGAAACAATAATTATGTGATTTTTGTATTTAAATAAATTTTAAAATACAATTTTGTAGTTTTTTTTTCTCATAAAATACTTTTAAGAGTTTAAAATCCAAAGGGATAGAGCATTATACTTCTGTAGATTTTAGCAAGAAAATCGTTCCACACAAAAGGTCTCATGTCTCATAAATAGGGAGTCAAGTGATGGCTTATTTTATCATCACCTTAAAATTAGATTATTATTATATATAAATTTTGATATGGTTCATAATAGTGCATTGCATTCATAACAATTCATTACATTGACCCAAAGATTTATTTTCAAATTGTAATGGTTCCAATATGGGATTTGATTAAGTTCATAATGATGCTTTGAGCCAAAAAGAAAATCTGCCTCGAGAAATGTGACACCTACCTCAGGAAACGTGTTATGTATTTAGGTGGTTTTTTCGGCACATTGTTTTTGCCGATGGTTTTCTATTTCCAGTTAAGGAATTAGGGATTTGGACTAATCCAAGTCATTGGGTTAGGGTTTTTTATGTTGTTGGCTCCTATATGTATATTGTATTGCAACAATGTAAAAAAATGAATGAATATAATATATGTTGGTTTTCCCAGTTTGGGTTTCCAGGGGAAAAATCTCTGTGTAATGTTTGTATTTTTCATTGTATCTTTTCTGTTATTTTCTGAATATTTGTTTACAATAGACATTGTACAAGGTTAGAATTTACACCTGGTAGGCCACTAAATCAACTCTTAGATTTCTCTGATATCAGAAAACAACTTGAAGGCAGTGGTCTTCTTTTAAACCCTCTAGGAGATGATACTATCAATCCTACCGATACACCTACTCTTGGAGCCGGGGGATATGGTATTCCACCTTTCCTACCTCATTCATATACATTATCTTCGAGAGGAGAATCATCTGACGAAGGCAGTTCATCATCTGAACCATCTCATCCTTCGACACCACCTACACCCATGGAAAACCAAAACAATCTCGCCAGACCATGGCTCGATCAAGATGTTGTGGCTGTACCTGGACCCCAACACCCTTTACCAAAACACCTAGAGAAATGGTTACCTAAGTTCAATCCAGATTCTAAGCAAATTGTCGAAGATCACATAAATAAATTCATGCTAGCCATTAGACTCTGAAGTGTAGAACATGAAGATGTAGTATGTAGAGTTTTTCCTTACACATTTGAGGGAAATGCCTCTACATGGTATTTCACCCAACAACCTCACACCATTGTATCTTGGGAACGATTCAAAACCTATTTCTTAGAGAAATTCGGAGATGATGAATCTTTTGAAGTCTTAGTTATGCAACTTTCTAGCTTAAAAATGAACCCTAAGGAGAAAACAAAATATTTTAACCAAAGGTTCCTCATGTTAAAAAAAAAAATTCCCACTGATTCAATGCCCACATAAAGCCTTACTGTAGCATATTACACTAAATATCTACATAATAATATAGCAATTTGGGTTAAAATATCTAATAATTCCACATTACTGGAAGTCTTCGAGGAGGCAAGTCAAATCAAAAAAGAAGTTTTGAGATTGAAAGATAATCTTAGTAATGAGGCGGAAATAACCTCATCTTCTAAGAAGAAAATATAAATTCTTACTAGGCCTCCCCAAACCAAAACCTAATCAGAAACTTCAGACTTAGAAAGTTTGCAAAAGGTTGTCCAAACATTATCGAATCAAGTCATAGACTTGAAGAGATCGACCAAAGAAGCATTCTCAAGAAAAGGAAGTTTTAAAACTCCTTTCATAAATCCTTTTCCCTCCAACCGGTGAAATCCGACCCCTGAAGGTCTAAATTTTGAAAGCTTACAATACGCACTACAAACTATCCTTGAAGCACATGATAACTTGGTCCCTCCTGAAAGTTCGGAATACCTAGTCGAAGAAGAAGTACTTGAAGAAGAGGAGTCATCTCCCAATATCTTTGGGCATTTCTCCGACAATATTTTTCAAGAAAATTTTGAAACTGTTCATTCTTACAACACCAGAAGCAAAACACGGAATAAACCTTCTTCCAAAATGACTAATAATGTGTCCCCGAAACAATTGAAACAAACTGAAACAAAATAGAATTTAGCAGCCCCAGTTTTAGAATATGATCTAATTGAAGACCTAAAAATACTCAGGGATAATATTTTTTTTTACTAACTTTTGAAATTCCCTCTTCTTCTACAGAAAATGCTTCAGAACATCATAGAAAATAGTAAAAACAACAATCTAAACAGAAAGAAAATTGCAGAAATCAGTTCTAAAACAACTTAAGAGATCCCTGCTAAAATGACACCTGAACCCAAAGATAAAAGGGATATCACTGAAAAAACTGTATCAAATGTAGATAAAGTAGTTTCAGGGACAACGGCTAAAAATCAGCAGAATTTCGTTGTTAATACTCGCAAAAATGTCCCCCTTTCTTGTTAAATTTTGAAATTTTTAATAGAAATGTACATAATTGCATGGTGGATTCCGGCGCATCATTGAATGTGATTCCTTTATCCATTTGCCAAAAAATTAATGCAAAAGTTCAACCTTCTAGTCTTAAAATCATCCAGCTCGATCGAATGGATGTTAAGGTAATTGGTGAACTAAAGAATGTGCTCATTAGGTTATCTTCTAATCCTAAGGTTCACCAGATTATTGACATCATTGTTTTTGACATCCCCAAAGTCTATGGTTTATTTTTGAGCAACGATTAGTCCGAACAACTACATGGTTACTTTGCAATAGTTTGGTCGCATTTATGGCTACCAGAAAATGGACAGCCAAACAAAATTAGGATTAACCATGAACGTTATCTCAAGCACACCGTGACAAATTTGAATGATGCAAATGAACCATTTACTTCTTCCACTAATTCACTTGAAATGCAGGGAATGAAAACCTTTTTCAGTATCTTCATGGCCAAAACTTCCCCCATCATCGATCCAAAGAAACAATCAGAGCTCATGACATGTACTTAGTCATCATCTTTGTCGAATGTGCCAAACACTGTCGATGAAGCTCAGATATGGTCACTTTACTTTGATGGATCCAAATCCAAAGAAGGAGATGGTGCAGGATGTGTACTCATCGACCCGGTAGGTAATAAAACTTTCATTGCCTTTCGATTGGAGTTTGAATGCACTAACAACACCATCGAATATGAGGCACTTTTGCAAGGACTCGGGAAAGATGTAGATATGGACATAAAGAAATTAATGGTATTCGGTGATTCAGAAATTATGGTTAGGTAGGTAAGAAATTCTATACATTGCCTATCACCACACCTAAAAAGTTACCAAACTAAGGTATGGAATCTAATGCACAAATTTTCATCATTTAACATCAATTTTATTCCTAGATTAAGTAATTCTGAGGTTGACTTATTGGCTAACATCGCTTCTAAACTTTTTCCTACAGAAGGTCTTTCTCTGAATACATTTTCGATTTTAGGTTTAGACCATCTATCCTAGACAACATCGCTAACTGGAGAGTGTTTGATGATGATCAATAGATCATCATATTTTTGCATATGGAGGACACTTTCCAAGGTGCAATTATCGATGAAGGCACTCACGATGAAAATCTCCGCAATTTCACGGTAATATCAGAGCCTAGATCTCTCGAATCAACATTTGATCTGGTAAACTCTTTTCCTAAATCCATTGTAAGACTAGAGAAGCTTTATGATTTGCATGATAAATTCAGAGGGTTGGTAAATTGTAAAACGAATAGTTCTTCCTTGACTCATGAAATGATAAATCTAGGGACTAATGATAATCCACAAAATATCAATTTGGGAATGGGATGCTCCGAGAAAGAACGATTCGCTTTCATAAAACTGTTTAAAGAATTCAAGGATGTCTTTTCTTGGAAATATGAGGATTTAAAAACTTTTGACCCTTATATAATACAACATATCATCCCCATGAAACCCTAGACTCAACCTTTTCATCAGAAGATGACAAAGATGCACCCTAAGTTGGAACCAACTGTCAAAAAAGAACTAAATAAATTGTTGAATGAAAAGATAATCTTCCCAGTCAGACAAACAAAATGGATGTCTAATCTAGTTCCTGTAAGGAAGAAAAGTGGAAAAATTTGAATCTGTGTCAATTTTCGTAACTTGAACCGAGTGTCTGACAAAGAGAATTATCTTGTTCCTCCAATGGAACAAATTCTTCAGCAGGTATCTCATTCTGAAAGACTATCACTGCTAGACGGTTTTTTTGGATATAACTAGGTCCTCATGTCTCCACCAGACCAGTTAGAAACCACTTTTCGTACCCCATGGGGCACTATGCCTACAGGAAGATGCCTTTTGGGATTATAAATGTCGGAGCCACTTTCTAGAGAGAAATGGATATTTTATTTTGTGGTCTCATAAATCAATCTGTAGTGATCTATCTTGATGACATTACTATTTTCTCCAAAAATAATAAAGATCGTGTGTCTCACCTTAGGGTTGTCCTAGAAGGATGTCACAAGTACGACATATCTCTCAACCCTAAGAAGTCAATATTTGCAGTGGAACAAGGAAAAATTATCGGGTTCATAGTATCCAATGACGGGATGATCATCGATCCTAAAAGAACTCAAGCCATCGCCAAACTTCTCCCCACTCCCCCCCCCACCCCCGATTCCTCCAATAAATCTATGCAATCCTTTTTAGGACAAATTAATTTTGTCAGAAGGTTAGTCCCAAGTTTATCAGAAATGGTAAGTCCATTGCATAATTTAATTAAAAAATATGTTCAGTATCATTGGGGACCACAAGAAAATCAAGCCTTTGATTCCATCAAAAAATCCATAGTGGAAGCCCCTTCCTTGATGAGTCATGATTTCTCACAAGATTTCACTCTTTAAACTTTCACCTCTGACCAATCCTATGTTGTTGTGTTGACCCAAAAGAACACTGAAAGTAATGAAATCTTGATTGCCTTCATGATCTCAACTTTCAAAAGAGCAGAGCTTAACTACCCAGCTATAGATCAATAGGATTATGTAGTTTTCAAAGCAATGAAACATTTTTTATCATATTTGCTGAAATCCAAAACTAAAGTCATTGTGCCTTATCATGTTGTTAGAAACTTGTTAGTACAAAAGGAATTAGGTGGAAAACAAGAAAACTGGATGACATCATTACAAGAGTATGACCTTGAAATAACCCCTGCACAAATTTTCATAGATCAAGGCCTATGCAAACTAGTGGTTGATTCAGTTGAAGAACGACAGAGTCAAATTAATGTCTTAACTATAAATCAGCATAGTGAAACCAGATCTGTTGTACGCAAGTTGTTTCTAAGTCTTGGTTTGATGATATTAAGTTTTATTTAACACATGTTTTTTCTCCTCGTCATCTCGATCCAAAAAATAGGAAAGCATTAAGACTAAAATATGCACCTTTCCAGTTGGTAAATGACGTATTATTCCATAATAATTTTGATAGTGTTCTCATGTGTTGTTTGGAAAGAGATGAAGTAGAGAAAGTATTATCTAAACTTCATGTAGGTGAAGATGGTGGGAACTTCGATGGAGACACCACTTCTCACAAGGTATTAAGGGTTGGGTACTATTGGCCCACGTTTTTCAAATATGCCCATGCGTTATGTCGTAAATGCATAATCTATCAAAAGGTTGTTGGACGAGTAAAAAAGGCAGCATTCCCTTTGCATCTTGTTTTTGTGGAAATACCTTTTTAGCAGTGGGGTCTCAAAATCATAGGGCCAATTAACCCCACTTATTCACAGCAGCATAAATACATCATTACAGCAACAGATTATTTTACCAGATGGTCCAAGTTTGCACCGCTGAAAGTGGTAAACACTAATCAGGTGATATCTTTCCTTGACATGAATATCATTACTAGATTCGGTATTCCCAAATGTTTGGTATTTGATAATGCTTATTACTTTTTTCCCCTCGATATGAGTTTTTTTTCTTTGGAGAAAGGGATCAAACTTAAGTATTTTCCCAGCTATTACCCCCAAGGAAACCACCTAGTAGAATCAACGAATACAAATTTGATAAAAATCATCAAGAGGACAATTTATGAAAACCAAAAAAATTGGCACAACGCATTTTTTAATGCACTCTGGGCTGACAGGGTGACACCAAAAACTTATGCTCACAATTCCCCTATCTTCCTTGTCTACAGAAGAGAATAAATTATCCCCCCTCGTGTTCTACTTCCCTCTCTACAATTATCGCAAAAAGTTCAGGAAGAGGAATTCCCTCCTCTTGAAAGTCGAATTAATGCCTTGTTGAAACTAGAAGAAGTAAGAGCACAAGAAAAAGAGAGACTGGATCAACATCAATAGATTGTGAAAGAATGGTTTGATTCAAAATCTGCTTCAGATAGAAACTTCGAGGTAGGAGATTTGGTTCTCAAGTGGGATAAACCTCACAAAGGAAAAGGGGAACACACCAAGTTCCAGAACCTATGGTTGGGGCCTTTCGTAATCTTTGAAAAACTAGATCCCATCTCTTTCCGTCTACAAATTTTGGAGGGACATCCAAACACCTTCCCGGTGAATGGCCAAGCTCTCAAGAGGTATGTTTCATGATAAATTCCAGATCCACCTTTGTACATAATTTTTCTGTTTTTATTTATTTTGTTTTCTGGTTTTTGGATTCTTTTCATTTTGTTTGTTTTCTCTTCTTTCTGGTTAAACCAGAATGCCTCATTATGAAGAAACATTCAATGTATTTTCAGATCATCAATGTTGTAAATTGTTGAAACACATATTAGCTAAAGAAACTTTCTGTTCGAAGCAGTTTTCCTAGTTTCATTTTATAATTATGAGCAGACATGGCCATCATTAAATCTCTTTACGTTGTCCCTGATTTTAAAGAAAGCAACTCAAGTATTCCTTCCTGTTCTTGAAGAATTATTTTGATCATAAAACCAATTTTAGATCATAATGAAGATTATCAATCAGAAAATTAAAGGCTGGAAAATATCAATTGTTCTGAAAACTGAAATTTTCAAGCATAACCCCACTCTTCTGAATATCATTAGATTTATGTCAGACTATAAATAATTTCTAGAGAGTTGTGGGAAGTTTATGTAAACCCACTGAGATACTGAATAGGTCTGTTGGAAGTGGGTAAATGCATGCATGATGCCAAGACAACTTCGTCGGGGTACTGAACAGGCCTGCTAGCAGCGAAGCAATTTCAGGTTCAAGAAAATTATCAGGAATAAGTTTTGATATTAATCATAAATACCCTTCATTTTGAATTGAAAGTTCTTGAACAGGGTAGAGGTGTCAGAGTGGGATAATTGGCATCCATGTCGAGGCTATGGACGCCTGCTGGCAGCAGTGACCCTGTCAACAGTCTCAAATCCATTATTATAAATATCATTTCTCTCTTAATTAAGATTTGTCACCAAATTTCATTTGACAGAAAGGTATCTGAAGCTGGATTGTATGGTTATTGTTGGAATTTGATTGAGATGATTGATGTCATTTAGCTCTTCTTTGATCTATAACCATTCTAATAAGTAACAACATGAACTCATTGGTGATGCAGAGATAATTGTTTCTCCCAGTAAGTCGCCATTGTTGGCAGTCCTACATGATTTTTTATTTTTCAAGTGAAAAATGACAATTCCTGTAGTTGCCTACGCCTCATACTGTAAATATTTCTATTTGAAGGTGACTATTCAGTTGTAAAAATGATGTTTTGATTGTTCCTAATTATTTTATCTTGCATTTTCATGCTTGATTCATGACTGGAATCATGAATCAAGCATTAAAAATTAAAATTGCATTGCAATTCTATCTAAGGCTTGGTCTTTAAAAGGGTCAATGTGCTTACATAAATTTTCATGAATTTTGTTTTGCTTTGAGCTTATCATATATCAATGAAATACTTATTTTTAGTTTCTCTTGGATTGTAAACTTATATTTTGGATCTTTTGTAAATATACCAAGAATCGATTGCCTTTGAAACATATCCATTTTTTTTAACCTTTGCAAATCAAATATACCCATTACTTGTCATGGGAATTAAACACACCATGATCGTACCCCGTACTTTGTTTTAGCTAGCAGCTTGAATTGATAGGCCTCTCATGATAGATCAAGGTCTGGTGTTATGCTCTGTATCCAAAACGTTCATCACCAGAAGTTCCCTAATTTCATGTCTGAAACCCTTACACTTATATTATGGTCGCGCTGATGTGATTGCTAGTTTTTCTCCTTTGTTATTAGCTTAGACTTGTCTCTGTTGTTGCTACCTCTTAATCCCATAGTTATTTTCGGTCACTCCTCTTACCATCTGTTCAAACCCTCATGGCCCCTGTTGTCCGATTTGAGCCAAACAACTCCCAAACTTTGGTTCTATATGATGATGAAAATTAGGATCTGAAGAGCCAGGGGTGGGATATGTTTATTAAGAAGTTCCAGGGTTATAATTTGTGAGTGGCCAAAGAATTTTCCCTTACATTTGATGGATTCAGAGCCAAGGTAGGTGATATTTAGTTGGAAAACACCAAAGAATTTCTGAGTGAAGCAACATGGCTCCCTCTCACTGGTCAAAAATGGTTTAAAAATTCAAAGTTGGACGAAGTACCCTAGAGTTTGTTTGTCACCTCTAGAAAAATCGAATGTTGTGACAAAGGTATTCCGGTCTCCCTACTCAAGGTTAGATGGCATGGTTTATTAGTGGTTTTAAGATAATTTATTACCTGTGAAGGTCATTATGGCTTGGTCTTCCTTTACCATGTGATATTTCTCATGCATTCTATCGGCTTCCATTTAAATATGTCTTTTTACCTGCTAAGAATTTTTTATAAAATGTCAAAGAGATACAAGAAGTAGAACTTGGATTCCGACCTCTTTCACCATGGTTTGATTAGGTTACTGGTAATTCATCATTTGAAAACACTTGGTGAAGATTGGGATGATTTTGTATCTTGTAATGGTTTTGTTACAGTAAATCATGTAGAGACCCCTGTAATGGATAGACCTATGATAGAGAAATATCTTGGGTTATCAAGGGGCAGGCCAGATTTCTTGTATGAAAATCCTCGTGAAAGGGCATTTCCTGATCATTATTTGCGTGAGTAGCAGGATGCTAGTTCTAAGATTATTAAAACTCTTGAGCATGAACAAATTGTTCGCCCTAGTCCTACTGTAAAAACCAAAAATGAAAACCCTCTCAAACTGTCAAAGAAAAATCAAGAAATAGGGTTTCGTAACAAGAACATTGGTCGACTCATTTCTAGGAATCTATGTAATAGATCAAAAGCTCATGTTAGCTTGATCACATTGATAGAGATCCATGAGGACTCCGACTCCGATATTGAAAAGTTTCTAGCCGAGGAAGATCCAAATTGTTCCAAACCGGGTCTTAATCAACCATTTGATTATGTCAGTAATCTCCCACCGTGTTTAAAATATAGCAAGGAATTTATAGGTATCAAGCTCGATCAAAGGCTGACAATGGATAGTAGTGGTGTTTTAGCACACAATTACATGCTTTCTCAAACGATTGCCCCTGTTGTACATTGTGAAGTTTTTTTACATTAGATAGATCAATACTACACATACATCCCCATCCTTCAAGAAAGGATCAAAGCTCTCACGACTCTCAATGAATCCTTGTAAAATGAAAACCGTGAACTCAAGGTCAATGCACAAAGACAAACAAAGCATTTGAAAAAGACAGGAAATATCATTCTAAAAAACACTGACAGTGTCAAGGCCATGATCAATTCTGAGATATTGTGATTCAATTTTTTTTATTAGTTGAATGGTAAGACTGGTTTTTATCACAGTTATTCTTTTTTTTATTTTTCTAATCAAATCTAGATCGATTTAGATTTATGTTACCAATAACAAGATTGGCTGCAGAATCGAGAGATTCAGTGGCCAAGTCAATTCTCATATAAAATTTAGGAATTGTTAGTTAATAAAATATTTGACTTGCTCATTTCATTTTTCTTTCAGTATGGGATGTATCTGATGCTAATCTCGTGGGATGAATCATGATGGAATTAGTCGATCAAATATCTTATTTTTTCTTATTTTGTAAATAGGAGAAAATTCTCATAAATTTAGAAGATTTAGTTTGATCTTGAATGGCTCTAAGCCCTCTATATTTGTAACTTTTAGATCTTTTTTGAGATCTGATCCTATCTTAGAATATATGAAGTTTATCTTTCACATACTCTTTAAATACTCCATACTTTGTAATGGAAATCATCGTGTCTGAGGGCAGCAGATGGACGAGTGACTATAAGACTTGATGAAACATCATATATGCATTTGGGATTTAGCCTTTTGTTAATGATGTTTTCATTTATGTCTTGTTAATCCCAATACATTAATAGGTCAAACAACTTTAGACTTAATGATCATTTATGTTTGGAATATTTATATTATAAATGTTCTATATAATTTGTTGCTCAAAATATAAATGATGTGATCATATCTCCAATTAGAATGATAGGATTTTTCTTTGAATTTTAATTGAATGATGAAATGCATAGGTTACTTTGAGATTTATCTCACTGTAATTATATGTAATTATAAGATCACAGGGTTATGCTTGTGTTTCCTCCTCTATCATTAAAACTAAATATACCAATACATGTTTTGAATTTATTTAGAACAGTCATAAGGTTCATTGCAGATTTCTCTCTTGGACGTGATAGTTAGACATTCTTCACTCATGCAGACACTTGGATACATATCACTAACTCAATGACAGGTTAGCCTCTTTGTATTTTTTTTTAATTATGTCATTTACATATTAATGAAACCAAAATGTATGGTTCAACTTTTGACTACCCACATGTGTGTGTTTCATAGTACTATATTTGATGCAAGATTTGTTAGATTTATAAAGGAAAACAAAAAAAGTTTCAAATGTGTTTACTTTATCTACTTCTTAACAAAAATAACTTTTGCATTTGATTTCATGAGTTTCGATTAAAACTCACAATTTGTAAATGATGTATATAAGTTATATTAGTATTTTTTCTGTTTAAAATACCTACAGTAGTTATATAAAAGCATATGTATATATATAATATATAGTTGTTAGCATTAGTTCAGTTATTCCTTTCTTTTAATTTTATTTTTAGGATTTTAGATTGGCCAACGGAGCCATTAAACCTGTCAGAATGAGTTACACCAAACATATTGGGTTATTAAGACAACCCTAGACCAGACTCGTTCTTCTCGTTGACGGACAACCAATTTTTCCCGTCAACAAGACTTTGACAGGCCTAGCCACTAACATACCAATGTTATAATTTTAATTCCAATAGAGACACTACGACAAAGCAATAGTAAATGATGTGTTGATCTTAAGGTCTCTTTCAGCGGTTTTAGGATGGGTAATGATAGTGGATTACAATCATTGTGTGTGTAATTATTTGAACAAGATATATAACGAATTTCCTTTTTGTGTCACAAACAATTTGTTACGCATAATGGACTTAGTTTTCCCCAATAATTTTATTTTTATTTGTGAAATTTGGGGTACATTAAAGTGCTAGTTGGTCTTAGTTGTTCAGACATTGTGACCCATGGTTGACCATGTTTTCTTGATTTTCAGAATGACAAGAATCTAGTCCATTGAAGATGACATTTTTCTTTCTATGAGGATACCAAGGTAGGAGAGTGTCCTCCAATTTGGATATATAAAATAACATGGATATTCCATTGGAATAGTTCATCACAAACAATTTATCCTAGGAAAAAATCATATGAGAAAAACCAAGCTAGAAGGTGAGGTATATGCCTTTCTCTTTTCCTCTTAGTTATTATATGAAAATACAATGAAAGTTCCCAAAAATACCAAAATAGATAACAAATTATATCAATGGTCATTTTTAGATAAATTGACTCGAAGGAGACTTTCAAGATGTCAATGATTTTTGTCAATGTTCAAATGGAGGTGTGATATCCATAGACTTGACATTTTAGGTTGATTATAAAGCCCTCAAAATCATCCAGACATGATACATAATATTTTGTATAACAATTATATAAAATTTATAGTATTATAATATAATATTATAAATAATTTTAATATAAATTTAATTGTTAATATGTTGAGATGTTAAGACCTAGACAAAGCCCCATGTTATGTGTAAAACCCCTTATTCATCCCTAGATATTGATTAATTATATTTATAGTGTTATAATTGTATGTCAGGTAGAACCTTTCATTGTACCCTTTCATTATAATTGTATCCTTTGTCTAATATATATATATATATATATATATATATATATATATATATATCAAGGAGACCTAGTCTTAGGATCATCTTACCTCATCTCATAATATATTTTGAACTGGATATACTATAAAAGGAGGTTTCCCCCTTGAAGTGGACCATATTCATTGAAGTTTTATTGTTTTTTAAGGCGTTGTATCATAACATTTGGTACTAGAGCATCGATCTTAGGGTTTTTCTTTTCCAAACAAGTCATATTAGAATTTTTGCTATAAATTGTAATCTGGAATGATTCCAACAATGAAACTTGGAGGTTATTTAGAAGGTTGATCCAGGTATCCGTGGTACAAATTTCAACTTCTATATCATTATACTTTCAGAGAAATATTCTATGAAGGATAGGGTTTTTTACTCATCTTGAATTCAGTTTTAAACAAGTCATCTTGGGATTTTCTCTACAATTTTTTGGGGGATGATTCAGATAATGAAATGTAGAAGTCATTTATAAAAAATATCCAGGTGTTTTTGGTTTATCTTTTGGATCATTATTATTGCATAGATATACCCTGTAGAAGATATGGTGTTTTACTAGTCCTATAACTAGTCTCAAAGAGGTGTTACGAGTAAAAAACTAATATCTTCTTTAGTGAGGATCCAAAGTCAGTGACACTAGTTGCATTTGAAAGAGGAAAATCCATAGTATTTCTTGTCCAAATTTTAGAATCACGTATTAAATATTGAATATGAAGCATTATGTACAATTTCACTCTCCAAAAAAGGCCAAAAATTATCAAGGTTTGAGAAAGTTACCATAACTTTCACTTAGCACATCAAATTTTGGTCAGAATTGTCGAAATATAGAAAATGCATATCAGAGTACTAAAGGATGAAATTTCATACTCAAAAGAGCCCAAATTTCAGAAACACATCAAAAGAAAGGTTGACTAGGAGGAAAGACTCCCAATTAAGGTTTTGAAATGTATGTAACTTACAATTAGCACAGATTTTTATTGAAAGATATGTTTTTGATGATTCAAAATTTGTGATAAAGAAAGAAAAAAGGAGAATTATTGTTTTTTCACATGGATCCAAAGGATCCTCCAAAATTTACTTCACCAACTAAACCTCCAGTGAGATAAACAATGACTCAAGATGAAATCCAAGATATTTATCACCATATGGACAAGAAGATCATTGAAAATAAAGAAGATATGAAAAGAAGTATGGATGAAATGGAAAATAATGTGGATAATAATATGGATGAAATACAAAAATCCATGAAGTAATTGAAAAGTTTCTTGTCTTTCATGATCTTTCAAGCTTTAGATGAGAGACTTTCTAAAATAGATATCAAAATGCACGGAACTTGTGAAAATAAAGGTGGTATTCAAGTTGAACAACCTATCGATAATAAAAAAAATTCAAGTGGATTTAATTATGGCGGGGATCCTAAATTCAAATTTCCCAATATTGAATTAAAAATGTTTGATGGAACAAATCTATTTACCTGGGTGAACCAAATACATAAAAAAAAAAATTAATTTCATAATATTATGGATGATAAGAAAAGGATTCACATAGAAACTTTGAACTTTGAGATAAAACCGTATCAAAGGTATCAACGGTAGTTAAAATGAAGCTCTCTTTTTATCATTATGCATGAGGTTTATTTGAAAGAGACTTAGAATCACAATATGGGAAGGTTTGGGAACATGACTACTTCAGTCAATTGAAAAGAATCAAGCACGTAGGTGATCCTGAAGATTATAATTCATAATTTCAGGTATTGGCCATAAGGGTGGATGACATAAGTTATGAAAATTCATTGAAATATTACATGGATGGATTAAAAGAAGACATTAAACATGAACTTTTCTTAATACATCTTGAAAATATTATGGAACTATGTAATTTTCTCGTCATATTCAAGCCAAGAATAAGGATACACACAAGTCTAATTTTGGACCATACACAAGAAGTAGAGGTCATTGACCAACAAGGTTGATACCTCAACAAATGGATGAAAGAATATAAAATGGACTATGCTTCAATTGTGATAGAAAGTACATTAAGGGGCAGAAATGTGGTGATAATAAATTATTCTACATAAACTATGAAGAGGAAGAATATCAAGAATTGGAACCACCACAATATCTATATCTAGAAGATACTACTCCAAAAATATATTGTCATGCATTGGTTGGCATCAATACTTCACAAACACTCAATATACAAGGATACATAAAAAATAAAAAGGTAAAATTATTTATTAATTCTAGTAGTACCCATAATTTCATCAATTATAAACTAGTAAAAGATATCAAATGATTTGTATATCCATCAAAGTTTCAAGTAATGATTGCAAATGGGGGTACCATAAATTGTTTAGGGAAATTCTATAGTAATAAGCTCAACATGGGGGGATATTTTTTGCATAACCCCATGATTTCCATCCAAATGGGTGGTGTTGATGTTGTAATAGGGGCCCAATGGTTACAATAATTTGGAATATTGGCCCTTAATTTTCAATATATTTCCATGATATTTTCCTTAGTCGTAAGAAAATCAAGCTTAGAGTTATCCAAGGAAAACTCTCTAAAGTGATAATCACTAATAACATGACAAAATTACTCAAAAAATGACACCAAGGTGTAATTACACAATTTTTCTCACTTGATGTTCAAACATATATATCCTATCCTCCATTAGATCTCGAATACTTATCAAGAATAATTCCTAGGTATTTGTTGAAATTCCCAAGTGTCTTCCTCTTACTCGAGATCACAACCTTGTTATTCATTTGCGGCCAGGAAGTGTACCACATAAAATTAGGCCTTACAAGTATCCATATGCACAAAAGAGTGAGATTGACCCCATGATCCAAAAAATGTTAGAGGTTGGCATCATTCAACCTAGCCAAATATCCTTATCTTCACCAATGGTGATGGTTACAAAAAAGGATGGTTCATGGCATATGTGTCCAGATTATTGACAAATCAACAAAATCACCATGAAAGATAAGTTTCCTATTCTTTTCATTGATGAATTATTAAATGAATAGGATGAAGATAAATTATTTACTAAGTTAGATCTTTGTTTGGCATATCATCAAACCAAAATGACGCCAGAACATATTCCTAAAACATCTTTTAGAAAACAAGAATTTCATTATTGGGACTACTAGAGGAGAACATCATGGAAGAATACCTCCCTCACTAAGAGGGAGTGTTGATGTTTTGTAGAAGCGAGAGGTATTCCCTCATGGAAAAAATTTATTAGAGAGGAACATTCCAAAAAGTCAAAGGAAGACCATTGAATAGATAAAGAACACAATGGAAGAGACACCATCCCACAGAAAAATAATAAAGTGGAAATATAATTTATAGGAAGAGAATCCATCCCCAGCTAAGTGAATTGAAGACTATAAGTAAAGGTGGTGCCTTACTCATTTTAACACACACTCACTCATCTCATCATCTCAGATAAGAAGGAAAATGAGGTGCAAGTATTAGGAAACCCTAGGAGACACAATTGTTGGGGTTCTTGGTGGTTTCTCTTGTGCACTACATCTAGAAGAGTTGCCTTAGGGTTGTGAGGTGACTCAGTTGTCTACCCTCGCTAGGTTTTGACAAGAAGTAGAGATAAGTACTTGTTATTAGGGTTTCTTCATTTTTAGGTTTTCCCTTGTGAATAGAGATTGTTTATGGTTGTACTGTATTATCAGAAATATTCTCTTTAACAAAATTTGGTTGGGATTTTATGAAGACAAATATTTTTCTCTTCTTGTGCTTTTTTATATGTTTCTAGATCCTGCTTATATTTTCAGTATATGATTGTTGAATGTTAAAATAAGGTCAAAATACTATGGTAAATCTATTTCTACTGAAAATTTAATAAAATCTAATAGTCAAAAGTTCGATGAATGTCGAGGAACCAAGGAAAAAAATAACAAAATTTGATAATTACTTAGTAATTTCCAAGAATACAGTCGATTTTATCTGTACCATCAAAACTCCCTATCAATATTAAACACCATATGTAATAGTTTCAACAAAATAATCGTAAACTATAAGTTCACCATTCTAATAATTTACAATATCTTGGTTGAGATCAACGACACTAAATTCTTAACCAAACTTTATCTTTGTTCTAGCTATCACTGAATTCACATGAAGAGGGTCAATATTCCCAAAACTACTTTTTTCACTTATGAAGGTCGCTATGAGTTCTTGGTGATGCCCTTTTTCCTTTCCAATTCACCTTCCACCTCCCAGAGTCCCCTGATCCACATATTTCATCCCTTTCTACATCTTTTTGTCCTCATATTTTTTTATGATATCCTGATCTATAGTAAAATATGGCATTCCCATGCCACCTATGTGGATCAGGTATTACAATGTCTATCTAGTCATCAAATCTATCTAAAAAGGACCACATGTGTCTTTGGTGTCTTTGAAATAGAATATTTATGTCATATTGTTAGTAATGATGCTATAGAAGTGGACCCAAAGAAAATTGAGGCAATGAAATATTGGCAATGTCATAAGACTATTAAAATTTTACAAGGTTTTCCAAAGCCCACTCCCATGTCCTTCAAATTTTAAAGGGTGTGATCATACCATCATTAATGCATTAGATCCCATCAGAATTATGCAGTTAAGAGCACTTGCGCTAGAGTATTATTAGGATGGGTGATGTCCTGGGAAGTCCTAATGTTTCACCATCCTTGCCCCTTTAAATAAACAACAAGTAGTTTTAGTTATCTGTGATTTGGTTCTGCAGAAACCCTAGACCATTTTCCTTCTCCCGTGTCGTCTCGGCCCTGTCCCTATGGCCTCTTTGGATCCGGACCCTCCTTCAAATTTTGATGAATAGGTCATTTCCTTTAAGACACTGGTTGGATCCCTGGAAATCCACCCCTTCTTGCCCAACGTATTCTCACTTTGTGAAAAAAATGGATCGAATTCCAAAAGTGGCTATTCCTCACATAGCTTCTCGAAGAAAATCCCTCTCCTTTGCCTCCAGAGAAATCATTGGATAATTCATGGGGTTATGTCCATCTCCTCGTCAAAGATCTTTGGATTGAGAGGAACTGGCATCCTCTAATACAGGGACACATGAAGCATTTTTTTTTGCTAAGGGATTCTATCTTTTTTACTTTGAGCTTAAAGAGGATAGAGATCTCATTTTTAGGAATGGCCCTTATTTCTTTGGCCCCATAGGTTTATACTTAAAAAAATGGACCCCATATTTTGACTTAGAGAATGACATTCCTTTAGTCGTTTTGGTCTGGGTGAGGCTCCCTCACTTACCATTTCATTGTTGGGGGGATGAATTTTTAAAAAGTATTGGAGATTCTTTAGCAAAATTCATCGAGAGAGCTGAACCCAAGTCTAGTATGTATTATTCTACTAGGATTTGTGTGGAGGTAGATATGAAAAAGGGTCTCCCAAAAGAAATAAAGATAAAGTTGGACGATTGGACCTATATCCATAAAATTTATTACCAACATCTCTCGTTTAAATGAAAGACCTTCCATGAATACAGTCACTTTGCCAAAAATTGTCCCAATAATAAACAATCACAAGAAACAAATGCCTCACAACAATAAGAAGGATGGTAGCAGGTCAAGGAGAAATCTAATACTAGTAAAGGAGTAGATTCAACACCCAGATATTTAGGATCCTCCCCTAAAGCGAGATAATCTCGTCAAATTACTTCTCAAAAAACCCTTCCTAAGAAGTGTGCCCCTAATACCTCCACCCTCATCCCACCCTCTCCCTCTCAAAATTCCTTTAAAATTTTGGGTGAGCAATCTTCAAAGAAAACCCCTTTTGTTGGCCCAATGTTGGAACCTTTGGCTCATTCCTCCCCTTCAATTCTAGAAAGAATAAATGAAGAACCGGGTTAAGAGGAAATCTTCCACGAAGTCATTCAAGAAGAGGAACCACAAGAACTTGGAGAATCTCCATCAAAATTACAATCTAATCAAGAAATGGAAGAAGGGGAACTCCATATGGAAAAAACCAGAAAATATGGATGCAGATCTAACAAAGAAGTCATAGAAGAAGCGGCGTCAAAAGAGAAGGCCCAAGGAAAGCAACAATCTATAGAAAGATTGATGTACACCTCAACCCGCAGAGGAGGAAACAAAGGTCCTGATCTCCCGGTTTATGGAAGTCTGGCCTCCTCCACCCCTCGTCAATTAATTTCATCTCTTGGAATTGCAACGAATTTGGAAATAAATCCAAATTTGAAGCCCTAAAATATCTCAAAATTCTTTTCAAGCCCTCTGTAATTCTCCTCTAGGAGACAAAAATGGAGGAGTCAATTGTTATAGAAATAACCAAAAAAAAAACAAATTTTGTGGTGAAATTGTTGTAAGTTCTGAGGGTGCCTCTCGTGGAATCACTGTTCTCTGGGAAGAGCAGATCTAGAATCTTGAGTTAACTCTAAATACCCAACACTGGCTTCTAGCAGTTCTTAAAAATATAGATTCCATTAATAGTATTTCAGTTATTAATGTCTATATGCCCAATTTCTACATGGATAAAACCTCATGCTGGAACTCTCTCTTCATGTTAAAAAAATCTATTGATCTCTCCTCTTGAATAATTGTAGGTGACTTCAACACCCATCTTAAATCAGGGGGGAAAAAAGGAGGTAGTAAAATCATATATCCTTTCTCTGAGAACCTAAATGACCCCATCTCATATTGGGACCTTTAGGATGTCAAACCGTCCAAAGGGAAATATACTTGGAACAATAAGCATTATGTTCTCTACCATATATCTTCCCATATAGATTGCTTCCTCATCAACAATTATTTCCTCCTCTCCCCCCAAGAAATATCCTCTCGGATTCTCCCTTCAACTACTTCCAACCACAAGCCTATCGCTTTGATCTTCAGTAACCCTAAGAAATTCCCCCCCCTACCTTTTCACTTTAATCCCCTTTCAATAGATAAAGTTGTTATTCTTCCTCTCATCCAGCAAGCATGGTCCTACCCCTTCTCTAGGTCTCCCAACTACATCTGGGAAAGAAAGCTAAAAGAAGTAAAACATTCCCTCAAAGAATGGGTGAAATCTTCCTTTATCACTCTGCATCAAGAAATACTTGAAAAAGCTAAAAATGTGTCGAGTATTCAACAATGAATAGAAGAAGAAGTCATTGAAACACTTCTAAATCAAGATAAAGAAGCTAATCAACAAATTCATCACTCTTTGCGTAGAGAAGAGGAGCATTGGAGATTGAACTCAAGAAGTTTATGGTTAAAACCAAGAGATTAAAATACTTCATTTTTTCACAAACAAGAACAAAATCGGAGGGAAAAAAATGCAGCCACATCCATCCTGTCAAATATTGGGCAATGACTTGACACTTTTGAAAAAGTTAAGGAAGCATCCTCTCGACACTTTGAACCTCTTTATCTACAACCAAATGATGAAGGATTGAATGAGGACATACAAGTCATGCTAGACAATATTCCAAATATCGTCTCTAAGCATGACAACAATTAGTTAGTTAAGGAGATAACTAAAGAAAAAATAGTCAAAGTAGTGTGGGACATGGATCCAGTCAAATCCCCTAGGCCTGATGGGTGTTCAATCAGATTATACCATTTTTTTTGGGCCATCATAAAGAGAGACCTCAATAAAATGTTGAACTACACTTTACAAAAATAGAAACTGCGAGGTGTCACAAACTCAACCTTCTTAGCCCTCATTCCCAAAGATTCAAACCCCTCTAATTTTCTCGATTTATCCCCATCTCCCTTCGCAATTCCTCTTATAAAATTCTGACAAAAATCATAGAAAATCGCTTAAAAACCTTCCTATCCAAGCTCATCACCAAAAATAAGGGAGGATTCCTAAAAAAAAGAGAGATCACAGAAAATATAGTTCTAGTTCAAGAATCCATTCAACATGAAAAGTAAATTCCCAGGCATGGTCATCAACCTGGATATGGAGAATGTTTTTTATTAAGTCAAACACTCCTTTATGTTCTCAGTCGTCAAAGCCTATGGTTTCTCTGAAACTTTCATCATATAGATCAAGCCCTTCAATGGATCCCCTTATATATCCCCCCTGCTAAACGGTCGTCCTACCCTATTCTTCAGGGCAAGTAGAGGTATTAGAAAAGGATGCCCCCTTTCCCCCTTTATTTATATTCTTATTTATATTCTTTTAATAGATTCTCTCAATCGAAATTTGGAAGAAGAATGAAGGATAGGAAGGCTTCCTAGGTTACTAATTTCTAGAGGGGTCAAGGAAATAAATCACTCTCAATTTGAAGACACCGCTCTTCTTTTGGGGGAAGCTACTGCGATCATTGCCAAACATTTTTAGAAAGTTCTAGACTCCTTCCTCTCTACTTCTAGAGGTAATATTTGGTTTTCCTTTCATCACTACTTGGACCCACTTAAAATATATAGGTATACCTATCTTCCTAAATGCTTATGGTTCTACTTCTCGACAAGATGTCATTGATAAAATTCTCTGAAGGATCCAAAGTTTGGGGGGACATTGGCTCAACTCGGTTGGAAAAATAGTGCTCCTCAATTCTGTTCTCTCCTTACTATCCATATTTTAGTGTTCTGCCTTACTTTCCACAAAAGGATCTCTTTAAAAAATATCCAAAGCTCACTGATGTTTCCTTTGGACCAGTGGGAAAAAAATTCAAAACAAATTCATCTTCTTAATTGGAAGTAAGTTTGTCAACCTATTAGTAAAGGAGGCTTAGTTATCAGAGACCCCAACCTAATGAAATCAACTCTAGGATAAAATGTCTCATCTCTGGGCCTTCAGAATGGTGGAAATATGATCTTATTTCCAAATAATTCAACTCCTCAATACTGCGATGCTTGGATGTCTCTCTTCCTGAGCTCCTTGGCTCCCTAATTTGGCATCTCCTAAAACAATCTTCCCATATCATTAAAACTAAACTCTCCTGAGCACTGAGAAATAGAGCTTAGATAAATGTTTGGACATATCGCATTGTGGATTTTGAGCCAATGGACAATCGATATTCCATTCGCCCCTACAAAGGTCTTCTCCTCCTCAAAGAATTCTGGACCTAAGCCCCTTATGTGACTAGATAAATTGGAAACCGTTAGACACCCCTTTCCATATCCTCCCCTTGACCTCTCTATTTTTAAATTTTTTGGTTGGTTTTTCTCCCATTAATCTCCTTAAATATGATTCCCGCATTTGGGGCTCCTCAAACTACTCAGTTAAATCAAGTTACTCTCTCCTTCCATATTATGTTCAGGGCCCTCCAATATCCAAAATTTTGAGGGAAATACAGTCTGCTCCTTCTCTTCCTAAAGTTAATATCTTATGTTGGTTGATGGTTCATGGAAAAATCCTAATAACAGTGAACCTACAAAAACATGGAATCTTGGGTCCTTCATGATGCCCCCTCTGTCTCCCATCCTATGAATCCATCCCTCGCCTCTTCTTGGATTTCCCTTTCTCTTCCCAAATATGGAATTTCCTCTACCTCCCTCTCTCCCATCCTCCCCCTCCCCCCGAGAATTGGAATAATTTGTTTGTCTCTTAGAAATAGAGATATGTTGGAAACTTCAAAGATAAGAAACACTTCTCCCTCCTTTGGAGACAAATCCCCAAATTTGTCTGTTGGGAAATATGGATAGCAAGGAACCAAGAAATTTTTTGTGAGAATTTCTCCACCCCATAATGCATTTTTGCTAAAATTTGTGGCTTAATCTCTAAATTCTTCTCTTCCAGATCAGTACAACATGACCCGACAATTTCCTTTGAGAAAAACGAAGAAGAATGGATCACTCAAATTTTGGGTCCAAATTCTCCAAGACAACTCCCATTATCAAATAGAGATACCAAGAGGTAAAAATGGCAATTATGATTCTGTGATCTTGAATTCCTCAATTGGAAAAGACAAAAAACCTCTCCAATTATATTATTTGATGGAGCTTCCACAGGTAACCCAAGGGCGAAAGGTGTGGGGGGAGTCATCATTGATTTCAATCGACAAAATATCTTGGATTACTCTTGGGCACTTGGAAATACCACCAACAACAAAAAAGAAATCCTAGCAGTCTTCCTAGGCCTTCAAATTACAAAATCAAGAAACCTCTATGAACTCATTGTTCTTGGAGACTCTAAACTAATTATTAATGACCTTCTTGGCTTAAAAAAAAAAAAAAAAACAAATCCCTAGTGGCCTTCATTCTTGGATGAAAACCTTGAAATGCCAATTCACCAAGATCTATTTCTTTCATATCCTTCATTCCACAAACCAGGTTGTTGATCATTTAGAAAAATTATCAAAGTATATGGAACATATCCAACTCTTCATCAATCCAAATGAAACTCATGCATGGCTCCCATAAGAACTTCCAAATTTGGTGCTTCCCCTTCACTCATCTGGAACTTTCTCTTTTTAGCAACCCCTTTTTTCACCTCCCCTCCCCTCCACCTCATCCCCCCCTTTTCCACCTTCCCCCTCTCCTTTGGGCCCCACCTCCCCCTCGTTCCTGACACCTAGCTCTTCATTCCCCTTGCCACATGATCCCTCCTCCGCTCATGCGGCTTCTTGATGGTACCTCCCCCCTCTCTCACATGCCTCTCTCTTTCACTTCCTTTTATCCTCCACGATTGATCTGCAGGCCCCCCACACTCTATGATTCTTTCTCCCACAACCATTGAGTCATTGTTCGTTACCTCCTTTACGAATGATCTCTCTAATTCGTGGGTAACCCAGATCTACTTTCCTCTCAAGCATGCAATGGTTAGTTCCTCTCCATTTTTGTGGATAAGGCTCTGTGCCCCTCCATAATCCTATCCTCATTTCAATAAAGAGCTTCATGTCATTGTGCTCCTGATACCTCCTTCCATCATGTGGTAGAGATATAGAGCCCACTACTCCTATCCATCTCGTGCTTCAAAGGATCTCTGAGACCAAATTCAAAATTTGGGAATGGTTATTAGAAATTCAGAGGAAAGAGTAGACTCAGGACTTAGTAACTTCAAATGGAAAACTAGGAGCTTTGGCACCACACTACCAATTTACAGAACCAACTGCACCTACATGAACATAGGCATAATCAAGATCTCCCAATTTCTCTTAGCGGGGTCAATAGAAATATCAGGTATATTGGTGTTCTTAGTCAACATTTGGGGAACCCCCTTGGCCATTCTCAACATCTTTCAAATTCAAATGAATCAGATTCAAGATTCCCCTCAACATTCCATTCAGAAGCAGGTAATGAACAAAATAAAGCTCCTCCCAACTCAACGCTATCTCCAGAAAGGCACAAATAAGGATAAGGAATTCCACTTCCAGAAGAAAATCAAGCAAGTCTTCAGGAAGATGCAAAAGCATCTAAAAATCTCTAGCCAGGTTTCTTTTGATGGCATGTAAATTTTTGTTCATTTTGTCTTTGTATGTAGTCATTTTTACATGGAATATTAGTAGTTTATTTTGGACCATATTTAAGTTCTCCATTAGAATACAACAATCGGGTAGCATTTTGGACACAATCCAAAGAAACAATTTTTTTGTTTCTATGTAATGTGTTGCAGTAGAAATATCTTTTTTAATATAAATCTTCAACCGTTTTTTTTAAAAAAAAAATTACAAGGTTTTCTTGGTCTCATTAGTTACTATGAGAATTTAATCAAGAAATATGGAAATATTTTTTCTCTCCTAACCACCTTTCTTAAACAAAATCTTTCAGTTGGAATAAATATATAGATTAGGCCTTCTAGGATTTGTAGATTGCTACGTGTGCAACGTTGGTACTTTCTCTATTGACTTCACTAAGAATTTTGTTTTGGAATGTGATGCCTCAGGTAAATGCATCAAATCCATCCTCATGAAAGAAGGAATACCCCTCTATTTTACCAGTAAATAACTATGTGAAAGGAACTTGGGAAAATAAACCTATGAAACTTAAATTGTTGATTCAGGTTGGTTGCCATTGATGTAAACCCTTGAAGAAATCCCAGTAGCACAAAGTTTTGGGTAATGGACCCAACATTTCTTGATTTAAATGTGATTCATTATTGGTTTTTCATGGTTGATAAGAAGTAAATATGGATGAACTCCAAAGTGGTCCCCTTATGGTGAAAGCCCTCACGGGAAGACTCTTTGCGGAGTAAGAGACCCCATGCTTAATTGTGGAATAATGAGATGAGGGACAATGAATTTGTTAGGGAAACTATCCTAGATGGATAGTTATTTTCATTCCATTTCCGGTGGTATGTGGAACGTCACATAACTCCTCACAGTTAAAGAGTTATGGCCATGAGAAGTTGGAGACCCAAGGTTTGGGTAATGGACCCAAGTTTTTTTTATGGGTAAAGGTATGAGTTATGATATAGTTTCATATAATACTATTCTATATGGATATTACATTTCATTCCATTTCTATTGGTATGTGTAATGTCACATAACTCCTCACAGTTTCAGATTTATGGCCTTATGAAGTTGGAGGACCCTCATATGTCATCTAGAAGCCCCAAAATGTCAAAGTAGTCAAAGTTGTTTAAGAGATTTTAAAAGGTAAATAATAAAGTGAAGTAATGAGTGTATTATAATTCAAAGTGAATACAAAATAAATTATTTCAATAATAAATTTAATGGAGAAATTAGAAGTGGATTAACCCTAAAATAAGGAAAGTGGGACCAAGTGAACTAGAAGATCTTTTTAAGGAAGCTACTTGGAGAGTATAAATAAGAGGCAAGGCTCTCTCATTTTAATAACACTTGAGCATATTGAATATATATAGGTGTTTGAGCTAACCAAGGATATCTAAGCCGAAATTCTGAGGGAAGTTGAAGAAAAGAAGACCGAAATGCAAGGAACGATAAATTCTTTTTTATGGTGCTTTCTAAGGTATGTTATTTACAGGTTATCTCACCATTTTCGCGATAAATTTTTTTCTATAATGATTTAGACTGTGAAATTTCTATTCCATTGAGAAAACATATACAAGTATTTGTGGTAAAATTTTTATATTGAGGTTCGTTGTATTTTTGGAGTTACACTCCGTGGAAAATAGGGTTTGTGGCTAGTCCTGAAACTAGTCAAAAACAGGTGTTTCAGGTAAAAACGTCATAAGTTCTTCATAACATATAAAAATTTAGTGAAACAAAATGTTTTGGTTAATTTATGGTATTTAGTATTATGTGTAATAGTTTCATATCACTTCAACAAATATTCTGTGCGAGGCACGCTCTACAAGGTCGCTCTCTAGAATAAGACATAATTCATCAAGGTATGCCATTTTTTATATAACTCCTTTTCTGAGAGATTCCAAGTAGTGACACTTGGAGGAATTGCATAAAAACACTGAAGAACATTTTGTATTAGTTTCAGATATTTATACATTATAGGTACAAAGTTATGATTACTTCAAGTTAGGGTTGTTAACTAATCCAAAACTAGGCATGTGAGACTAAAGCAAAGTTTGATGAAAATGATAGTCTCTTGTTGTTAAAGTTAAGGAAGGTTTGTAGGAATGTGATCATATACACCAGGTCTATTACAGAGCTACAAATCAGATTTGGAAGATGAAATTGATGAGGGCTTTTGGTTGAGGTATATGTTGAGTACATGGTTGAGACAAGTAATTGATGAGTTGGCACATACATGAGGTGTATAGTTGATGATGTTGGTACATATTGATGAGTAATAGTTGATGATTAGTTGACACACATGATTGGTACATACTTGGTACATGATTGGATGCACTTGTTTATGGTACATGTTGATTACAGGTTGTTTTGGTACAGGTTGGTGCATGGTTGATGCACTTGTTTATGGTACATGTTGATTACAAGTTGAGGTAAATGTTGATGCATGGTTCAAATTTATTGGTATAGGTTTACAACAGTATATCTCACAGTGATAGTGTGACAATGGTTCTATCATTCTACTTCTACTTCAAGGTAGTTGGAAGGGGCAAGGACAGGTGGTTGTAGCCATCTTCCAGTTGTAGACGGAGAACATAGGGGTTTGTATCCTCCTTCTAGTTATAGCCAGAGAATTGGAGAGTTGGATCTTCCCTTAGGTTGTAGCTTGAGAAACTAGGGGTTTGGAGCCTCCTTCCAGTTGCAGCTGGAAAACAAAGGAAGTTGGTGCTTCTAATGAATGTAATTCTTCAAGACATATAAGAAAAAGCATTATGTGGTTTTCTCCCGATTTGGGTTTCCACATAAAACATTGGTGTACTGTGTATGTGTATGATTGTTCATTTGTTCATTTCTTTTTTACTCTGTAGTTATTGGATGATAATTCTTCACTAATATAAAACTTGGATTATATGGTTAAAAAGGATTAAATTTCTCTATTACCGATTCACCCGCCCTCTTAGTAATCCAAGAATTGGTATCAGAGCCAGTTCCTTAAGGAAACAGTTTAACCACTGGAAGGATATCATGGATTATTCTGAGAATGGAGTACCAATGTTTAATGTTCAGAATGGTTTTAAGTATGAGATGTGGATCATAAGGACGAAATTATTTTTCCATGCACATGGACATTATATTTGGCTATCATTTGTTACAGGATATGATAGTTCAAAAAGGGAAAAGATTGCAGCCAAGAAGGAATTGAAGAAGAATAAAAAAATAGAAATGGATTTCATCTGTGAAGGATTACCTAATCTTGTAAGAGAAAAGGTTGGTAAATGTTCATTAGCAAAAGAACTTTGGAATAAGTTACATGACATATATTTTTCACCCATCACAGATCTAGAAAATGTCAAAGAAGATGCAGATACAAATCAAGAAGAATTATGTTCACCATGTCAAGAAGATTCAGAAGATGAAGAGTACATAATCACCAGAGGTATGTTGTTTTGTGTTAATTGTGAAAAACATGGAAATCTTGAAATAGAATTCCATGAAGGAAATGAGACAGGAAAAATAATTGAAAAGGAAGACAATTATGAAGAAGAATTGATTAGTGCTTTAGATGAACTAAGAGAAGAAAACAATTCACTCAAGAAATAATTGACGAAACAAAATGAAAGTGTTCACATTTTTTAAGAATCCCAATAGGTCATCGCGAACTTAAGAACTCAGTTAGAAGTAGCCAGAAATATCGAAGAAAATATTGAATATCAAAAGCAGTGTTTGGAAACCAACATAGCAGCACAGAAGGAAGAAGCAGAAATGAGAAAAAAGATATTGACAGATCATCTTAAGGAAATAACTAATGATCTAAACTAGCTTGAGGCAGAGTTTGGTCAAGAAGAGAAAGGACTTGAAGAAGAAATAATCACATTAAGAATTCATCTCAAAGAAGCGAAAAGAAAAGAAGAAGTCATGAAGTCTTAGATAATGAAGAAAGAAGAAGAGGTTGAAAAGCTTAAAGAAGAAGTTGTCACATTGAGAAGTAAAATCGTCAAGCTCAACACGAATGTTGAAGAGACAGAAACATCCACATCAATTATAGAGAATGAAGAGAAGCACTCTAGGTTTCTAGAAAAGAAGAATGAAGAAAATAGAAAGAGTTATGCAGAAGTACTCAATGGAAGCAATCATGGTCAACCCGAATCTAAGAAAACTATTAAAGATACATCTTCAAGGGGACTGTCCATGTTCAATACACAAAGAAGCTTCAATCATGATCATGATTAGTTAAGACAAAAATTCAAAAGGACTACACCACAAATAAGATCATTCACTCCCAGGTATGCAAATTTATTTTATGGTCATTGTTTTTATTGTACTAACTTTGGACATAAGGTTGCAGATTGCAGGGATTATAAAAGAAATGCTCAAGCAAGAAGTGCCTATGTGGCCACGCATAACATTGAGTGTTACAAATGTCATAACTATGGACACATAGCCAGTGATTGTAGAATCATGATCTATACTTCCATGAAAAAGAATACTGATATAATATATAAGAAAGTATGGATAAGAAAACAAGAAGAACAGATGAACAAAGACCAGGTACCATAGATCGCAAGATTGGCAATAAAACGAGATGAAGAAAATTATACAGAGAAAAAGAAAGATGCTAGATACAAAAAGGTTTGGAAAATAACTGAAATAAAGGGTAAGTAAATAAGGAACAGTTTCAAGAGATTGTACTTTCAGGCATTGCAGTGAAAGATGAACCCAGGGACAGAAAGAAAGAAGTCGGAGCTCAGAGAGATAATGAATCTACCCATGAAGATGATGATGAATCTACCAATGAAGATGATGATGAATACACATCAGAGCAAGAATTGTTATGAGCCATCCGGCTTAGATACTCCCAAGTAATATGAATATTAGACAGGGGGATTCTATGCGATAGCTATGACAGACCAAAGAACCATCCTTTGAGTATCTTGCAAAGTTTGAGTAGACAGATTCAGAGAAATCAGTTACCAGAAGTACAATTTGATAGTATAATGGTAAATGGGTTAGAATTATGGGCAGTTGCGCAAGTAGAGTCTTGGACAATATGGATTCATAATAACACTTAGCAGGTTTGGATAGATATATGATAATGGACAAGAGAATGGATTCATATATTGGTTCAGAGAACGGTTCAGAGACAAATGAACATTATCATAATGGATGATAATTACATAGGAAATGGTTCAAACAATGCTAATGGATTACAAATTGACAGATATTTTTTGGAAACAGGTAGTGCATACAATAGTTCACATTCAAAATAGAGTAATTCCCATAAACAACACTGACAAAAATCCCTATGAGCTATGGAAAGGAAGACCAACAAATGTGAAGCACTTCAGAGTTTTTGGAAGCAAATGCTACATCAAAAGAGAAGATGGAAGAATGAGAAAGTTTGACTCTCATGTGGACAAAGGAGTACTTGTTGGTTACTCAAGTAAAAGGAAAGCATACAAGTGTTACAATCTGAGATTGAACAAAATTGTGAAAGGCATCAATGTAAAAATTAATGAAACATGAAGAAGAAAATGAATCAATGGAACAACCTTTCAAAGAAGAAGAAGAAGATGAAAAATAAGTAGAAAAGGAAGATGAAGATGCAGAGAATGCAACAGAAGGAGAAGAGCAAGTTCAACAAGTATCTCTAAAGACACCTAGCAAACGAGTACAGAAGAATCATCCTTCAGATCATATTATTGGAAACAAAGATGCAGGAGTTGAGAGTAGAAGAAAAATCCATTCACCAGAACAAACAAACCTATCACTCTTATCTACAATTGAACCAAACTATTTTGAAGAAGCCAACAAGGATGAATTTTGGAATAAGGCAATGGATGAAGAATTAGATCAAATAAATAAAAATGACACTTGGGAATTGGTTCCAAGACCAAAGAATAAGAATGTGATCGGCACAAAATGAGTTTTCAGGAATAAATTGAATGAACATGGATAGGTTACAAGGAACAAAGCTAGATTGGTATGTAAACGATATGCACAGATTGAAGGAATCGACTTTGAAGAGACATTTTCCCCAATTGCCAGAATGGAAGCAATCAATTTACTTTTATCTTATGCATGCTCCAAAAATATTAAAGTATATCAGATGGATGTAAAATCAACTTTTCTAAATGGGGAACTTGAAGAAGAAGTCTACATTGAACAACTAGAAGGATTTCAGTTGTCAGAGAACACAGACTATGTATGTAAATTAAAGAAGGCGTTGTATGGTCTAAAACAGGCTTCTACAGCATGGTAATCTAGACTGCATAAGTATCTACAGCAGGTAGGGTTTAGAAAAGGAATTGCAGACAACAACCTCTACATCAAGGTAATTCAAGGTAATATTTTATTAATTGAAGTTTATGTTGATATTGTTTTTGGTAGTGATGATGACAGGTTAAGCCATAAATTTGCAAAAGACATGTAGAATGAATTTGAAATGTCGCTACATGGAGAACTATCCTTCTTTCTGGGACCTTATATACATCAAAGAAACCAAGGAATTTTTATTTCTCAAACCAAGTATATCAGAGAAATGCTAAAGAGGTTTGGAATGGAATATTACAAATCAGTTACCACTCCCATGAAAACCAGTTGTAAGTTGAGCAAAGATGATGATTCAAAGTCTACATATCAGAGGCAATACAGGTCAATGATTGGCATCCTACTATATGTGACAAAATCCAAAACAGATGTAATGAAAATAGTTGGACAGGTGGCACGATTTCAAGCAGCACCAAAAAAATCACATGTATTAGCACTGAAGAGAATTTTCAGATATCTCAAAGGAACAGAAGAGTTTGGGCTATGGTGTTGAAGAAAAATCTCCCTACGGACAGGTAGATCTCCTCAAAGAGCTAGACTCTTAACTCTAAGACAGAAAGTCCTTATCATGGTCACTGACTTCTTTTTAGATCTAGGTGGACTAGCATGTGAGAAGGAAGGAGAAAAGAAGTACCTTTTACCGGTGTTTGTCCTTGCACGCTCCGAGTTGAGCTCTAATTTTCACTCCTCGATGGATCCTGTAGACAAAAAAAGTACGACCACTTCCTACTCTATCAAGATTAGTCTGAAATAGATCTATCTACTAAAGAGACAAATTCATGTGAGATTGAACACGAATTAGAAAGAAATAGGCCAAGAAAATTATATTAATGAGGACAAAACATTACTTACAGCCATAGATGGACTGTAGCAGTTTCGTCAAGTCCTCCTTGTCTAACCCTTTCTCAAAAGATCCACGATCTGAATGACGATAGCTTCACTGATTTCTCCCTATGATATCATAGATCTCTTTCTTCCAAATTATCTCTATTCCAACACCACTTATAAGATCATAAGTTTGGTGTGATTCTCCCTTTCTAGTCCCCTTTCATCATGAGAAATCTTTCTTATATAGCCTTGGAGAGGCTCATCAACTTGAGATATCTTTGGGGTGAGTTGAGCATTTTCCTCCTTTAGTTAGGGATATTTCCTAAGATCATGGCTTGATTGAGGATTTGAATCCAACTTCCTTCTAAGAGTGAAAACATCCTTCCCCCATTCTTCTCAACAAATCAACTATTGCCCAGAATAGGTAGTGCTCCCTCAAAAGTGAAATCATAGCGTTATAATGCTCCCTAGTAGTGTATAGGGGAGCGCCAATAGTCCTGAGGGTAGGAGCACTCCTGTAAAAGGGAAAATAGTTTTATAACACTCCCTGATAGCTTATCAGGGGGTGCCAACACTCCTAAGAGAGGTATAGGGGAGCGCTCCCCTCCAAAAACTCAGTTTTTTGCATGCTTTCAGATGGCAAGAGGTTCATAAGCCTGTTGACTCATTTCTCTTCTTCCAAATCAAATGTTTAAGGTGTTTCAAGTGTCCTTCTCATGTCGTTATAGGAACGACATAGGCATCATAGAAATATGCTTTCTTTGACACTTGTGACACTTGTGAGAAAAATGTGAGACTTGCGACACTTGTAATGATGACACGTGTGACACTATCGAAGTGAGTATTTTTTATGCATAACAGATTGACCCCCAAAGTATGAAGTTAGAAGATGAGAACTGATAACTGAAATGCTTTGTAGACTTTCAAGAAAGGGTATAGACGCAGAGATCCTGACAGAAGCTGCACACAAACATCCAACAAATATTATGACATGTTTTAAACCCAAGGCAGGCATACCTATCCTTGGGTGATAAAGACTTGCAAGATATGGCCGCCTTAAAATACACTGTGGATCCATAATTGTATTGATAAAAAGGTATATCCATTGAAAATACATTGTGGATCTATACTCCCATGACCTGAACTAATCGTAGCCACGAAGAATACACAGTGGATCTACGAGATGACAAGACACATCCACGACCAATACAAAGTGGATCTATGTAACAGTATATGTTTTATTGTTCAAGAGAAACTCCATCGCAACCTGGGCAAAGTACGTATCAAAGTGATCACTCAACTCGGGGTCTTCTTACCGATCTCAATGTAGTACAAATCTAACCATGTGAATAGATGTCCTGATGTTGAACATGGTAGAAACCACTTGATTATCGGTCAATGATGTAAACCGTTAACAAGTGCGAGGGAAATCACCATTAATTTCAATGATTCCCAAGGTACTCTAGTACATTCCAACAAATGTGAATGGATGAGCTGAAGTCGAACATCCATGGAATCATCCGATCAGAGGTCAATGATGTAAACCCACTGTCGAACATGAGGAGGCCTTCCATTGAGGCGTGCAGTTCCCAAAGTACTAACTGGTTTCTAAGTCTAGTTCCTGGATAATGTGTTGAAGTCGACAGGAATAGACTCATCGAAGGAGGGCCTTAATGTATCCCCCATCAATGACACGAAACAGACATAGAGATGTAATTGGTAGATCAAATGAGCATGGACTGACATGGGTATTGAGACAAGATATTTGTGATGGCTGACTCTCAAGGTGGATACTTCCCTTGAAAACTGAGGCACAATAGAAAAAACATGACATGGACAATAACACGATGATGCAATGGATACTATGACTTTCGTCGGGTGACCCAAAGGAGTAAGAAAAACTCAGAGGATTGGTTCAGTGTAGAGGTTTAGTGGATTAAGATGTGCGCAAAGACAAAGTGTCGTGTTCAAGGGTGACTCTAAGAGTTACTTGGTAATGTTCTCAAAAACTACTTGGCTTGCTTCTTTGAATTTTCCCCCCCATCCAGATAGACGAGTACCTCTTTTTGATTTTCTTCCTTTTTTTAAAAAACTGGAAGAAGTAAGGGTTTGGTCCTGTATGGGCCTGTCGATGTTTGTTTTAGCGAGTCCAAAGATAGAAAACTCAAAGGATTTTCATGATTATAGAGTCTGGAAAAACACTTAAAAGAGAACTCTCTCAATTCCTTTTTCGTAAAGTAGTCAGATGAGACCGAAAAAGAGATAAACTATCACTCAACAAACATTTTCTTCAAATACTTTAATGAGAATGAAGAGAACAAGGTCGCTCGGTAATCTTTTCATGTTTAGAGAGTCTGAAAAGGACTTAAAGATGACTCCAATGTTGTCCTTTATCATAATGTTAGTCTCGCAAGGCTGAAAAAAGAGATAAATTTTCACTCGAAAGATGCCCTTTCAAACCGTTTAACGAGTGGGAAAGGAAGCAAGATCACTCGACAATCTTTTCATGTTTAGAGAGTCTGAAAAGAGCTTAAAGGAGACTCTAGGGGGTTCCTTTTTCGTGTATCCATACAGGTCCGAAAAAGAGATATAAGTCTACCCGGATGCATTCTTGTGTATTTATGATCACGAGAAAGAACAAAGACTAAGCTCGGTATGCCCCCAGCTTGAAAACTAGTGGCTTAACTCTAGAATGATCAGCAAAGGATGGAGACATGCCCTACAAGATTCAATTCATTCACCAGCTCTGAGGTCGTCACTAATTTCTCTAGTAGATGAGAAAAAGGAGAAGGGTGGATGAAAAGAAGGTTCAAGAGAGGTGATTGTTTCATTTTTTAACGATCTTGACACAGGAAAAGAACTATTCTCAGAGCCTCTATTTCATTTTTTAACGAGCTTGCCACAGAGAAGAGAAACTATGCTCATGGTTTCATCCAGATCATGGCTTCCAAGAGGATAATTCTTTGGAAGGGTACCATGTCAATGGATAAAACGTGGCCATGGCCTCCAGGAAATCTTTGTTGGATGGAAGATAATCACTCGAGAAGGAACATATGTCGAGGGTCGCGATAGGAGTAAGGATATCAGGCTCCAATAATCCGACCGAAGAAATCACCATGTCCACTACCGGATCCAAATCGTTGGAAGTTGAAATCATGGGAGATGATGAAAAATCAACACCAGGAGGGGAGATAGAGTGTATATCTTCCCGAATTTCATCACGAGGAGGAAGAAAAGAGGATCGGTGATGGTTATCATGCCGAGGTAACTTGTCCATGCGAAACATTTCCGAGAGAGATTAATCCGAAGGAAAAGTGGGGGAAATGTAGTTGTTCGTAGACAACAAGGAACTCAACCGTAATTTCATTGAGGAACTGTCAGGTGCCAATAGATGTTGGGCATCCGATGAGGGAGAAGCGGATTGGATAGAAACGTATGATGTTTCGGTTGGACTAAGTAGCACGGTGTCACTTAGTGCATCAAATTCCAACAGACAAGGTACAATCTAAGGGCCAGATGATTCCAAAGATTGATAAATCGCGGTCGAAATCATATCGACGGTGGTAATATGATGTGCAGTCGATGGAAGTGGTGTAGGGAAGGTACCCATGAGGCTAGAATCTTTTAGTAAGACAAAACCAATGCTTTCATACGTGATCTTGTGGTCTCCCAAGAAAGGAATATTGTTGGTAGCAGGAATGCGAGCATTGGTCGTGCAGAAATCCAACTGATCAAAAGTGACAATTTTGCCCTGATGAGGAAATTGGACACATCGGAAAATTGACGAGGAAATGACAGTCATAGCATAAAACCAACTTCTTCCAAGTAACAAGTTGTAATCGAGGGGAGCATCGACCACCTCGACATCAACAGTAACAATTTTTCCACCCAATTGGATGGGCATGGACTGTAAAATCCCATGGGGATGAAAACCTCACCCATCAAAGGCGCATAACATCATTGGGGATTTGGTGAGTGTTGGTGATTTTAAACCTTTCCAACACGCTAAAGACATGACACAAGTTGAGGCTCCCTTATCCATAATAGTTTGATGGATTTGTTGATTGTGAACAACAACAATAACTTGGAAAGAAAGTGGGTGGGAGAGTCGAGACACATAATTATCTAGGTTAAACATGATCTGATTGGACGACTCAGGATCAACAGCACCAAGAGGAGTCAAGAGCATTCTACATTGACTAGGGAAGTGTTGTAGAACTTCTAACGCAAACATAGCACACGGTGCTTGAGCCAAATCTTCAACAATGTTGTAGTTTTGGGCAGAACGTGAAATAGGATTAAAAGTAGCTTTGCGGATAGTACTCTTAGGAGGGCGTAAGATAGAGTTGAATGTGGGTTTCTCAATCTGAAGTGGTCCAGACAAAGGATTAACCGATGGAATACTAACAGAGGATGATGATGGATCTGGTAAAGTGTCGGCACCGTTAGTGTATTTTCCTTTGTCATGGTTACCTGGTGTGTCAGAGGTCTTAGAGCGAGTGGTCAAATTGATCCCAATAAACATAAAAATATGTGCACTTGATGAGGCCTCATCATTAGGATCGCTAGAACTTCCCCCAGGAGAGGGGGTTTGAGAAACCATGGATTGCTGCTGTGGAAAAGGTTGAGTAAGCACAACGAGTTGTGACTTCCCTTGGAAAATTTTGGCCACTTCATTGTGAAGTGGACAATCTCGAGTGTAGTGATCATCACCACAAATGATACATGGGAATTTCAGTTTCTGTTGTGGTTTCTTTTCGGTAGAAGGTGTTTGATTTTTGGGTTGTTCATTATTATTTTTTGATTTATTCTTTGTGTGCTTCTTACCTCCAGATTGTTGTGAAGGGGCATATTGAACTGCATTCACCTCAGAGATATGAGTTTGGGGGGAGGTAGAGGAAGGTGTAGTCGATTTGGAAAAAGAATGGGTTTTGATGGAACCAATAACACCATCTACATGAGATGAGGATGATGGCTTAGAAGGATCGGTATTAGCTCGAGTAGCATTCAAAAGAAAATCATACAAAGTACCAGATTAGGAATAAACCAAGTCTAAGTACTGAGCCCGAGCAATGGCTTGTTCCTTTGTGACTGCACCACCCATAGCGACATCATGAGCGATTGAGGGTAATAGTGATTTAGTAAACCATTCTGCCAATAGCATGTCAGGAATGACTGCCTTGATCATCCTTCGTTGTTGCCTCCACTCATGGATATGGTCAGAGATATGCATAGAGTTAGTTTGACGAAGGGAAGTCAAGAGTTCAGTACCTATCTCGTAGCGAATAGGCAGTTGAAAGTGTGTGAGGAAAGACATAGCAAGGGAATTGAAATCATGAAAAGAAGCACGGGGTAGTTCATGTAAACGTATAGAAGAATCCATGAGGGATTTTGATGAACACCACAAATGGAAAGTCATCACATGGTTTTTCAGATCTTCGCCAGGGTTTCTGTCAAATTTTGGAATATCAGAAGGAAGTTTAGCTGGAATGACTGGCCAAACCGTTGAATGAGAAATAGGATCATTAGTTAACCGAGACAAGTCTGGGAGATCCAGATTCGCAAGGAAAGGTAACTGTCAGTTAATATGTGAATGATACTGATGTGGGATAGAAACACCAGTAGGACCATAGATTGGGTTAGGTGGATAGTTGTAACCAATAGGTCCTCCTACATATGGTTGTTGCTGGCCAGGATAAGAAGGATTTGATGGTGCATTAGAAACATTGGAATAACCCGGTGGGTTCTGAACATTATATGCCAGGTGATTTATTTTCCCATGAGGAGGATAAACATTTTTTCCTTGAGAATAGTAAGGAGTAGATCCCGGAGGTGGATACACATGAGGCCCATGATGAGGAGAACTCCAGGTGGTGTTTTGGATACCGCCCAAATAAGATTGCCCGTAAGATGTTCCGGAAGGGACAGGATTGGATACTCCTCTTAGTGGGTTATTATACAAGTGCCCCCCAATGCTGGGTTGATTGAAAGTGCCTCCTGAAGATACTCCCCAGGATTGTGAAGGGTTTCCAACAAACGAGGGTTGCCCCCCTGCCAGTGGTGGATTTACGACTGGGGTGTGACTGGAAAATGGAGGTTTCCCTCTAGGAGGAGTATGAAAAGTGGGTTGTCCCCCAGGAGGGGTAGGACCACCATGGAAAGGTAGTCCTCCAGGAGGAAAAATTACGTTGGATGGTGGTTTCCCTCCAGCTAGTTTTGTTTGGCTAGCAGGGGTCTGAATTCTCGGGTGAGAAGATGTCCTAGCAGGATCGTGTGGAACGTGTGGAGCTGTAGAATAAAAACTCGTAGAAACAGAGGTAGAGATTGAAGTGCTTTAGGGATGAGTAGAGGTGATGAGTCCAGCATTAGGATGGACTTGTGCTGGTGTAGCAGTAGGGTGAATAACCTGATCGAATGGGCGATTCATGGTTTGACCGGATGGTCCTGTTTCACTAGGAGGGTCATGAGGATGAAAGGGTTGTCGAATAGATTCGAAATTTTCATAGAGATCGCATCCCGATGAAGTTCTCTATAGAGAACAAGAAGGTGTGGGATTGGTTTCTACTATGGTGCTAGGATGAACAAGAGTCCTATACTCATCACCAAAGAGTGGTTCTGTGGATCTCATATATGTTTCGGTAAAGATCCTCTCTGGTAATCGTGGGACTTCTTTGTCTATGACTTTCCCAAGGGAGTCTAAACAAACCAAAAGTGGTTCGAGAGGAGTTAACGACACAGTTGTGGTGGGATTTTCAATCGTGATCAAAGTGTCTTCTAAGTTATCTAACAGAGGAGCAATAGCACTTCCAGCTTCAGATTGATTTTCTACCTCTCTACAGTATTTGTCTTCTAGATGGTTAGGAGGTAAGGGTTGATAGCCTTCCGGAGGAAGCCCTTGCATCCTACATGATCAACGAAGACCTTTATCGTCTACAGGTTCAATTGTGGAGAATAAAAGAACGCGCTGAAAATCTAGGTCCAACTAACAAAAAGAAACACCATGCGCTAATAAAATCTAGGAATCAACCAAGCAGACAAAACTTCTCTCGATGACCGTACTAGTTGGTGATGAAATCCAACATCGTGTGATCAAGTTGAGAAAGGGTTGGGATATGGTGGAACTGTTACAATGGCGACCTGCTTAATGGACTTTCACCTTGGTGCAAGCTTCCACGCAGTAATTGTGGATTTACCCTCCAAGGAGACCGAGTGAGTTACACCAATGTCTGTTTCAGGTACAGTGAGACTTCCCTTCACCGTCACCTTGTGTAAATACATAAAGATTATGGAAACTAAAGACACCAATTCGCAGTGAATTCCTGGGCAAGTACAGTCAACAGTCTGATCCGAAACGTATGGGCAGGATAACAAGTCCAAAATCAACCCAAAAGGCTCCCACACATAATCATGGCTATACCTTCCAGTGAACCCCAATATACGATCCGACCACTACAAATAGTTGAACCATGGAGAGATAATCTTCATAATTCGCCCGAATGTGACCTCGTGCGTAATCCCTGTGTGAGAGGGGGATCCCAGAAAACCAATACGACAAATGGATTTGACTCTCCCTAGCTCAGGATGCTAATGTTTTTTTTGAAAACTTTGGAGAGTTATACTCACAGCCTAATACAAAGTGCTAGCCCTAGTCTACTGTTGGTGGAAGATCTTAAAAACAAAAATGTTCTAGATAATTTTTAATTAGCGTTTGTTTTATAGATGTTCTTTACTCAAAGGGTGCACGAAAGTGAAACTAATGGAATGATGACTCAATGCCCAAAAATATGCATAGGATATGATAACAAATCATTTATTTTCAATGAACACCTATTTAAGTGAAAGAGAAGGAGTCATTTTCACTTTCAAACACTAATATGAAACGTCTTCAATCAATCCGTTCTCAATCAAATCCAATGCAATGCTAAAACATTTTCAAAAATTCCTTCTAATATGCAAATCAATCACTAAAAGGTATCTTTTTCGTTTGTATGTGAATGATGATTAATTCAATGAAAAAAAAAAAAAAACTTCGCCTACCAACTATCCTCGCAAATAAAGGAGATTTAGACAAGTATGATCAGATTTCACACACACAACACACACCCTCTTGTTGTGATTGAAACAAGAAGCAAATATAAAACAAAAGATAACAAAGCAAAATCAAACAATTCACACAAAAATGAGGTGTTTAAGAATAATGACCTCAAAAAACCAAGTGAGAAGAGTCAGAAACTTCAGATGTCCTTCATTGGAGTTCCCACTCAGTCGGATAGGAGAGAAAAAACAGCGGATTGATTTCAATCTCTCAACAACAAAAACTCAAAAATAATGAAGAAGGCCACCAAATCTGAACAAAAAAGTTCTTATTTCTCAGGAGGAAGCATGTCAAAGGTCAAAGGAAGAATCATTGAATCACAAAGTAGCTCAACAAGTGAAAAAATAGGGTCTGGACCTCTGAAAAATGCAATTTTTGAAGAGATTTTGTGCAAAAAGGGGTTGGCTCTCTGGTGTAACGGACACCATAGCATTATAACACTTTTTCCAACACCTTTAGGTAGTGTTGGAACTCTGCTAACATGGGCACAGGGGCGCCAGGATTAAAAAAACTCATAAAAATGTCCAAAAACCCAAAATTTCAGTCGAATTTTGACAGCCAAGCTGAATGTGATGGGGTAAAGAGTGAACTAGCATATGAAATCAAGAAAATGGAGTGAAAAAAGTCTGAAAACATCAAAGTGAAATACAAGTTCTATGAGGAAAAATCAAAACCAAAAGTTTCGATTTGATTCCCCAGTGGAGTCGCTAGTTTCTGTTGAAGGAAAATCTCCCTGCGAACAGGTAGATCTCCTCAAAGAGAGAGACTCTTAACTCTAAGAAAAAAAGTGCTTATCATGGTCACTGAATTCTCTTTAGATATAGGTGGACTAGCGTGTGAGAAGGAAGGAGAAAATAAGTACCTTTTGCTGGTGTTTGTCCCTGCACGCTTCGAGTTGAGCTCCAATCTTTCGCTCCTCGATGGATCCTGTAGACAAACAAAGTACGACCACTTCCTACTCTATCAAGATTAGTCTGAAATAGATCTATCTACTAAAGAGACAAATTCATGTGAGATTGAACACGAATTAGAAAGAAACAAGCCAAGCAAATTATATTAATGAGGACAAAACATTACTTACAGTTGTAGATGGATTGCAACAGTTTCGTCAAGTCCTCCTTGTCTAACCCTTGCTCAAAAGATCCACGATCTGAATGACGATAGCTTCACTGATTTCTCCCTATAAGATCATAGGTCTCTTGCTTCCAAATTATCTCTATTCCAAAACACTTTATAAGATCATAAGTTTTGTGTGATTCTCCCTTTCCAGTCCCCTTTCATCATGAGAAAGCTTGCTTATATAGCCTTGGAGAGGCTCAACAACTTGAGATATATTTGGGGTGAGTTGAGGATTTTCCTCCTTCAGTTAGGGATTTTCCCTAAGATCGTGGCTTGATTGAGGATTTGAATCCAACTGCCTTCTAAGAGTGAAAAGTTTCTTCCCCCATTCTTTTCAACAAATCAACTGCTACCCAGAATAGGTAGCACTCCCTCAAAAGGGAACTCAGAGCATTATAACGCTCCCTAGTAGTGTATAGGGGAGTGCCAGCACTCCTGAGGGTATGCGTTCTCCTGCAAAAGGGAAAAATGGTGTTATAACACTCCCTGATAGCTTATGGGGGGGCGCCAACACTCCTAAGAGAGGTATAGGGGAGCGCTCGCCTCCAAAAACTCAATTTTTTGGGTGCTTCCAGATGGCAAGTGGTTCATAAGCCTGTTGACTCATTTCTCTTCTTCCAAATCAAATGTTTGAGGTGTTCCAAGTGTCCTTCTCATGTCTTTATAGGCACGACATAGGCATCATGACAATATGCTTTCTTTGACACTTGCGACACTTGTGAGAAAAATGAGACCCTTGCGACATTTGTAATGATGACACTCGTGACACTATCGAAGTGAGTATTTTTTATGTGTAACAATGGTATCCAAAAGGAAAGGATCTATCAGTAATTGCCTACACAGACACAGATTTGGTAGGTTGTATTGATGATCGATGAAGCACCAGTGGAGCATTGATCTACTTGGGTGAGTGTTTAGTATCATGGTTGAGCAAGAAACAATCATCGGTATCTCTATCTACAGCCAAGGTAGAGTATATTGCAGTAGCATGATGTTTTACATAGGTTATTTGGATGAAACAAATTTTGACATATATACAGGTTGAGTATGATTATCCCATTCCAATATATTGTGATAATACAAGTTCCATCAGCATCTCAAAAAACCTGGTGATTCACTCCAAGACGAAGAAAATTCCAATCAAGTATCACTTTCTATGGGAACAGGTTGCAGAAAAGAACATAAGAGTTGAGTATGTGGGCACAAAAGAACAAGTGGTAGACATCTTTACAAAACCACTTCCACGAGAAGCCTTTGAATATCTTCACCAAAGACTTGGAGTTATTTCTACTCCAAAATGAATGGTTTTTGAATGATTTTTGAATGCTTATCTTATATGTTTTAAATGTACATGAGGAAGCACCATAAGAGGACAGTTCAATCATGGGGAGCAACCCTAAATGGAAATATAGCTTTGTCATTGATGAAAAAAGGTGAGATATTTATCAAATGTAGAGGATAGAGGCATAGTTCCAAGGGGAGAAAATTTATCAGATGTAGAGGACAGAGGCATGGTTCCAGGGGGAGCATGAGTGATATGATTTTAGTATTGCATCAAAGTGTTGCCATCAATGCCAAAGGGGGAGATTGTTGATTAAGGTTGGTTGTCATTGATGTCAACCCTTGAAGAAAGCCCCATAGCACAAAGGTTTGGGTAATGGACCCAAGATTGTTTGATGTAAATATGAGTCATTATTATTTTTTCATGGTTGAAAAGAAGTAAATATGGATGAACTCCAAAGTGGTCCCCTTATGGTGAAATCTCTCACGGGAAGACCCTTTGCGGAGTAAAAGAACCCATTCTTAATTGTGTAATAATGAGATGAAGGACAGTGAATTTATCAGGGAGACTATCCTAGATTAATAGTTATTGTCATTCCATTTTCGGTGGTATGTGGAACGTCACATAACTCCTCACGGTTAGAGAGTTATGGCCATGTGAAGTTGGAGACCCCAGGTTTGGGTAATGGTAACGGTATGTGTTATGATATATTTTCAGATAATACTATTATATATGGATATTACATGTCATTCCATTTCTAGTGGTATGTGGAACGTCACATAACTCATCATGGTTTGAGATTTATGGCCTTAGGAAGTTGGAGGACCCTCATATGTCATCTAGAAGCCCCAAAATGTCAAAGTAGTCAAAGTGGTTTAAGATATTTTAAAAGGTAAATAATAAAGTGAAGTAATGAGTGTATTATAATTCAAAGTGAATACGAAATAAATTATTTCAATAATAAATTTAATGGATAAATTAGAAGTGGGTTAAACCTAAAATAAGAAAAGTGGGGCCAAGTGACCTAGAGGATGTTTTTAAGGAAGCTACTTGGAGAGTATAAATAAGAGGCAAGGCTCTATCATTTTAATAACACTTGAGCATATTGAATATCTATAGGTTTTTGAGGTAACCAACGATATCTAAGCCGAAATTCTAAGGGAAGGTGAATAAAACAAGGCTGAAATGCAAGGAAGGATAAATTATTTTTTATGGAGCTTTCTAAGGTATGTTATTTACAGGTCATCTCACTATTTTCGCTATAATTTTTTTTCTATAATGACTCATACCGTGAAATTTATATTCTATTGAGAAAACATATCCAAGTATCTATGGTAAAAAATTCATCTTGTGGGTCATTCTATTTTTGGAGTTATACTTCGTGGAAAATAGGGTTTGTGGCTAGTCCTGAAACTAGTCAAAAATAGGTGTTTTGGGTAAAAACATCATAACTTCTTCATAAAAAATCCAAATTCAATGAGAAAAAATGTGTTGGTTAAGGTACAGTCTGTAGTATGTTGTGTAATAGTTTTATATCATTTCAATAAATATTTTGTGCAGGGCACGCTCTACAAGGTCGCTCTCTAGAATAATCCAAAATTCAGAAAGGTATGTCATTTTATCTATAACTCCTTTTCTGAGAGGTTCCAAGTAGTGACACTTGGAGAAATTGCATAAAACACACTGAAGAACATTGTGTATCAGTTTTATATCTTTATACATTACAAGTACAAAGTTATGATTACTTCAAGTTAGGGTTGTTGACTAATCCAAAACTAGGCATGTGAGACTAAAGAAAAGTTTGATGAAAATGCTAGTCTCTTATTGTTAAAGTTAATGAAGGTTTGTAGGAATGTGATCATATACACCAGGTCTATTACAGAGATACAAATCAGATTTGGATGATGAAATTGATGAGGGCTTTTGGTTGAGGTACATGTTGAGTACATGGTTGAGACAAGTAGTTGATGAGTTGGCACATACATGAGGTGTATAGTTGATGATGTTGGTACATATTGATGATTCATAGTTGATGATTAGTTGACACACATGATTGATACATACTTGGTACATGGTTGAATGCACTTGTTTATGGTGCAGGTTGATTACCGGTTGTTTGGTACAGGTTGGTGCATGGTTGATGCACTTGTTTATGGTACAGGTTGATTACAGGTTGAGGTACATGTTGATGCATGGATGATGCATGGTTCAAATTTATTGGTATAGGTTTACATCAGTATATCTCACAGTGATAATGTGAAAATGGTTCCATCATTCTACTTCTACTTTAGGGCTATTGGACGGGGCAAGGACAAGTGGTTGTAGCCACCTTCCGGTTGTAGCCGAAGAACATAGGGGGTTGTAGTCTCCTTCTGGTTGTAGCCAGAGAATTGGGGATTTGGAGGTTCCCTTAGGTTGTATCCTCAGAAACTAGGGGGTTGGAGCCTCCTTCCAGTTGCAGTTGGAAAACAAAGGAATTTGGTGCTTCCATTGAATGTAATTCTTCAAGGCATATAAGAAAAAACATTTCATGGTTTTCTCCCGATTTGGGTTTTCACATAAAATAATGGTGTATTGTGTATGTGTATGATTGTTCATTTTTTCATTGTTTTTTTACTCTGCAGTTATTGGATGATAATGCTTTATTGATATAACACTTGTATTATATGGTTAAAAGGGATTAAATTTCTCTATTATTGATTCACCCCCCCTCTCAGTAATCCAACATAAATGATGTCTATCTCACATTCTATGGCTATCCAACATCCCTACATTCGTGCAAAATGTTTCTAGATTAAAATTGAGCATCATAGCTTTAAATATTTCCTAGAGAAAAGGATTTAATGCTAAGAGAAATAACATTGGCTCACTAAAATGTTGGTATATGATTACGGTATCATTTAGAATAAGGGAAATGAAAATATGGTAGTAAATTCTCTCTCTTGAAGGTATGAAGCGGAAAGGTCCATTTTTTCAGTCTCCTTCATCACAATATATTGGTTGAATGAGGTTGACAAATAATTTATCACCGTTCCTGTTATCCCCAATATCTAGGGATAACTAGGAGATCATGTCTCGAGGCCCACATGGTCCTAGACATGGAGTATCGAGAGTAGGAGTGACTTGAGCATGGCCCTGGAGGGCCCATCTTTCTTCTTCTCAACTAGCTTTGTCCTGTCAACAGTAGCATCTTCCATCACTACCGGCCTGGGCTTGCATCAGAGAGGGATCTTGCTCCATGAGGTAATTGGTCTAAGGTCTCATGGTATGTGTCATATTTGATCATTATAACCTTCTTATATATGCATTAGGTTTCTTTCATTTCGGATGACTGCTTGGATCTTACACTCATCCACTTGACCATTGTTGGGGCGTTTGATGGGGTGACTTAGCAAGCTGGTATTCATGGGTTTTGGTTAGCCACCAAGGGGGATTTGCAGAACCATCGTCTTCTCCCTCCATCTTATCACTTTTTCAACTTATACCCCACTCATCCATCCCATTCCCCTAGTCTGGCCATTAGGATGACCTTTCAGGGTACATCTTGTCTTGTGGGAAGAAGGGGCTAAAGGCCCAGGGGGTAAAAGCAGCTGGTAAAATATAAAATCCATAGGAAATAAAACCTATAGATGCTTCGCCCAGGGGATCCCTGAGAAGGAAATAAAAATCCTCTCGATAAAAAACTAAGGGACCCTAAGAAAAATGATAAAGTTAATAAATGCAAGACCTAACCAAGAGGATGGGAGGTCTCATCAGGAGCCGGCCCATTATGTTCATAGGTATTTAGCAGTATGACATTGCCACCATCTGGTCACCAAACTAGGGCAGTGACCTTTGTTTGCATGGCCAAAGGAAAGGGGGTCTCATCACGAGCCAGCCTTCTCATTTCTGCGAAGATACTAGTGGGTAACATTGTCAACTCTGGCCACCAAGCCAAGGCAGTATCCTCTTCGTCAAACCTTGTAGTAAAAAATCAATAAAAGAAAGATAAGGCAAAAAGGGGCTTGGAAAAAATGCATCCATGACGGGTACAACTTGCCTCCTACAAAGGCACCCATAGACAACACCAGCCCTTGGTCTTACTATGACTGGACATCCTTAAAACCATATCATCTCATTACACATGGCTTGAATGATCCTTTGAGGAAACTTTCCATCCCCTGTGGGTATTAGCCCAATAGGTTGTCTTGTTGGTTTCCTTAGCTTTGTATAGTAGATCTGTGTAATGTATTTGAGCTCTTAGATGATGTGATGGGGATTTCATGCATATGTTTGATAATTTTAATGATGAGATATGATTTACATTGCTATGACGTCTAGGACTGATGAGCCCATGGAGGGCGTAGTCTTTGATGTGTAGGACCATGCCTGGCGGACAGGTACTAGAGGATCGGTGCACATGGGGAGATGATTAGCTCGGACCTCCATGGGGCTGAAGAGCCCATCAGATGGTTGCTAGGATGGTAGAGGCAGGACATAGTTATGACGAGCCCTTGCATAGAGAAGAAGAAGTACGCCCTCATCAGGACGCTTTGGCAGAGATTGACCTATGGGGGATCAGCCCCTGTAGGTGGTATGATGGCTTTGATGGGCAGGATGCCACCAGGGCAGGCTGGACATCTCCTGGAGGATGTGCCAGCGTGTTTGGACCTTTTGGCATGTGTGGCAGCTTGCAGGAGGCCCAGAGGGGCCAACGTTTTGCTCTTTGGATGCTAATTATGCCCAAAAGGGCCAACGTCTCCCCCAGAGGAGCTTGACGTCTCCCATTTTATCTCTATTATGACATTTTTAGCATTTTAAGTGACAAATAATGAAATATTGTAAAGTCAGCCTTGTTGGTTGTTTTTAATGACCTAATTGTAATTTAAGGTCATAAGGATGATATAAATTGAGGATGTTTTACCCTCATTTGGACATAACATAACTTGCTCTCTTGTGAGAGTGACTCTTTTCGTCTTTTGTCTTGGATATTTGCTCTTGGAGTGAGGCGCTATACTTGAGGAGGATCATTTTTGGCATGCATATGGTGTTTTTGTCATTGGAAGGTTTACAACTAGGGTTTGATTATGCTCTTCATGGATTTGTAAGTAAGTTTTGCATGCAAAACTTCTTTATTGAATGGTTGTAGGTAGAATTGCTTACTTTTATGGTTACATTGTTGCTATTTGCTTAATCATTGAAACCCTAGGGAGCCAACACACAAGTAGGTCATGGCTTCATGTCCCCATCATAAAAACTAATTTATCCATTGATTAAAGAGGGTTTAGCCTAGCCATAGCTACACTATCCTTTCTTTTTTCTAAGTTAGTTTTGGATACAAGTTGAAAAAAGAGGACGTCCTAGACCTAATTGAGTTTACACCTAGGGTTTGGACTCTTAGGGTTTGAAAATCCTTGTCCCCAAGCAACACTTTTCAGCCCTAGACTTGTATTTTAAAGCTAGCCGTTTTTCCAAAGAGTTCTAAGGAAAGAGGGAGGAGCATGAGGCCTAGCTTTAGCTACACCCGAATGAGCCTCCTCCCCTTAGGGTTTTGACTTGGTGGCCTTGCCATAGCAACACCATCAAGGCTAACTCTTTCGTCCTTAGATTTAGATTCTCCCAAGCCATTAGCCTTACTCCTTGACTCCATAATACCCAAGGCACTGGTATTAAGCTACAACGTTGAGTCTTTGATGTTCAAACAAATCTTTCAAACTCTCTTGATTTGAAACCCTAACTAACCTAGCATCTAGAACTAACCCTAATGATGATGACGTCTTTCCTTATTTAAACTTGTGCTTGGACTAAAAGTTGCAGCTAATTCATCTCTTGATAGCCATAGAGGTTTTAAGCTTTTTCATTGGCTGATTTGTTAAAATGTTCACCTCTTTGACTAGCTAACCCTAGCCCTAAAAACAACAACAATATAGGTGATGTCATACATGTCTAAAACCCTTGCTTGGCCTAAAACATTTTGACATTTTTCACCTTGTTTTATAGACCTTGAGTTGTTGATCACTTTCATAAGTCTAAATTTGCAAAACGTCCTTCTCTTTGTCTCTCAAACCGAATTGTTTTAGGGCCAACGTCACTTCTGTAACAACAACAATATTTATGACGTCAAGCCTCTTTTTGCCACTATTTTACTGTGAAACCTTGTGATTTGGTTGGCATTTGAAGTGTAGATTATTTTCTTTGGTTTAATAAGCAAAAAGTTCACTTTTTTCCTTCCGAAAATAGCATAATTTAGGGCTGACGTCACCTCCATTCTGCAATTGTGACACAACAAACATATTTATATATGAGCAGATTTTCATTGTGATAGTATAAAGACTTGATTTTACACATTGAATTCCATTATCTCTCATGTATTTATTGAAGAAATGACATTAACATAAGCTTTTATTGCAATCATTGACTTCGTCAATAGTTACATGTATCATTGCTCATATATATTTAAATATAGTCATTAAATTGTGAAGTACTAACCACTGCAGCACGTTCTAGTTCCTTTTGTCTTGTCTCGCAAACAGGTGCCATTCAGTGGAAGATTTTCTCCTTGACTATCATATTTGCAGTAATCTATGAAGGGAAGCCTATCCTTACCCTTTGAAGCCTTAAAACTTGATCCTTCTCCTTCAGAACCCCAGATTACTAGGGACGTCTCCCTTGGGATTAGCCACCCTAAATAGAAAGAGCTCCCCATCGAGGTGACAGTGGGTGGGGAAGATCCCGTTACGTTGGTTTGAAGCTTTGACTCAAGCTACCTAAACCCTTCCTACAAATTGTGCGATAACAGGTCCCAAAGCCATTTGCCTCGAGATTTAATATAAAGGGAATTTATATTTGAACAAACAATCCAACTTTAAAGCAAAAGTAAGTAATTTTGGATATCATAAAACATATGAATGTATCAAATGTTAATTTTTTTGAGAAGGCACAACAACAATTATGCATCTATTTCATCATTATCTAAAAAACCATTGCTGATTTTAAATATTAAATTATATTATATATTGTTTAAAAAGTAGTAGGATAATAGAATACGATTGTTTCCAAATGAAGGGTTTAAGGCATAAAAGGATATAATAAAAAAGTATAACTTATAGACATAAGTCACTTAAAATAATATTATTAAGTTATAAGTCATAAATCAAATAATAAGTCAATTAGATTTAAGTTTAAAGGGATTAGGAAGAATGATTTTTATCCTTCCCACACAAATTTAAATGATACTTTCTATCCTAAGAAAAAAATATCAAATAATAATATGTATTAATTTTAAATAGTAATCCCTTACCAATACACGTTAATTGGATTTACTAATATACTTAACCATGTTTTAAAGTAATAAAATATACTTCAACTATGGTTATTGATGCTTCCACTCATATTAATTTTCTCAATCAATCATAATGAAAATGCTTTCATAGCAATCAACCATTGTGAAATCATATCTACAAATTCTATTAAATATTATGATGAAATATATATTATATAGTAATATATTTATTAAATATTAAGATTATTTAATAATTATATATTTTTTATTAATAATTATTATTATTTGTAATATCAACTTACATTAATTAATTATAACTTTTATAAATCACAATTAAGTGTCGCCACATTTCAATAATCCTAACCTCCCATAAAAATAGAAAAATCTCACTTCTTTTAATTTTATTTCAAATCCAAAGAGCCCATTAATAGTTCCCCAATTTGTATACACGTTTTGATATATTTAACAAAAAAAATTGACCATTTCTCAAAAAAAAGAATTGAATATTTGACGGACAAATTACTTAATAATAGGCAATTTGCCAATCAAATTCTTCCCCTACTAATATTAATTGTTTTCTTCTAATCAAATTTTTTTAGATAAACATAAATGGTTTAAAAACGTTCCAATTCTTCATTGGAGATTGTTTGTATGGCATGTCCAATTAAGAAAAAAATGATCCCAAATATTAAAAAGAAAATTGAACATTTATAATACGGCTAAATAAATTAACCCCAAAAATGAAGTTGATGTATGATCTATTTTGCTCTTGAATTCCATGCCCTCGAGAAACTGAAGAAGTTGATCATTGACGTTGGTAATTTGGGATTTGTCGAAGATACGATGAAATGGCAATTAATTAATAAATGGACGTTTCTCCTTAAATTAATGAACATTGGAATGAGTCAATTCGATATGTAATTTTACAAATTAACGTGAGTGCTAGCTTGTGCACCACGCATTTTTTCAACGAAATTAATTAACAAGTTGATATTCAATCTTACAAATTAATGTTAGTGTTAGTTTGTGCACAAAGTATTTTTCAGCGAAATTAATTAACATGTTAGTGTTAGTTTGTGCACAAAGTATTTTTCAGCGAAATTAATTAACATTTGATTGAGTGGGTTTGATATAAAAATTTTAATTGGGTTTAATATAAAAAATTTAATTGTTATTTTTTTAATTTATTTTGATTATTTATTCATTTGGTTCATTTTAATTATATATCAGTTTTGTCTAGGATAGTAGATAAAGAAATGGGAAAAAAAACCAACCATGTAAAAGGTTTGCCAAATAGATGTACACAACCTAATCCCTCTTATATTATTTTAAAGAAATAATTTCACAACCTAATCCCTCTTATATTATTTTAAAGAAATAATTTCAATACTAATTTGTGAGACATTTTCAATGACAAACATTTCATACTAATTTGTGATGATTCCGTTTGGTAAAAAAAAGGGTGGTTTTTTATTATTATACCTCTAGTTCTGTTGTGATGGTTCAGTCTGTTGGATAAGACCGAGGCAAAGAGAAAACGAACAAAGGAAAGTTGAACTTCGAATTGATTTAGACATTTAATATGACGAAACGGTCCATTAACTCTGAAATGGTCCTTTAACTATGTAGGATTTAATTGCAATTTGAAAACACAGAGGAAGAACAAGTCCTCGTATCAAAGAGATAAACGAAACACAGAGGAAGAACAAGTTAATGTATCTCATTGACTTATTCCATGATTTCATTCAGATTTCCGTTTATACCGTTTGAATTCGTGGGCATATAACTCATTGTATTGCAAAATCGGCCGAGAAATCTCCGAAATTGTTAGCGGTTGTCGGCCTCTGTATGCATCCTGCGGTGACGTCTAGAATCCCGACGTCGGGTTTTACAAATCGATTATACTGTCGCCGAGATGGCGTCTCTAGATTTTCCGCCTATCCCAACGGAAACGAATCGCTCGACATTCTTGTACAGACGAAGCCCGAGCAACTCCGACTCAGCGTTGTCGCGTCCACGGATTATAAGACCAGTGATGGAATCGAGCCACTGAAAAAAAGTCTCGATAACTTAGCTAAATTATGGGGAAATTCATCAAAAGAGACTAGTAATGTGGAGTCGGAGATCAGATCGATATACAGCCCGATTGAAAACCTGATCGCCCGGGACAGAATATTGAATGGTTCTATCAAATCGCCCAAGCAAAAGCTGGGGGAGAAATGGCGAGAGTATCAGGGATGTAACAATTGGGAAGGCCTGCTGGACCCCTTGGATGAGAATTTGAGACGAGAGATAGTCAAATATGGCGATTTCGTCCAGGCGACCTACAACGCCATGGAGTTCGATCCACAGTCCCAAGAATATGGCCGCTGTAAATACAGTGAGAGCTCGTTGCTTGACAAAGCGGGGCTGAAGAACTCTGGATATAATGTGACGCAGTACATCCATGCCACTGCAGGAATCCAACTTCCCGGGTGGTTAACACAGAGGTTTTCGTCGGACGGATTAGATTGGATATCCAGACGAACCAGCTGGGTGGGCTTCGTGGCCGTCTGCAACGACGATCGGGAGATCGCCAGGATTGGTAGGAGAGACATCATTGTGTCGTACCGAGGAACCGTGACGCCACTGGAATGGGCCGAAAATCTTAAGGGCGTTCTCACGCCCGCGGTAAACAGGAGCAAAAGCGAAAGAAAATACCCTTCTGGGTGTTGCGTGCAGCCCAAGGTGGAGAGTGGGTTTTGGAGTCTGTTCACTACCAAGAATCCCGAAGGCCATAGCGCTTCGGATCAGGTCGTGAGCGAGGTGAGAAGATTGGTAAAATTGTACGAGGGTGAAGAAATCAGTATTACAATCACTGGCCACAGCTTGGGTGCAGCCTTGGCTGTACTAACGGCCTACCAGATCGGTCAAGAGTTCAATTCCAACGACAAAACTGGTGAATCCAAAATTCCAGTGACCGTGTTTTCTTTTGGCGGGCCACGGGTGGGTAACCGTGCCTTAGCGCATACAGTGGAGGAAATGGGATGCAAAGTCCTGAGAATAGTGAACACCCATGATGTGATCACCAAGGTTCCAGGCCTGGTGCTCAACGAGCGCCCCACGCTGCAGCAGCAACGCTCAAAAAATGTTGTGGTGTCGAAGATCATAGACGTTCTGGACAGGATGCCGTGGGCTTACTGTCATGTTGGAACCGAGCTTCGTGTGAACAGTAAGCATTGTCCATATCTGAAACCCAATGCGGATATGAGCTGTTGTCATGATCTGGAAGCCTATCTCCACCTCGTTGACGGTTACCTCAGCTCCAATTGTCCATTCAGATCCACAGCTAAAAGAGACATCGTCAGGCTTTTGATGAATCAGAGATCCAATGTGCTTCTGTAGCCATCGCAACAAGGATTCAAGCAAGAGTAAAGTAATCTTTAGAGATCAGAGCTCCAACGGCCATGTCAAGCCAAACATATTATTTGACAATCGACACAATGATTCAAGCGAGAAGGGAGATACTGTTTCCGAATACATTAATTCATAGACCAAATTTTAGTATAGGATATGTTTTACCGGTAAAAAGCATTATAAAAACTTACATTTTCAACTTTTTAGTTTTCATTTCTTTTTAAAATGTGATCAATTATATAATGTTATGATTCAACAAATTTTACTGTTATATTCTTGATGATGGATGGAGTGTGCATTTAAATTTTGAATGTTTTAAAATTCTATATATGTTTAATTCAAAAATATCTCTAACTTTATTTTAATTTTAAAGTTTAATTGAAAATATTTTATTTATTTATTATACATGAGAAGATGTAACATTACATAAATCTCATATAAAAGGATGTAACATTACATAAATCTCATATTGATGTTATAAATAATCATAAACTATTGTCATCACTTATTTTTTTATGGTTTTTAATAAAATTTATTTTGCGATTTATATTTTATATCTATATAATAATAATTTAATTTTAAAGTTATTGCTAAATTACACATCAAAATGATGTATAAAATCTTTTGTTTGTGAGATAAGAGATGTAGGTATTTGATTACTAAAATTTATATAGGTGTATATACTCTACTCCTCTGAATTTGTAATCAATCTGATATCAACAACAAATTTAGACTTATACTTGTAAATGGATTGACAAAACCACCTTCCACCTATCCTTTAAACTCCTGAAAATCTCAAGTTCAAGTCCCAAATGTTTGGCTTTCCCATGACAAAGGTAAAGGTGAGAGCAAAAAAATATTTATTGTCCAAACAATGTGATACCAAACAATGTGGTAAAGGTAAAGGTGTAATCAATGTGATACCAAACAACTTATCACATAGTTTGGTATCACATTTATTGTCCTCTCAAGATTTGATTAGATACATAATATTTTGCTAATACTCGAATGCTCAATACAAAATACGACTTGATATTCCAAAGTGGGAAATGTTATTTCATAACTATAATTTCACTTGTTTTAAATTTGATTGAATGAAATGGGAAGCTACGCAGGTTTCTGGTTTTGTCTGTTTTGGCTGTAATTTATTATAAAAGTTTACCATCTAGGGTCCATTCTCAACACCATCCATGTATAACTTTCAGCCAATTTCGATGCAGGTCCAAGCAATTAGGTGGATTACGAAATACCAATCAATCCAGAAAAATCAAAAGCATGCCCAAAGAATATCGAGTAAGAAGAAAACGAGTGGTACTTGCGCCTTTCTGTTTCCAACTGCTATCGTGCGAGATTTCAGAAATGAAGATTTCCATCGGAATTCTTCGATCGGGCAACGAGAAAAAGCTCGGAATTTGCCCAATTTGATTTCATTTTGCTATTCGATTAAAGGTCAAATTGACCAGAATAATTCGAGACTTTCGTATCCAACTTCATATTTTTCGTGTTGTTTCAAAGCAGGTTGGTAATTATTGCGCTTAAAATTTTCTTACTCAAACGCCACTACGTAAAACCATAACAACTCTCGAAGACCTGAAATAGTTAGCTTCAGTTCTGTATCCTCCACACTAATACACGATGTGCGAACAACTTAGCTGGCCCTTTATAATAAATCTTTTAGCCCTAACGTGAACCAACGACTTTGACAAAACACATAAACGCAGAAGTCAAAATCTCGCAATCAAACATTGAAGAAATACAAATTCATCACTCTCCTCTCCCAGAATTCTCTATACGATGAAACTGATCTAAATCCGAATTCCTCACTATCCACTCCCAAAACAAGAATTGGT
>JZKD02S1810248.1:423359-438150 GCA_000966675.3 Picea glauca | reverse complement strand
ATAAAAAAAAAAAAAAAATTAAATGTGAAATTTTTTTCTTTTCTCTTTATTTATATTTTAATGTAAATTAAAAAAAAAAGTTAGTAAATGAATTTTCAAGTGACCATTTAGTATCCAATTTTGTGTTTTTTATTTGCGTAGGGTTTTGTTGTCAAGATGAGAGTTTCAATCAGGTAGTAATTAGCTACAATTTTAACATTGACACCTACCTTGGGAAACGTGTCATGTATTTAAGTGGTTTTTTGGCACATGGTTTTTGTCAATGGTTTTCTATTTCCGGTTAAAGAATTAGGGTTTTGGAGTAATCCAGGTCATTCGGTTAGGGTTTTGGATGTCGTTGGCTCCTATATGTATATTGTATTGTAAATAATGTAACACAATGAATGGATATAGAATATGTTGGTTTTCCCTGTTTGGGTTTCCAGGGGAAAAATCTCTGTGTAATGTTTTCCATTGTATCTTTTCTGTTCTTTTCTGAATATCTGTTTGCGGTAGATATTGTACAAGGTTAGGATTTACAATAAGTAGGATAGCGTACTTCTAGAATGGAAAGATATGGAGTGGGAGGTCGACTTATCAAATCATCCATTTTATTAGAAGTGCCTTTCTTATATCTGATGACTAAGTGAAATTTCTGAATGTAGGAGGCACATTTAAGGTGCCTTTGTTCCTAAATATTCGATTGAGAGTTGATGAAAATCAAAGGGTGGTTGTCGGTATGCAGAATGGTTTCTTTACCCAACAAATAATGTGTCCATTGTTTGAGCGCTTGCACCAGACTATAAAATTCCTTGTCATAGGTACTATAATTTTTCTTTGCCCCGGACAGGGTTTCAGAGTGGTAAGAAATGGGGTGTCCTCCTTGTTTAAGTATGGCACCAATAGAATATTGTGAGGCATCAGACTCAATTTCAAAGGGTTGGGAGAGGTCTGGCAGATGTTAAACAGGGGATGAGCAGAGGGTGTCTTTGTGCTGAGAAAAGTGAGTAGTTTCTTCTTTGGTCCAGATGAATGTTGAAGAAGTATTTGAGAGCTAATGAAAAGGTCGAGCAAGATTTGAAAAAGAGGGAATAAACTTACGATAGAAATTGATTCCACCCAAAAAGCTTTTCAAATCCTTAGTTGAATAAGCTAGAGGCCATTGTTTCAATGATTGAATGTGGTTTGGATCTGGTTGAATACCCTCTGAGATGACCATAAAGACAAGATGGGGAACTGAACTCTGACCAAAATATGACTTCTTCTCTTTGACTTGTAACTTGTGTTCTTGGAGAATTTGGAGAACTTGTCGAACATGTTGCATGTGAGTGTCCCATGTCCGACTAAATATGAGAATTTCATCTAAGTAGATGACCACAAATTGACCCAAATGTGCTCTGAAGATGTCATTGATGAGCCTCATGAAAGTGGTTGGGGCATTGGTGAGACCGAAAGGCATGACTTTCCACTCAAAAAGACCAAATTTGGTCTTGAACATTGTTTTCCAAACATCATCTGGGTTCATTCAAACTTGATGGTAGTCGGCTGTCAAATCCAATTTAGTAAACCACTTAGCTCCTTGGAGGGTGTCGAGTAGTTCCTCAATCGAGGGAAGGGGATAACGGTTTTTTATTGTGGATTTATTCAAGGCTCGGTAATCAGTGACAAGGCGCATTTCTGAGGTATCGTGTTTAGGGATGACAAAGGCAGCAGAAGCATGGGGAGAAGATGAAGGTTGGATGTGGCCACAATTGATGAGGTCGGTCAGTTGTCTTTCCATTTCCTCTGTTTCTGTTGGAGCCAACTGGTAAGTAGGGGCATTAGGTAATGTAGTGTCCCCAAGGCCGAGCCCCGCTGTAAACCAAGTTCTGAAAGGAATTGTGATTATGTTTTATAGGCTGGTGAGCCAAGTTCTTATAAGCTGGAGACTTATGTGTTGTTAGGCCACGGAGCCTAAGTGTTGAAGGCCAGGAGCTTGTTGTTGTACTTGTATGTATGCAGAACATTTAATAAAATATAAACACTGCCAGGTGCAGACCAACCATGATGAATGAGTGAAGGGGGACTGAGCATCCATAGAGTGGGCAAGGAATTAGGGGCTGGAAGGTGGGAAAGGGGCTAAGTGTTGAGCCTAGGGGCTAAGCCTAGGGGGGCTTAAGCCTGGGAATAATATTTTAATATTATTCCAAAAGATATGTGCATCATATGTTTTTATCCTAAGTCCTTTTGGAAGGACGCGTGATTTCCCAAGTGGTGGGAGGAACGAGTGTTGGTGGAGCGCATGCAGTTCCATGGGTGACAAGTGTCAACCCTGGTGCATGCGAATAAAACGACTAGGGTGAGCCGTGAGAAGGTTCCATTCCCATTCAACCAGATTGTCTGAACGCGTACGGAGCTCTGAGAAGTATGACTAACCCGACTCCTGTAGAGAACCTTCGTGAGACCCTGTGACTCGAATGTTTGTGTCTGATTCTGAGAAATCCCATGCGTGTAACCCCAGCGTATAAGAAGCCTGTGTTGAATTCGGGGAAGAGTCTTTTCTTGTTCAGGAAAGCTGAGCGAGCCTATGCGAGCATTTCCTGTTCCGAAGCCATGACAGTGAAGCCATCCTGTGATTTTCGAACCAGTTTTTGGAAAGCCTGTGTCTGTTTTCCCGTGGGATTGTTGAGACTATGCAGTACTGGACTGTGTGAGGCTTTTTGGCCTGTGAGTGACTCCCTCCAGGTGAGAGAGTGCGCAGGGGAAGGAGAGAACTCCTAGAAGGAACCCTGTAGCTTCCATAGAGCCTGGAGACTTCCGGTCTGGTCTGTTTCTGTAACCCAAGGTAAGGGAGATTGGCAGCCGAAAGACTGTCCAGGTGATAGAGAAGGTGCATTCTCCTGGGGTGGAACAGGCATGTGGGGAATGAGAGTCTGTGGGCAATGAGCGTGGGAGATTCCTAGGAGAGCATTCCGTCCTTGTGGTTGTGTGTGACTGTTTTCCCTGTAACCTCAGCCTGAGCCTAGATTCCTTGCCTTAGGATGGAGCTTAGTCCCAGCTCGGGGGTGACCCACTGCTGAGTTGATGAGCAGTGCGGTCTAAGGCTGGAATGTTCACGGAAGGTCTGCATTTGGTTGGTGGATCCCACCATTGTTACAAGATAAGTGTCTAACTATGTTTTATCACATTTTATCATGTCTCTACTGTAAATGTTATCATGTTTTCCCTTGTGTATACGAATTAATATGGAATGCTATGGATTGTTTAATTATAGCAGTAATGATATGTTTTACTCTGAGTTAAATGTGTTTATTTGTTTAAATGCATGGGATATATGATATCTGTATGAGCGTTATACAAATGGTGTGTACAAATGGGTATCAGAGCGCAAGTAAGCCCAGAGTTCCGAAATGGGTGTGCTACAGGTAAGGCAGATTCAAGGATGAGATGAATGGAATGGTCAATGTGGTGGGAGGGGGGGAGTCCCTCCGAAGGTTGAAATACCTTTGCAAACTCATGGAGGAGGGGATTCATAGTTTCAGGAATAGGGCGGGTGGTATTTTTTGGTGTTATTGGGCACAACAAACAGAGATAGACACATTGGTGTAAGTGTACATGTGGCATTTGTTCTTTGGTAGAAGGGGGTGTGGGTTTTCTTGTAGTTAAGATATAAGTGTGGACTTCTTTGGTAATTTTGTACTCGCAGGATTTGGCTAGATAGATAGCATTTCTTTGGGTTTGGTATGGGATACTGAGCAACAAATCCAAACAATCCAAGGGGGATACATCACAGAGGACAGTATCTTTGAATTGGCCTATGGCGAAAGTGACCAAACAAAGCTTGGAAACCAGGAGGCGAGGGCCATCCTTCTGGACCCATCCGAGTTGATAGGGTTGTGGATGTGGAGTAGTGACAAGATTAAGGCAGTTGACAAGGGCTTGAGACACCAAATTTTTTTGGCTTCCATTGTTCATCATCAGTAAAGCCAAGGTGTTTTTGATTTGGCAGTTATGGGTGAAGAGGGGTTGAGTGGATGAGTTCAAAATTTTTTTGGTCATTAGAATCAATGAGGGCTCTATTTCTATGGGATTTTCTAGAGGAACGTCTTCGGTATCTTCTACTTCGGAAGGCGCAATGAGTTAAGTGAGTAGAGTTTTGTTTGTTTTTAGATTTTAGAGGATTCAACAATTTGATGAATTGTGTGAAGTAGTTTTGTGGAATGAGCACCAGGGTATCCTTGTATTTGTATTGGATGTGGGGTTTTGAGTCCGAGGAGGTGGAAAGCAAGCTAAGGGATGGGAGCTAGATGGTTGAGAGGTGGGGGGATTGGTGTAAGGGTGAGACTGAGGAATACGACCTCAAGGAGAAAATTTCCTTTCTATAGCCAAAGATCTCTGAAACGTTTTATCTAAAGTTGGATTTTCAAATAGCTCTACTTCTCGACGGAATTGAATTAATAAACCAGCCACAAATTTTAATATGAGTACCTCTTCCGGATCTGGAACATGAAGTAAGAGGCGCATCTTGCAGAAGAAGTCTATGTAGCCTTGCACTCCTTGTGAAGGGATTTATCGAAGTTGGTGCCATTTGATCCATAAGGATTGCACATACCCAGGTGGGTAGAATCAATTTCTAAAAGCTTCGGAAAGTCTAGCCCAGGTTTTAATGGGTTGTGAAGTAGAGGATTCTAGAGCATCCCCAATCTCTATCACAAATGTGGTCTTCTCTTGCTCTGTATCCCACCAAGTTTGTGCCAGTCCTTCTAATTGCAAGGTGGAAATCTGGAGTTTTCTTTCCTCGGTGAGGCCTGGACATGTATTGAAATAGGTGGATAGGCTACAGATCCAAGAATCCACCATTTCACCATTGGTTTTCCCAGCAACTTTCAGTAGTTGGATTCGAGTTTCCAACCAGAAGGGATCTGGATTGTTTTGTTGTTGCATTCTGAGCAGCTCATTGAGGACGGAGGCAAGATCTTGGATGAGATTTGATGTGTTGGAATCTAAGTCGACTGCCAAAGGCTATTTGCGTGGAGTCATTTTGAGGCCAGCTGAAGAGAAAAGGCACCCCTAGGTTGCAATGTTGAACAAAGGACTCTGTTTTGAGAACAGAGGACTCAAAACCCTGAAGCAACGGAGCTTGAATTGGTCTAAAGGGAGAGATCTATATTTTTTTAGATATGTGGAACTCCTCCATGTGGAAATGGATATGTGGGCTCCCTTGGGGATTATGAGATCTGTGGAGATTCTTGCATAAAAAATGGAAACCCTGGAATGGGCAAACTCTGGATTATTTCATGAAAACCCCAAAAACATTTGGCTCAATCTTCAAGATCGAAATATTTTCCATGGATCTTGAGGCTCTGATACCAATTGATCTTCCCAAGAAGGTGATCTATAGGAGAAGGTGACCACACAAGCCATAGCTCAGCTTCTGACCAAGAACTCTCCTCAGGGGCACAAATCTGAATAGGGGTGCACCATTAGTTTGGATGACTAAGAAAATGGGGATCCATACCTGGGTGCCTCGAGAGTGGCCAAGAGGTTTTGGCGATCTCAGAGTGACCTCCGAGAATTAGTGGGAGAATCCCAGTGCAACCATGGAAGAGTACATACTCACTTCATTCCCACAAAGAAGAAACTAGCAAGGGCACAAAACCCAGTTGGTGTGCCCTCCCTTCTGCCTCAGAAAACGAAGGAAAAGATTTGCTCCCTGAGAGAGTGGCTAGCTAATGAGATAAGCTTTCTCTCAGAGGTGGAAGCATGGAAAACGAAGTCACCAAGAGGCATCCATGAAGGAAAGGCACTGGTTATTCTTCAGAAAACCCTAAAAATGAAATTGTCCTGAATGTAAAATGAAAACTCAGAAAAGAAAACAACCAAGAAATATAGCTTCAGAAGAAAAGGTAAGAATGTTTTATTTTAGTATAAAAGGTAAGAATTTACAGCATATTGTAGGAAACATGGGATCAAGAGACAATTTACCACAAGATACTCTCCACAGCTGAATGGAGTAGTTGAAAGGAAGAATCAAACAATAATGAATATGGACAGAAGTATGTTGAAGGAAAAAAAATGTCAAATGAATACTCGGGTGAAGCAATGGCATACTCAGTTTATATTTTAAATTTGTCACCAACTAGCAGTCTGAAAAATCAAGTCCCTCAAGAAGCTTGGAGTGGTATGAAATCTTGTGTTTCTCATTTTAATGTTTTGGTTCTGTGGCTTATGCTCATGTTCGTGAAGAGATGCAAAGAAAGCTTGATTATAGAAGTGAAAATTTTATATTTGTGGGATATAGTGAGAATTCTAAAGCATATAGGATGTACACTCTTGTTACTAAGAATTTGATAGTAAGAAGAGATGTTAAATTCCAAGAAGATAAATATCGGGATACCCAAAAAAATGAAATAATGGTATATTTAATTCCTTCTATATAGGAATACAAAGGGACATGGAAGCTACAAGACACCAAGTTTCTCCACCAAGACTTCCAATATTGCAATTACAAGGCCAAGGAGAACAAACATAGCACCATTCTTCTTCTTATTCTAGAAATGATTCAGATCCCACTACAACAAATTTAAGGAACCCGAAAACAAGAAGTCGGAGAGAAATTTATGAGCAGAATGATGAAATGGATCAACAAGAACATGTTTCTTTGTTATCCTGTCAACCAATATATTTTGAAGGAGAAATCAAGGAATAAAAATGAGCTTATGCAATGAAAAAAAAATTGAAGAAAAAACAGATGGGATCTTAAATGGGTTTAAATGGGTTTATAAGACAAAATTCAATGAGAAAGGAAAAGTATAGAAGAACAAGGCAAAACATGTAACAAAAGGGTTTGCTCAACAACCCGGTATTGACTATGGAGAAACATTTTCTCCAATATCATGTTTGTATATTGCGACCAAAAATAAATGACCAATCTATCAAATGGACGCTAATCAGCCTTTCTAAATGAAATTTTAGAGGAAGAGGTTTAAGTGGATCAACCACCAAGATTACATATCAAAGGTAAAGAGTACAAAGTTTACATATTGAATAAATCACTTTACGTTTTGAAGTAAGCTCCAAGAGGTTGGTAAATTCACATTGATTCTTATTTTCTCAACAATGGGTTCAACAGGAGCAGTAATGAGCCCACACTTTACACCAAAAGAGACCAGAAAGGTAATATTTTGAGACTTTGTCTCTATGTTGATGACATTATTTATATAGGAATTTTTTTATTGAATGAATTCAAAGAAGCCATGAAAAGTGAATTTGAAATGAATGATCTTAGTCTTATGAAATGTTTTATGGGAATTAAAGTTCAGCAATTGGAAAAAAACAATTTTCATTTATCACAGATATGCCACAAATATTTTGAAAAGTTTCAAAATGAACAAATGCAAGCCAATAGATACACCAATTGCAATAGGTAAAAAACTAAGTAAACAAGATGAAGGAACAACAATTGATCATACTTTGTATAAGAGAATTGTAGGCAGGCTCATATATCTTACAACTACCTGACCAAATATCATGTATGTAGTGACCTTAATTTCAAGATTTATGGAAAATCCCAAAATCACTCATTGGAGAGTTGGAAAAAGAATTTTGAGATATATTGCAGGTGCAACATATTATGGAATTTGATATTCCAATTAAGAAGATGACACACTTGTTGGATATACATATAGTGACTTTGCAGACAATGTTGGTGATAGGAAAAATACTTAAGGGTACACATTTATGTTGGGCACAACTTTAATTTCACGGGCTTCTAAGAAATATCTCATCATCACAATATCTTTAGCAGAAGCAGAGTATGTGGCAGAAACTTCAACATCATGTCATGTAATTTGGTTGAGAAGTATCGTTAGGGATCTTACACATGAAGAGAAGGAGCCAACTCATATATTTTGTGACAGCAATTCAACAATTTCTTTATCTAAAAATTATGTGTTTCTCTGCAAGAGTAAACACATTGACACTCGTTATCATTTCATTCGTGATCTTGTCAATGATGGTAGCATTATGCTACTATTTTGTGGTTTGAAAGAAAAATTAGTAGATATCTTCAACAAGCCATTGTGAAGAAATACTTTTAAATTTAAAAGACAACACTTAGGCATTGTTTGTGCAGATTTTTCTAATGGTCGGAATTAAGGGGGAGTGTTAAATGGAATAATTTCTCCCACTTTCTTGACCAATTTCATAGTTCATAGGCATCATAAATGCACTATATAAGATAGGTGAATGATAATTTATTATGTAGGTGAAATATGGAGTGTTGTAGGAAAAAATCTAGTTCTATGTATTTGCATTTCAGTTTATCATATAGATATGGAGAGGAGTTAAACAACTTCATTGCATTGTGTGTGTTTTCTCCGTTTTTCATATGCTTGCCTATGCTTGAACTTGAACACTCTCAAGATTTGATTAGATACATTATCTTTTTCTAATACTCGAACGCTCAATACAAAATATGACTTGATATTCGAATGTGGGACATGCTATTTGAGCATAACTAATATTTAACTTGTTTTAAATTTGATTGAATGAAATGGGCAGCTACACAGGTTTCTTGTTTTGTTTGTTTTAGTGGGGCTATGATTTATTATAAAAGTTTACCATATAGGCTCCATTCTCAACACCATCCATGTATAACTTTCAGCCGATTTCGATGCAGGTCACACCATCAATTAGGTTGTTTATGAAACACCAAACAAACTAGACAAATTAAAAACATTCCCAAATAAAATTGAGTACGAAGAAAATGAGTGATACTTGGGAGATTTCGGAAATGAAGATTTACATTGGACTTCTTCGATAGGAAAACGACAAAAATCTCAGAATCTGTCCAATTTGATTTCATTTTTCTATTCGATGAAAGGTCAATTGACCAGAATAATTCAAGACTTTCGTATCCAAATTCATAAATTTTCTTACTTAAGCATGACTACATAAAACCATAACAACTCTCTAAATTCTTGAAGACCTGAAAAATCTAGCAAACTTCAGTTTTTTAATCTTCACCGTGATACTTGATGTGCGAACAACTTACCTGACCCTTTCTAATAAATCTTTTATCCCTAAAGTGAACCAACGACTTTGACAAAACACAAACGCAGAAGTCAAAATCTCACAATCCAACATTGAAGATTTATATTTAAATAAAATCTAAATACAAATTCATGACTGTCCTCTCCCATAATTCTCTATATGATGAAACTGATATAAATCTAAATTCCTCACTATCCACTCCCAAAACAATAATTGGTCTTTTACATATATATATATATGAACCAGAATTGGTCTTCAATCTTTGTTATGAAATATATATATATATAAACCCTTCTTTCAATATGAAATATCTAAATTTGAAATTCTTCTCCTCTGCCAAAAGACGTCGTTATGATAGAACACTCCAATTGTTCTTTGCTAAAACTTGAATTGGTCTCTGTTATATATATGGTAGCTTAATATCCAAGTTCAAACTATGATACCCTCGTCTTTGTCTTCGTCACGGCAAGTGCTAAGCGCTCCATGATAGAATATTAAATGGTGTCGCAGAGGTCATTGGATCTAGAACTGGATTCAATGGCATCTATGCACTTTGTCAGATCATTTACAAGTCTTCTATGTAGTGCTTGGTGTTGGGAAGTGAAAACGTAGTGCTTGGTGTTGGGAAGTGAAAACTAATAGATCAAATTAGTGTAGTTGGTTCACGATGGTTTTTTGAACAATATTTTGTTGAAATAAATTGGCAAGAATAGTGGAAACATTAAATACATTCAGTTTTGTGTAATTGAAAGAGAGATTGTATATATATATATGAATGTCTCATAGGAATTTTGGGTGCAGGGGCTTAAGCCTTCTCCTGGGCTGTCCGGTTGCCTATTTTTGGTTGTAATTTCCTGGTTCTTTGATAATAGAATGATATTTACATTGTCCCGTGGATGTTTCCCTCTGAAGGTTAGAGGGTTTTACCATGTAAATCTTTGTGTTTCCTATGTGATATGTATGTATTTGTCTATGTGATTCTTTGTTGTATTTTCAGATCTCTGTGAATTAACGGATCAACAAGTGGTATCAGAGCGAAGTATTACGATTACAGAGAAGGATTCCTAGAGATTGGTCACCAGATCGAGACAGATGGAGCTTGAGGTGAACTGCAACCTTTGTTGAAGGTATTATATATTGGAGAGAAGCCGCATTATTTTGTGGGACAAAGAATAATGTCAATCAAGTCCTCCAAGCTCTGTGTTTCCATATATGTCTTCCATCGGCTGGAAGGACTCGGTGTCAATTAACATAATCGTATTGGCATTCTTCTGGATTCTCTCGAAACTCGCAAATAGTAACCCCTTGGATGGAGACCAAGCAACGGCCTGAATCATGGGGTGCTGGAGTCGAATCTCAAGGGCTTCCAAAATCTTCCAATCGATGCATTCACGTAGTGCTCTAGGATTCAATTTGTAGACGTGGAGCCCCGAAAAATAAAAAATAGATTGACGACACCTGCCACCGCAATCGACGAAAAAACTCGATGAAGCATGTCAATGAAATTCAGGTGCATGAGCATCGTTGTCTTCTTGCGGAGCGCCCAGTCATAGACAAAGATTTTTCTATCGTGGGAAACGAGGAGAGAGAGATAAAGGTTGGAGGTCAAATGAAATATGCACTATTGTTGTATGAGGAAATCGATAGCTGGCAACTACTTGTGCATGGCAGAGATTCGTCGAGGAACGTGCTCTCGTGGATCATATCCATTGGTGGTTGAAGATTAAGTGGTCTATTGAAATCTGTAAGTGCTGACTATTGGTTTCGAACTCAGGATCGATAAAGGGGAACTGGATGTGGTGATGCTTATGGCTGTGTTGTTGTCTTTCTCCCCTAGTTGAAGGCACCACGTATTTGAAAGTTACCCAGTTTCAAAGGTCCAACAAGATTTTTTTTGTTTGGTTGGCGTTCTAGTGAAGGGACAATGGGAAGAATCACGAGATATGAAGGCCTTCAGGTGCATCTCAGACTCATTTGTTGGACTGCGCCCTGGCTGAGCCGCCGTGGATGGAGGGTCTGTCCATGAAATATTGTTGAACAAAGAGGGTCGTTGCAAAGAAAGAAGCCATCAGTTGAGAGCTAGATTGGCCTAAGAAGTGTTGGAAATGCCTAGTTATAAATCTTATGAAGAAGCTTGGAGCTTGGAGGTATTGGTGTTTGTTGATCTGGTTTAAGGTGGTGATGGAATGGACAAGGAGAGTCGCCAGTTTTCTTCTGCAATCAGAGAGGAGGAAAGCTCAAAGTTCTGCGAGACAAGTGTTTCGTTTTGTGTTCCATTCAGTGTTGCGTTAAGATCAACTGTGAACTATAGAAATTGGACGACGAGGCCGAAGAATGGATAAATGGTCATTCTAGAAGCCAAAACGATCTGAATGAAATAAAATCCCTAGATTGTTTTTAAACTGTAATGGATCGGATGGTGTGACTCATCATGTGGATTCACCAAGAAACTCCATAAGTGTCTTTAGATTACAACCTTCACAAAGATCTCACCTTGTGATCCTCTCGTTGTGAGGAGCAACATCAAATTGATCCGCGACGTGTTTGAATCCTTGCGTGGGTGGATCAAGGTTGTTGGGTGAAGGGTCTGGGAAAGCTTCATAAAATGGATCTCTCATGGTGAAGGATGAGTCAAGCAGTAGAAAAAATGAGGTCAAACAACCAGAGGGAGAAGTATTGGTAAATGACAGCGATCGCATTAAAGGTAATGGTAAATTTACCAAGTGAACAATTTTTTTTTTTGGAGTTGTAAATGTAAATTTTGCATGTAATTGGGCATAAGGCTGTAAGACCTGATTTAGGCATGCGTACCCCTGGTATTTAATCAAAAATGTCTAGACATAGATCTAGGTGATAGAGGTTGGGTTTTGGGTCTATGTTTGTTACCCGTGGTTTGATGTCCATGATATTGCATGTAATGAAGCCTTCTTAAAGTCTAGTTGTAACTCCATTGCAAATCAGCTTGGCGGTGAGCAGAGAATGCTTACTTCGCTAGCTTGGCCGGATTTGGTCAAGGAAATTTTCATGTTAAGGTGGAGCTATGAGAATCCATTGAAAGGTTCCTGGAGGTGAGCTAGTGTCGAGATAGCTTGGCTAGCTTCGTCAATTTTTTGGCGAAGGATTTGAATACTATGTTCGAGGTGGAGCACTGAAGGTGCTCAGGATCGTGATAGGAGATTTGTTTGCAAAGCTCAAGCAATCATTGTATGGCCTAAAACTTGAGAAGGAAAATTTCTACAGGATGTTTGATTCCTTCATGGTGAGCCAAAGATTAGAAGAAGTGAGAATAACGATTATGTTTATGGTATTCACTATCTTGGTGTTTAGATAGTTGACGATATGCTTGTAGTAAGAAGAAGCATTGTTAAGATCAACATGTTGGCTCAGTTGGTCAAGATGTTTGAAATGAAGGATTTGTGAGCTGCAAAACAAATCTTGGGCATTGAGACACATAGATATGAGGAAAATGATAAAAGGATTCAGTATGAGCCTTGTGAGACTGATAAATGTCTCTTTAGATTTCATTGTAATATTTCTTCAAGACGATGTCCTCATTATAAGGAAGAAGGGGGGTATGTGTCGTGTATAGTATGCTAGAAGAAAGTATATGTTTGTGATGAAAGCACTAGAATCACATGTCTTTAGCTTGCAAGAAGGTGATGAATGGACAATGGCATGATATCATGTAAATTGTTGTCAAGGTGGAGATTGTTGGGAAGTGGCAGCTAATTGATCAAATTGGTCTAGTTGGTTCACGATGGTTTCTTTAACAATATCTTGTTGAAACAAATTGGCAAGAATAGTGGTAGCATTAAATGCATTCAGTTTTGTGTAACTGAAAGAGAGGTTGTATATATATGAATTCCTCAGAGGAATTTTGGTTGCAGGGGCTTCAAGCCCTCTCCTAGGTTGCATGTTTTCCTATTGTTGGTTGTAATCTCTTGGTTCTTTGATGATAGAATGATTTTGCCATTGTCCTATGGATGTTTCCCTCTAGAGGTTACAATTTTTTACCACGTAAATCGTTGTGTCTCCTGTGTGATATGTGTGTGTTTGTCTATTTGATTCTCTGATGTGAATTCAGATCTCTCTGTGGGTTAATGGCTCAACACTTGGACCCTTCCCTTGTGCAACACACTCTTCCTATTTCCATGGGAAATATGAAATTTAAGAGCATCACTTGTCATTTCAATTTTATTCCCTTGTATTGTTGTTGAGCATGTACATATTACAATATTTTGAAAACTTTTCTTATGTAATGTATTACCTTAGATCTCATATTTACTGAATGGATTCAAAGCATCCATGCAAGGTGAATTTGAAATGAATGATCTTGGTCTTATGAAATGTTTTGTGGGAATTGATGTTGAGCAATTAAAAAAAAGAATTTTCATTTTTCAACAAAGATATGCCATGGATATTTTGAAAAGGTTCAAAATGAGAAAATGAAATCCAACAGATACACCAATTGCAACCAGTACAAAACTAAGCAAACAAGATGAGGGAACAACAATTGATTATACTTTATATAAGTGACTTGTAGGTAGGCTCATGTATCTTATAACTACCTAACTAGATATCATGTATGTAGTGACCTTAATTTCGAGATTTATGGAAAATCCCAAAATCACTCATTGGAAAGTTGGAAAAAGAAATTTGAGATATATTGCAGGTACAACATATTATGGAATTTGGTATTCCAATTAAGAAGATGACACACTTGTTGGAGATATAGATAGTGACTTTGCAGTTAGGTTGATGATAAGAACAATAGATCTTACAATATTTTGAAATCTTTTCTTATGTAATTTATTACCTTAGATCTCATATTTATTATTAATAATGTAGTGCTCAAAATTATAAAAATAATGAAAACTAAAATGAAAGAACAATCACATGAATACACCATCCACACAAACAAACAAAAAATGAAAGACAAATACGAGAGAAAACCTAGCTAAAAGTTTAATATAACACCTCAAGACTTGACTTCAACGCGCACCCCTCCACCGAAGATTGATGAAAATGAAGGATGTCTTGTATGGTGAAGATGTGATATTTGGGTGTGCAGCATGCCAAAGACATATTCACCAAGAATACTTGTGACAGAGGTTGAGATGGTGATTTAATTAAAGAAGCGAGCTAGGTGGGCACCCCACCAAAGAAATGAAACAAAGTTGGATGCTCCACCAAAAGTTGGAACAATTGGAGATGACGCATGCTCTGACAGCATGAGATCCCAACTAACTGAATGAAGAATGAAAGTTGGGAATATTAGATGTCTTGGGTGCATGCCATGCCAAGGGGAGCTAACCAAATGATGAATGAACACCAAGATGACTTGGGCACCCAAAACAAAAAAATAATGGGTCCACTAAGGAAGAGTGTGCTTAGGAAAAGGGAGCATTCCCTTTGGAAAGTCGAATCTGAAACGAAAAGTGGACAAGTTTAGGGGGTGAGTTGTGGGTTGAACGGACCCATTGGTTAGCACGACTGTGCACCTATATAATGAAGGGAGAGAACCATTTGGAAATTCGTTCAAGAGGAAAGGCTGGAGTTGGAAATATTCTTTCATAATGACATATTGAGTGTTCTGAGGGATCAACCAAGAAGGGGGTGAGCTCCCCCCAATTAGCCAAGTAGACCCTATAGGGTAAATTGAGCTTCCTTGGTGAGCAAGAACTGAGGAGTAGGTTTAAGAAATTCTATCTTGAAGGGAGTTGTTCGAAAAAATGAACTATGGTAGAGAAAGGGAGGTCACTCCAATATGAGTCAAAGG
>JZKD02S1810248.1:400370-413122 GCA_000966675.3 Picea glauca | reverse complement strand
ATATATATATATATATTACTAGTTTAATAGTTTCATAATTATTATATTTATTGTTAATTTAATGATTTCATAATTATTGATGATGATAATGATGATCATTAACATCCACTAAGACCGAATTGGTCTATCGGACCTTAAGAGGGTAAGTGATTACTTGGAATTATTTAGAATTTTGTTTCTCTCCTTGAAAAGCTTTAAGAGAAGCTTTCCAAGATCACCATACTTTTGTTGAGTTAATAGGTTAGGAAGGTTGGTAGTGTGACAAATATTTTGAAAATGAGATCTAATATGGGTATAGGTTGGACAATCTAAGAGAAAGTGTTTTTCATATTCAACCTTATTAGTGTCACAAATGTGACACTCTTTCATCCCATGACGTTTTAGGAATTAACCAATGCCCAATTTCACTATGGAGGTCGTGAGAATTTGTTCTTATCTTAGCAATGCTTATTTTTTTCTTTACATTTGGAAAAACAGATAGATAATTTTGATCTTCTAGATTAGGGTTGATTACATCCTTATAATACTTTAATTTTATTTTTTGCTCTAACCCTTTATCACACCACATTTTCTCCTTAAATTTTGATTTGACATATTTTTTAACAGTGTCTTTGTTCTGCAAAATGGTGTCTTCCATGAGTCCCCAATAGTTTATCCAAGACCGCACATATTTATGCCATCCTCGTTTGATTCGATGGTGGTTATGACCCGATTTTAAAGAAATTTTGGGAAGCCTCTTGTCTTCCATGTTGTTTAACTTTTTCTTATACAATAGGTATCTAGTCATAGCCATGCTCTCAATGAGGGAGAGGCTTGCTTCTAAGAAGAGGATGGGATAAGCCGTATTTCCTTTAATTTTGAGATTATAGGTTATAAAATTCTTTTGTATTTTCTCTATCTTTCTCCAGGATTCACGAGAGATATTATAGCCCCAGACTTCACATACATAAAGAATAACAGGTGTAACAAGAGTCTTAAAGAGGAGTTTCTTCTTATCCCAACTCCAAAGATCAGCTGATTTACAATTGTTTTCAGGCCCATAATAAGCTTTCCATCCCCCAATAATCCTTTTCTCAATGCTATAATTCCAATTGAGCATGTGGTGAATATCAATTCCAAGATATTTGTATGAAGACACTTCCTCCAAGTTGTTGTTGTCATATACGAAGGTATCATAAGGGATCTTATTGGATTTAATAATCATGACCTTACTCTTATCAGTATTAACAGTCATACCTATATTGGGGAAAAAATCCTTGAACATTCTTAGTTGGTTTTCAATATCATGTGGACTCCTTGCCATAAGAACGATATCATCGGCATAAAGAATACGATTTATGAATATACCAGTAAGTGTAGGGCCGACACAACCTATTTTTTTCAAGCAATATTCTAACTTGTCAATGTATATGCCAAAAAGGGTAGGGGACAAGGGACAACCTTGTTTGACTCTGATATTGTTGTTAATCTTTTTTTACTAGCCCTTAGTGTTTTTAAAATTAGCAATAAAGTTCTCATACATCCTTATTGCATCAACCCTCAACTCGAGAGGTAATTTTATCTCTTCCAGCCTATTCCAAGGGTTTTTTCTAGGAACCATGTCAAAAGATTTTCTAAAGTCAACAAAACAACAAAAAATATTGGTTTTAGTATTGCGGAACTCCTATGCAATGATCCTAAAGGTAACAATTTGGTCCATAGTTTAATGATATCTCCTAAAGCCGACAACGCCTTTAGCTCTTTTATCATGACTTTCTAGCCAAAGGCTAATCTTCTTTTCCAAAATAATTCCATAAAGATTGGCTAAAATTAGGCTAATAATAATGGTCCTATAATTAGAGGGAATGTTTCTATCCCCATTTTTGAAAATAGGAACAATGAGGCTTTGCGTCGAGGGTTTAGAGAAGCCCCACTTGACTGTTAAATTGAAGAGCTTGTGTATGTGAGGGATAAGGATTGGCCCTCCCATTTTAAAAATTTCAGCTTGGTAGCCTTCAATGTCCTTGGCTTTCCCATTTGCAAGCAGCTTAACCTCAAAATCTATGTCATCTAAAGAAAAAACTTCCTCCTTTGTAGGGACACTAGGAATGGTGTCCATGGAATTAGGGAACTCGTAAAGACTTTTAAGGTAGGAATTCCAGTCCCTTAAGGGAATCCTACTATTTTTCTTAGTATTGTGTTTTAGATTTTGGCTTCAGAACTTCTTAGGATCGAGCTTGTATAGTTGTGAAAGTTGATCTTACCTTTTATTGATATAGTACCCTTTTTTCCTTTCAATTAGGGCTTTGTGCGTATTGATCTTATTGAGTTTTAAGGACTCATTAAAAGAATCTTTATCATACCAAGGGTTGGTCGTTCTATTATTTTTTTTAAAGGACATCTCGAAAGAGAACTTGTTAATAGAAGTGGAAAGGGCAGTTGTAAAACTATGATAGAGTTCTTCAATGTTGTCCGTATAAGTTAGGAGATTTAATTTACTATTTAAATCCTTTAAGAAAATTCCAACTTTACTTTTTTCAAAGAGAAAATTCCTTTGATTATCAAAAATCTCTTCAATGGCGCTCCTATGCATGGAAAATTTTAGATTTAGGGTTAAAGGTTTATGATTAGAATGAGGATCATGGTCATTTAAAAGGTCAAAAAATGTTATTTGGTTGGAAACATGGATATGAGATATCACATAATCTACAACACTACTACCTAGCCCATGAATACAAGTCATCTGGTTGGAATTTGGCCACTTCATTACTCCATTGCAAATTATTAGGCCTTGAGAGTTGCAGAGCTTGACCAACTCAGTACCAAACAAATTCTCAATTAGGTCTTGAGAGCTTATTTTGTAGCTATTAGATAAAACAAGGTCCTAATCTAGCCATAAAGGATTATGGTTGGAGTCATTACTTAAAAGAGTAGCGTGTTTAGTTGCAGTCCTAGCATTAAAGTCTCCTAGAAGGAGGATATTACCTTCATTTTTCAAACTATAAATATCTTGTTCTAAATTATTATAGGGACAATTGTTATCTAGATTGTTTTTCTTATAAAAAGTAAAATTAACAGGTGCAAAATAACAAATTACTATATACATCTTCTTGGCGTTAGTGTTTAAAATTAATATCCAAATGTATTGATTGAGACGGTCAATCTTATGAAGTTGAATGTGAGGAGAAATACTCTTTCTAACATAACAAGATATGTCTCTTATCCCTCTATGATGGGATTTTTTGTTCCATCTCCACGATAAGACAAATCCTTCTATGTTAGGGACCTTAGAATCCTCATGCTCCCAAGTTTCAACTAGACAAATAATATCAATATCACTCAGGATCCAACTTATCATAGGACTTTTGCATCATGGAAAGCCACAACATTCCTAAACAAGGATCCCGAGTGTCCCAAGTTCCTATTTATTATTATCCCTATGGTCTCTATCCCTAACAATAGCTTTTTGATTTCTAATTATTGTCCATTTTCCTTCTTTCATGGCTTCTTTTACCTTTTGAACTTCCTTCCTTAATTCATCTTGGTTTTCGGGAATGAGGTCTTCATTTATAAATATTCTTGACCCTTTTAAGCTAGGAGATTTACTAAGTATGTTATATTTATGGTCTTTACAACTTACTTTGACATAGATCAACCTATCTTTGTGATCAATTAATTTTCCTAGCTTCTTTGCTTCTATGAGGTAACTTGCATCATTTTGTGATTTATTATTTAAATCTTCTTTTAGGGTATCCTCCTCTTGTTGTTCTTTTATACCAAAAATTATGAGGTTCAAGGCTCTTTTGTTACGCTCATGGTCCAGTTCCATTAGCTTATTCATTTCCTCTTTGATGAGTTCCATATCAAATTTGTTTTCCTTATTATTGAGGGTCAAATTGTTGGTTAGTTTTTCATCTAGCTCTTTAATCCTATCTTTCAAGTTGTGATTTTCTTCAACCCCTCCTTTTTGGGTTGATTGTTTATATTTTTCCATTTCTTTAATCCTATCCTTCATTGTTTGCAATTCACTCTTGAACCCTAAGAATATATCATCTATTTGAGTTTGAATGATATCTTTAATTTGTTTATCAATCATTGTCTTTAGCTCTATTTGGAGGTTTGAGGTCTCTTTCTTCACTCCTTTTTTTTTTAATGTTTCTAACTCTATTTGGATTTTGACATCTCTCTATTCAATCGGAAAAATCAAACTAAAAAAATCACCAGAACGTTTAGACTAAACTCTTTTCTGTTAACAAAAACCAAAAATAATGTCATGGGCAGCTGCGCAGGTTTCTGATTTTGTTGGTTTCAGTTGGTCCGTGATTTATTATAAAAGTTTACCCCAACTAATCTAGACTCCATTTTCAACACATACATGTCTAACTTTCCGCCAATTTCGATGCAGGTCGCACCAGCAATTAGGTGGTTTACGAAATACCAAACAAACGGGAAAAATCAAAAGCATGCCCAAATAAAATTGAGTAGGGAGAAAGCGAGTGGTACTTACACCTCAACTGAAATCGTGCTAGACTGCGGAAATGAAGATTTCCATCAGAATTCTTCGATCGGACGCCGACAAAAGGATTGAAATTTGTCCAATTTCCAACTGCACTTGCGTTTCATTTTGCTATTCGAAGAAAGGTCAAATTGGACCGAGTAATTTGGAACTTTCGTATCCAACTTCATATTTTTCCTGTTATTTCAAATCAGGTTCGTAATTATTGAGCTTAAAATTTCTTATTTAAACGCGACTATGTAAAACCATAACAACTCTGATCTCAATTCTCGAAGACTTGAAAAAGCAAGACAATTTCAATTCTGTAATCTCCACGCTAATGCCCGACGTGACGAACAACTTATCTGGCCGTTTACAATAAACCTTTTAGACCCAAACAGGACCAACGACTTTGACAAAACACATAAACTCAGAAGTCAAAATCTGGCAATCAAACATTTAAGATTTATATTTAAATAAACTCTAAATACAAATTCATCACTCTCCTCTCCCAGAAATCTCTATACGATAAAACCAGGATCTAAATACGAATTCCTCACTCCCAAAACAAGAATTGGTCTTTGTGATATATATATGAACCCTAATCGATCTTTGGTCTTTGTTATATATGCGTATATGAAAGCCTGCTTTCAAACTGAATATCCAAATTTGAAATTCTTCTTCTCTCCCAAAAGAAGTCGTTATGATAAAACAGTTGAATTGGTCTCTTCTATATATATGGTTGCTTAATATCCAAGTTCAGACTATGAGATGTTTGACATGTCGGGCTTCGATGTTTTTGTGGCGTTCCGTTGATTTTCATTTGCATACTTAACCTGAAATGATTTTTTTTTTGGTAATTTGTTACAGATTTTAGAATGGAATCCTTGGATTTCTGACAGCATAAATAGATTCATCATCATAAAAAAATACTTAGAGTACTAGGAGTATACAGACTTAACTATTCAAATATGCAGATACAATAATGTCTTACTAATATAGGGAAAAATTAAAATGGATAATATCCATAATGGAAAATGTTTCATAAAAACTAAGAACTTTTAAACTATGGCTAATGTAATAGAAAATGTTTCATAAAGAATTATGATGTAATAATGGAAGTTTTCATGGAACTTATTAGTCCCAGTAGGCAAAGAAGGACTATAGAGATCGATAAATGGTTGACCTGGTATTAAATTGTGCATTGACCACAAATATTTGCATACTATCTATTGTTGGAACAAGAGAAGTGAAAACATCGATTTTATATAATAGAAAGTACTATGTTTGTCCAGATCTGATTGGACAACGGATTGGAGGTCTTCGCTATTCCCAACGTTATATTTGTTGGCATATCCAAAGCATTTGAATCATGTGTGGTATTTTCAAATGATATATTTTCTTATGCATTGGTCGAAGGTGGATTAATGCTAGCATTAGTTCGAATGTTTCCTTAAGTATTTTCTGCTAGCTTGAATACATTGTCTACCATATTAGTATCTCTGATTTTTGCTTTATTGTTGCGTGATTCGAGTGAAGAGGCTTTCCACGCTGCATTTTTTCTTAAATGTTTGTACAGGGCTAGGCCCTTAGATGGTCGTGACAGTCTTAAGTGTTTACCTAATAGGTATGACAGTCTTAAATGTTTATTGTACAAGTGCATTGGAATATAGTTTCGTTCCATTTTTTTGATGGTAGTCGGACATCTTCTGTTGATTTTTATATAATAAAAAGTACCATGTTTGTCAATATGTGATTGGACAACGAATTGGAGGTCTTTTTTTTGGCTTCGCTATTCCCAACGTTATATATGTTGGCATATCCAAAGTAGTTCATCGTATATGGTCTTTTAGAATCATATATTTTCTTATGCAATGGTCGAAGGTGGATTAGTGCTAGCATTAGCTCGAATGTTTCCTTTAGCAATTTCTGCTAGCTAAAATACATTGTATACCATATTAGTATGTGTCATTTTTTTTTATTCTTGCATAGAACAGGCCTACCACGTTGCATTTTTTCTTAAAAGTTTGTACAGGGCTAGGCCCTTAGGCGGTCCTGATAGTCTGACGTGTTTACGTGACAGGTTAAATGTTTATTGTGCAAATGCATTGGGATACAGTTTCATTTCATTTTTTTTTATGCTCAACATCGTTGCTTCAGTGGTCGATGCTTGTTCGCTACTTGGTTCCATGATTGTTGTTCGTGTTTGATTCAACTTTGCAAAGTTGAGGTCGTGCAGTTTCAGTCGGACATCTTCGTGGTTGTTCACTGGTTTGTTGTTCTTCAACTTTGCAAGTTGTTGGACCTGTTATTGTGGTTTCCAGTTTTCGCGGTTGACCTCTTGTCATCCCTCGTTGACGGGTAAGTTTCTCTGTTCCTGTTTTTCAATGGTGGGGTCCTTGCCTCCAAATTCTCTTGTAGACCATCTTTGTCTGTGCTCTTAATTTATGTTCCTAGAAACCATGCGTGTTCATATGCCGACCACGACGTTCATAGCTATTTGGAAAATTGCAATGCAAAGCGGTTCTCAAAAAATAGTTTGAAGCTATTAGAAGAGGGAACCATCGGCTAGGGTGTCGACGCGGGGAATTCTTTTATTCTATGGGTCTGAAAACTGCACCCACCTATTGTCTTTCTGTCGAGTAAATTTATGGTGTTATTTATTTGTGTTGTTTCTTTTGTTTGGTACCCGATTTTGGGCTTGTAGTTTTCCTATTCTGCTTTCCTTTTTTTGGGGTGCTATTATTTTTTTTTCTCCTTTCCTCTGTTTTTAGACAAAGTGAAAGCATCTAACAAACAAATTCAAAATCAGAATTGAAAAGATGGAATAAGTAATAGATGTTGAGTCATATGAAATACATACACAATCCATTATACATGGAAAATTTGACGTGGATTTGCATAGCAAAGGCCTCTTTCGATTGGATGCATTCTCGTATACTGCAGGGGATTACCTTTTCGATACATTCCAGGTTCTGATGCATTTCTGGTATTCGTTGACGGAGCTGCGCAATGGATTGAAAGATTATTTCTTTTCCTTTTTAAAAAATGGCGACGCAGAGGCATTGAACTCCTATGAATACGAACTAGAATCTGATTTTCTTCGGCAGTTGCACGAAATACATGATGTCACTACGTATTTTTCAAAGATGTGGTTGTCTGTATCTCCAGCTCTTCCTACACATGAGAGGGGAGTTTGGGGAGACACATTTTGTATATGGTGTCTATCTAATTGGCTCAATATATCGGTTGGAATATGGTCATTGACAAGAAAAAGTAGATATCTACTATTCAACAAAGCTGCCTCTGAAAATCCATATTGCATCTTGTTCCATGATGCCAATGCTGTCAGTGGTCATAATGAACCACTCCTGTACAGAAAAATGTCCATATGCAATGTTGCAGTACCTCATATTTACTTGTCCCTCTTTTGCAAAGACCTTGAATCGCATTGGGAACGGATTATGCATCGCATATATTGTTATGGTTTACAGCTGGCAACAAATGTTGTGTCTAACTGTAGAGATAGTCTGTTTAATGCAATTTGTTGTTTGGTAGTAGCGGAGTTTGATGTGCAATCGTTGCGGCTTTACACGATGCAGTCATTTTTCAATGCAATTATAGGCGGCAACCAACAGGGTTTTAGGTGCTTGCATCAGCATCTTTCACCATATCTCCTAGAAAATATGCTGAAAATTGGAACCTGGAAGGAATACCCTATAGACATGGCACTTCCATATCATGAAAAAGGGAATGTGGAGGGTTGCATATTCTGTTTCCAATGGCTGTCTATGATATTCAGAGTTAATATCTAGGTCTGGTCAGTATTGTCATATGGCACTATCCATTCTTGGTTTACTGATTCAAAATATGATCGAACATTTGACATCCTCTCATTGAAAACAGATACAACACATATCCATTTTGAACCTTTAATTCGACATATCAGTGGTTCAGGATTGGATTTCCATGCCACCTAAACCGCATCGAATCTACTTACACATGGCATGCTTTTTAGTGAGAATGAAACTCTTGCTGGGTGCGATATGGCCATAGAGGGCTTGAACAAAAACTTGATGTCTGAAATTCATCACAGTTGTGATGAGCCCACACAGGGCTTAAACAAAAAATGTAGAGTAAGTTATCACGGCTTGAAAAAAACTATGCGTCAAATTCATCCCAATTGTGATGAGGCCACACATGCATTGAACCAAAAATGTAGACTAGGTTAACAACACCTGGGTCAAAGTGAAATCCATCCTAGTTGCCATCATCTCATCGTTCCCTTGGGCAAGAAACGTAGAATAAATTACCACAACTTGAAAAAGGTCATGTGCAAGAGAAAGAAATACATTCCCATGCTTCCTATTAGAGAGAAAGCCACATATGACCATTCTGGGATATGTGACCACAATTCATTAACACTACATTAACAATTTCATGAAACTTGTCATTAAAGAGCCTTGCCACAATTCATTAAAAATACAATGGCAATTGTCATGGCTCTCAAAAGACGCTTGCGATACAAAAATTCCTATCAGATAGGCAAAGTGCATGTGCATGCTATTATGAAAGCATTAAAGGAATTATGTTCGAGGGCCCTGTACAAAGCACATAAAATTTGTATAAATGACAACTAGAACAGTGTTCTTGCAGAAGAGGATGGCAACTTTGCAGACACTTTCAAAAATCCTAGTGAATTTGATACAAGTGATGAATTAGAGAATGAAACACCTATTGAGACATTGGTGCATGGATTCACTGATTCACAGTGCATTCATGATTTGAAAGACAAGATTGTTGAAATTGCTCCTCCTGAGAGGCAACGTTCACTTGGACTATTCAAGTACAAATTCACTGAGGAAATGAACTTTCCAACACTCTTATATGGAGATGCACGTGGCACTGATATCACAGAATGATTCAATTATCATAAAATAGTCTAATGGGAGCTACTACATTCAAGTGGTTGCTTCTCCTCTCACACAAAAAAATTGTTTTTCAAAACAATGTGCATAGTAATAGAGAAATTTCTCTCCTACATGTCTAGGTATGAATAAGAAAAGGCCAGTTACAAGGAAGAAATTTGTTGGCCAAGGAAGTGAAGTACAAAGTAAACCTGGAAAAAATTCTAAAATCTGATATTGGGTACATAGATTTCAAAAACATTCGCACCTCCCCTAACTATTTGCAACAAAACAAAAAAAATATTTTTGCAATGATCCGACAATTGGGCCCGTCAACATTTTTCGTCACATTTACAAGTACAGAGCATTCGTGGGATCCGTTGGAAAATAATGACATTGACTACCTCATAAGAAAAGACCTAGTAACATGTACTCACTACTGTAGACATAGAATAAATTCTTTGAGACAATTGATATGCCATGATGAAATGTTTTTCAGAAAAATATCAGACTACCTTTTTGTAACTGAGTTTCAGAATAGGGGAAATGAACATGCCCACGCACTGTTATGGATAGAGGATGCACCAGTTTATGGAGCTGCTAGCAATTCAGAAATTGAACAATTTGTGGATAAATACATAACATGCAACACAGATCATTTGGATCTTGAACTCGCCAAATTCCATAGACATCACCATATAAGAAGTTGTAGAAAACGAAAAAACTCACATTACAGATATAAGTTTCCTGTGTCACCCATAAGAGCTACAAGAATCATAGCGCCACTTAGTTTAGAGGACAATGTTGTTTTTGAGAAATCGAAATCGTTGTTCTCATTTCTAGAAGAAGGACAATTTGACAAGCTAATGAGCTTTGATGCCTTCTTGACAGAGGTAAATCTATTAGAAGATGAGTACATCCAAGCCATACAATGTACGCTTAGGAAACCAACAGTTTTCCTCAAACGAAATCTTTCCCATATTTGGAACAACAGTTTCTCCAAGGACATGCCATTTATGTGGAAAGAAAATACAGATGTGCAGTATGTGCTCAATGCATATGCTACAACATCTTACTGTACTTCGTATATGACAAAGGTTGACAAATATATGACAAGTGCATTTAGAAGAATACACAAAGAACATGAAAGAAGTCATATTGATGCCATACAAATGATACACGCACTTGGCAATACATTGCTTAATATTCAACAAATGTCTACTCACCAAGCAGTTCACATTTCACTTTCCTTCCTCCTCACTTGTAGTTCAAGAAAATGTGTCTTCATAAACACATCCCCACTTGAAAAACACACATTTTTCCTTAAACTATCGATTTTGCTACAACAAGAACCTAACAATTCAGAAGACGTCCTATGTCACTCTATTGTTGATTATTACCTCCAGTGTCCATCTCCTATTAGGCATATATGCTTAGAAGAATTCATATCGCATTACAAAAAATATGGTGCACCCATATCAAAAATAAAAAAACCCTTTGTCATATGGTTTGTCAAATACAACAAACATTGTGACTATGAAAACTATTGTAGAGAAAAATTGTTGTTGTACGTTCCATTCCATGAAAATGAAGAGACATTAAAACATAACTTCCCTACATGGGAGGTTGCGTATGTTGCGTCTGAGACTATAGTGCACATTAATGAAGCTAGATTTACCTACAATGTTAATCCAACATGGGGTGATCTAGAAGTTACAGTTAATGACCTAGAAAACCCTGACGCCCATGATCAGACATTCACAAACCGAATTATGACAAGCCTAGATTCTTATTATTTTAATGGATTTATGAATTAAGATAGGCTTGTTATAGAAGTAATTGAAATGGAGAGATTAGGCTCACATTTATTTAACTTTTCATACAAAATTTAGATGATAATAAAAAATTATTAATTTATGTTAGGGTTAAGTTTATTAATACTATTAATAATAATTTATTAATTACAATATTAATATATAATAATATTTTTTTAAATTTTTTAATAAAATATTATTAATATTTTATTAATACTAATGTGATTTTCATAACTATATTCATTAATAATCTTATTAATAAAATATTATTAATACTTTAATGTTATTATATATAATACATTTATAAATATTAAGTAATAATAAAAAAAACAATTAGCTTTATTATTGGTTATTAATAATATAAGTAATTAATTATATTATAAAAGAGTTCTTTTAAGAGTATACATGTCTTTTATATAATGTTTATTAATTAATATTAATGTTTTATACTTAGCAATACTATATTATGGTTAATGGTTCTTAGGGTTAGTATACACATGTCTTTCATATAATAATTATTAAATGATATTAATGCTTAAAATTATATTAGCAATAATGTATTAATAATATGTTAAGGTGAATAGTAATTAGGGTTTGGGTTATTAAGGTTAGTGTTGTTAAGATTGTTAGAATTATTAAGGATGATTAATATACTAATTATTAATATACAAGGAGTTTTAATTATTATTATGAGTTAATAATAATAATAACTATTAATATTATTAATACTACTTTATTAATAATCATTAATACATATAAATAATTTATTAAATTTATTAATAAACTATTATTAATACTTTATTAATAGTAAAAAATATAGACATTACAAATATTATCAATAAAGTATTTTTAATACTTTGTTGTTATTATACATGATACATTAATAATTAATAATTAATGATTCTTAAATAATAATAATAATAATAATTAACTATATTATTAGTTATTATGAATATACATAATTAGTTATATTATACAAAGAGAGACATCTATTTATTTTAAGGATTAGAAAATATGGTTTAATGAGTGTGTGGAATTTATTCTTTTTAATAAGGGGTTTTAATAAATGTTTTATATGCGTTTATCTATGTGGAGTTTAATGAAAGTTTTGTATGGGTAGGAGACTTATTTAGAACAACTAAAAATCATCATCTATAAAGTTAAAGATGATTTTTTATCAATCTCTTTAGAACAAGTATGATTCTAAGTTTGTTTCTATGTAATAAATCAAATGAGTTCAAAATTCCTATCTTTGTGACAAATGAAACACTTTGTTATATTTTCTTCAAAAACACGGAGAAAAATTTCTTTCCATAATGTGTGGAACATGAACCAACCTTGTCATGTCACAAAAATAACCCAATGTTGTAATATGAAAAGTAAATTCAAAGTTGCAATATGAGTAAGATAGTATTGTTGCAATGTGACCATCATAGTCCTAGTGTCGCAATGTGATGAACATAGCCCCATCATAGCTTCGTTGTCATTGTCACATTTTGACTAACATAGTAACATAGAAAGGTTATGAACCTAGCCCTATTTCCAGAATGTAACAAA
>JZKD02S1810248.1:337100-385576 GCA_000966675.3 Picea glauca | reverse complement strand
AGTTAGTAAATGAATTTTCAAGTGACCATTTAGGATCCAATTTTGTGTTTTTTATTTGCGAAGGGTTTTGTTGTCAAGATCAGAGTTTCAATTAGGTCGTAATTAGCTGCAATTTTAATGTTGACACCTACCTCGGGAAATGTGTCATGTATTTAGGTGATTTTTCGGCACATGGTTTTTGCCGATGGTTTTCTATTTCTAGTTAAAGAATTAGGGTTTTGGACTAATACAAGTCATTGGGTTAGGGTTTTGGATGTCGCTGGCTCATATATGTATATTGTATTGTAAACAATGTAACACAATGAATGGATATAGAATATGTTGGTTTTCTCGGTTTGGGTTTCCAGGGGAAAAATCTCTGTGTAATGTTTTCCATTGTATCTTTTATGTTATTTTCTGAATATTTATTTGCAGTAGATATTGTATAAGGTTAGGATTTACAATAAGTAGCACAACCTACTTCTAGAATGGAAAGAACTAGAGTGGGAGGTCGACTTATCAAATCATCCATTTTATTAGAAATGCCTTTCTTATATCTGATGACTAAGTGAAATTTCTTAATGGAGGAGGCACATTTAAGGTGCCTTTGTTACTAAATATTCGATTGAGATTTGATGAAAATCAAAGGGTGGTGTTCGGTATGCAGAATGGTTTCTTTACCCAACAAATGATGTCTCCATTGTTTGAGCGCTTGCACCAGACTATAAAATTCCTTGTCATAAGTACTATAATTTTTCTTTGCCTCAGACAGGGTTTCAGAGTGGTAAGAAATGAGGTGTCCTCCTTGTTTAAGTATGGCACCAATAGAATATTGTGAGGCATCAGACTCAATCTCAAAGGGTTGGGAGAGGCCTGGCAAATGTAAAATAGGGGATGAGCAGAGGGTGTCTTTGAGCTGAGAAAAGTGAGTAGTTTCTTATTTGGTCCAGATGAATGTAGAAAAATTATTTGAGATCTAATGCAAACGTCAAGCAAGATTTGAAAAAGAGGGAATAAACTTACGATAGAAATTGATGCCACCCAAAAAACTTTTCAACTCCTTAGTTGAAGAAGGTAGAGGCCATTGTTTCAATGATTGAATGTGGTCTGGATCTGGTTGAATACCCTCTGAGCTGACCACAAAGATGAGATGGGGAACTAAAGTCTGACCAAAATATGACTTCTTCTCTTTGACTTACAACTTGTGTTCTTGGAGAATTTGGAGAACTTGTCGAACATGTTGCATGTGAGTGTCCCATGTCCGACTGAATATGAGAATGTCATCTAAGTAGATTACCACAAATTGACCCAATTGTGCTATGAAGATCTCATTGATGAGCCTCATGAAAGTGGTTGAGGTTTTGGTCAGATCAAAAGGCATGACTTTCCACTCAAAAAGACCAAATTTGGTCTTGAACATTGTTTTCCAAACACCATTTGGGTTCATTCGAACTTGATGGTAGCCGAATGTCAAATCCAATTTAGTAAACCACTTAGCTCCTTGGAGGGTGTCGAGTAGTTCCTCAATCCGGGGAAGGGGGTGATGGTTTTTTATTGTGGCTTTGTTCAAGGCTCGATAATCAGTGACAAGGCGCATTTCTGAGGTATCGCGTTTAGGGATGATAAAGGCAACAGAAGCATGGGGAGAAGATGAAGGTTGGATGTGGCCATAGTTGATGAGGTCGATCAATTGTATTTCCATTTCCTCTGTTTCTGTTGGAGCCAACCGATAAGTAGGGGTGTTAGGTAAGGCAGATCCAGGGATGAGATGAATGGAATGGTCCATGTGCTGGGAGGGGGGGAGTCCCTCCAGAGGTTGAAATACCTCTGCGAACTTGTGGAAGAGGGGAGTCATAGTTTCAAGAATAGGGTGGGTGGTATTTTTTTGTGTTATTGGGTGCACCAAATAGATATAGACACATTGGTTTAAGTGTACATGTGGGATTTGTTCTTTGGTAGAAGGGGGTGTGGGTTTTGTTGTAGTTAAGATATAAGTGTGGCCTTCTTTGGTAATTTTGTACTGGTGGGATTTGGCTATATAGATAGCATTTCTTTGGGTTTAGTATGGGATACCGAGAAGCAAATCCACACAATCCAAGGGGGATACATCATAAAGGACAGTATCTTTGAATTGGCCTATGGCAAAAGTGACCAAACAATGCTTGGAAACTAGGAGGCGAGGGCCATCCTTTTGGACCCATCTGATTTGATAGGGTTGTGGATGTGGAGTAGTGACAATATTAAGGCGGTTGACAAGGGCCTGAGACACCAAGTTTTTATGACTTCTATTGTCCATCATCAGTAAATACAAGGTGTTTTTGATTTGGCATTTATGGGTGAAGAGGGGTTGGGTGGATGCATTCGAATATTTATGGGTCATTAGAATCAGTGAGGGATCTACTTCTGTGGGATTGTCCAAAGGAACTTCTTCGGTATCTTCTACTTGGGAAGGTGCAATGAGCTCAGTGAGTAGAGTTTTGTTTGTTTTTAGATTTTGGAGGATTCGACAATCTGATGAATTGTGTGAAGTAGTTTTGTGGAATGAGATCCAGGGTATCCTTGTATTTGTATTGGGTGTGGGGTTTTGATTCTGAGGAGGTGGAAAGCAGGTCGAGGGATGGGAGCTGGATGGTTGAGAGGAAGGGGGGTTGGTGTAAGGGCGGGACTCAGGAATATAACCTCTAGGAGAAACTTTCCTTTCTATAGTCAAAGATCTCTGAAACGTTTTATCTAAAGTTGGATTTTCAAATAGCTCTACTTCTCGACGGAATTGAATTAATAAACCAGCCACAAATTTTAATATGAGTACCTCTTTCGGATCTAGAACATGAAGTAAGAGGCGCATCTTGCAGAAGAAGTCTATGTAGCATTGCACTCCTTGTGAAGGGAGTTGCCGAAGTTGGCGCCATTTGATCCATAAGGATTGCACATACCTAGGTGGGTAGAAGTGATTTCTAAAATCTTCAAAAATTCGAGCCCATGTTTTAATGGGTTGCGAAGTAGAGGATTCTGGAGCATCCCCAATCTCTATCACAAATGTGGTCTTCTCTTGTTCTATAGCCCACCAAGTTTGTGCCAGTCCTTCTTATTGCAAGGTGGAAATCTACAATTTTATTTCCTCAGTAAGGCCTGGACATGTATTGAAATAGGTCGATAGGCTATGGATCCAAGAATCCACCATTTCAACATTGGTTTGCCCAACAACTTTCGGTAGTTGGATTCGAGTTTCCAACTGGAAGGGATCTGGATTGTTTTGTCATTGCATTCTGAGCAGCTCATTGAGGACAGAGGCAAGATCTTGGACGAGATTTGATGTGTTGGAATCTGATTCGACTGCCAAAGGATATTTTCATGGAGGCATTATGAGACCAGCTAAAGAGAAAAGGCGCCCCAAGGTTGCAATGCTGAACAAAGGACTCTGTTTTGAGAACAGAGGACTCAAAACCCTGAAGCAATGGACCTTGAATTGGTCTAGAGGGAGAGATCTGTATTGCTTTAGATCTGTGGAACTCCTCTATGTGGAAATGGAGATGTGGACGCCCTTGGGGCTTATGATATATGTGGAGCTTCTTGCATAAAAAATGGAAACCCTGGAATGGGCAAACTCTGGATTATTTCATGAAAACCCCAAAAACATTTGGCTCAATCTTCAAGATCAGAAGCTTTTCCATGGATCTTGAGGCTCTGATACCAATTGATCTTCCCAAGAAGGTGATATACAGGAGAAGGTGACCATGCAAGCCATAGCTTGTCTTATGACAAAGAACTCTCCTCAGGGGTGCAAATCTGAATAGGGGCGCACCATTAGTTTGGATGACCAAGCAAATGGGGATCTATATCGAGGTGCCCCAAGAGTGGCCAAGAGGTTTTGGTGATCTCAGAGTGACCTCTGGGAATTAGTGGGAGAAGCCCAGTGCAACCATGGAAGAGGGTGTACTCACTTCATTCCCACAAAGAAGAAACCAGCAAGGGAGCAAACCCTAGTTGGTGTACCCTCCCTTTTTCCTCAGAAAACTCAAAGGAAAATATTTTCTCCGTGAGAGAGTGGCTAGCTGATGAGATAAGCTTTCTCTCAGAGGTGGAAGCATGGAAAACGAAGTCACCAGGAGGCATCCATGAAGTAAGGTGCACTGATTATTCTTCAGAAAACCCTAAAAATTAAATTGTCGTGGATGTAAAATGCAAACTCAGAAAATAAAACAACCAAGACACATACCTTCAGAAGAAAAGGTAAGAATTCTTTATTTTAGTAGAAAATGTAAGAATTTACAGCATATTGCAGGAAACATGGGATCAAGAGACAATTTACCACAAGATACTCTCCACAGCTAAATGTAGTAGCTAAAAGGAAGAATCAGACAATAATGAATATGGACAGAAGTATGTTGAAGGGAAAAAAATGTCAAATGAATACTCGGGTGAAGCAGTGGCATACTCAGTTTATATTTTAAATTTGTCACCAACTAGCAGTCTGAAAAATCAAGTCCCTCAAGAAGATTGGAGTGGTATGAAATCTTGTGTTTCTCATTTTAATGTTTTGGTTCTGTGGCATATGCTCATGTTCATGAAGAGATGTGGAGAAAGCTTGAAGATAGAAGTGAAAATTTTATATTTGTGGGATATAGTGAGAAGTCTAAAGAATATAGGATGTACACTCTTGTTACTAAGAATTTGATAGTAAGAAGAGATGTTAAATTCCAAGAAGATAAATATCGGGATACCCAAACAAATGAAATAATGGTATATTTGATTCCTTCTATATAGGAAGACAAAGGGACATGGAAGCTACAAGAAAACAAGTTTCTCCACCAAGACTTCCAATATTGCAATTACAAGGCGAAGGAGAACAAACATAGCACCATTCTTCTTCTTATTCTAGAAATGATTCAGATCCCACTATAACAAATTTAAGGAACCTGAAAACAAGAAGTCAGAGAGAAATTTATGAGAAGAATGATGAAATGGATCAACAAGAACATGTTTCTTTGTTATCCTGTCAACCAATATATTTTGAAGAAGAAATCAAGGAATAAAAATGGGCTTATGCAATGAAAAAAAAATTGAAGCAATTGAAAGAAAAAACATATGGGATCTTATAGATCTCCCAATAGTTAAAGACAACATTGGAGTTAAATGCGCAGTTTATAAGACAAAATTCAATGAGAAAGGAAAAGTATAGAAGAACAAGGGAAAACTTGTAACAAAAGAGTTTGCTCAACAACCCAGTATTGACTATGGAGAAACATTTTCTCTAATATCATGTTTGTATATTGCGAGAGCAGTTTTGGTAGTTGCAGCCAAAAACAAATGACCAATATATCAAATGGACGTTAATCAGCCTTTCTAAATGAAATTTTAGAGGAAGAGGTTTAAGTGGATCAACCACCAAAATTACAGATCAAAGGTAAAGAGTACAAAGTGTACATATTGAAGAAATCACTTTACGGTTTGAAGTAAGCTCCAAGAGCTTGGTAAATTCACATTGATTCTTATTTTCTCAACAATGGGTTCAACAAGAGCAGTAATGAGCCCACACTTTACACCAAAAGAGACTAGAAAGGTAATCTTTTGAGACTTTGTCTCTATGTTGATGACATTATTTACACATGAATTTTTTTATTGAATGAATTCAAAGAAGCCATGCAAAGTGAATTTGAAATGAATAATCTTGGTCTTATGAAATATTTTGTGGGAATTAAAGTTGAGCAATTGGAAAAAAACAATTTTCATTTGTCACAGATATACCAAAGATATGTCACAGATATTTTGAAAAGTTTCAAAATGAACAAATGCAAGCCAACAGATACACCAATTGGAACAGATTAAAAACTAAGTAAACAAGATGAAGGAACAACAATTGATTATACTTTGTATAAGAGAGTTGTAGGCAGACTCTTATATCTTACAACTACCCAACCAGATATCATGTATGTAGTGACTTTAATTTCAAGATTTATGGAAAATCCCAAAATCACTCATTGGAAAGTTGGAAAAAGAATTTTGAGATATATTGCAAGTGCAACATATTATGGAATTTGATATTCCAATTACAAAAATGACACACTTGTTGGATATACATATAGTGACTTTGCAAGCAATGATGATGATAGGAAAAATACTTAAGGGTCCGCATTTCTGTTGGGTACAACTTTAATTTCATGGGCTTCTAAGAAATATCCGATCGTCACAATATCTTTAGCAGAAGTAGAGTATGTGGTAGCAGCTTCAACATGATGCCATGTAGTTTGGTTGAGAAGTATCCTTAGCGATCTTACACATGAAAAGAAGGAGTCAACTCATATATTTTGTGACAACAATTCAACAATTGCTTTATCTAAAAATTATGTGTTTCTCTGCAAGAGTAAACACATTGACACTCGTTATCATTTCATTCGTGATCTTGTCAATGATGGTAGCATTATGCTATTGCTTTGTGGTTAAAAAGAAAAATTAGTAGATATCTTCACCAAGCCATTTTGAAGAAATACTTCTAAATTTAAAAGACAACACTTAGACATTGTTTGTGCAATGTATTTGCATTTCAGTTTATCCTATAGATATGGAGAAGAGTTAAACAACTCCATTGCATTGTGTGTGTTTTCTCCGTTTTTCATATGCTTGCCTTTGCTTGAACTTGAACACTCTCAAGATTTGATTAGATACATTATCTTTTTCTAATACTCGAACGCTCAATACAAAATATGACTTGATATTCGAATGTGGGACATGCTATTTGAGCATAACTACTAGCACAGCCACATAAATGTGGCTGATGAACGCCGAAAGGTATATTTAATTTACTAGTGCATGGCATGTTAAGGAAAAACAACTATGAGAGGCCATCAATAGCAAGCATAGTAAACCAATAAAAAAATCGAAAAAGGTATCAAAAGGTCAGAAGAATAAATGGTAAGACCACAATAATTTATAGCAGTCAAATAACTTATACAGCAATTTGGTTTGTAGCTTGATAGCGATCTTAAAAATCGTTTTAAAAATTTGTTTTCTGCGATCAACAAAAACACAGACATTTAAATAATGAATTCAAGAGATAAGTGACAACACTAAACAGTGGCGAAGACATATAAATTGAACATTCAAACAAATATAAAATGAGCAAAGCCGGAAAGATAAATTACTAGTTTATGCACTCAAAGAAGCCGGCAAAGTAGTCCCGTTGTTCGAATTACTCAGTAGCCAGATTGTTTAGTATAGAAGTGTCTCGACCGGTTTCTCCACTGGTAAGCCTTTAGGTGTCCATTTTTTAAAACCTTTTTCGTTCAAGGGTTTCCTCTCATAGCCTCGACTTTGTTTTGCGTTTTACATATGCTTTATTGTATATTATTATGAGAAACTTTAAAGGGTTGGCAAGTTAATCTGCAGTCCCCAGTCCCCCGTGCAGCAGCCACATACCCAGTAAATGTTGGCTTAAGAGTGTAACGTGTCACCAAGCTCTTAGGGTAAAATAAGGTGAATCACTTCCACTTACCTCAGTAAGAAATTTATAAGCCGTAAAAAAACCTAAATCTGCTTAATCTTTGTTAATTACTTAGACGTGGAAATCAGATAGCCACCATAGTAAATTTTAAATATGATCAAGTAAAAGTAAAAAAATAAACATGTAAACTGATGTCTTTATAATAGCGAGGAAGTTAGTGGTTGAAATCACAACCATTGATTTATTGGGACGACTAAGAATATTCCATCAATATTTAATCTTGTCCATACAAAACTGATTAAGCACTAAAAACCTATTAAATGTGCCCATTGTCAATAGATATACGCCTTTCCGGGTAAATATTTAACTTGTTTTAAATTTGATTGAATGAAATGGGCAACTGCACAGGTTCCTTGTTTTGTTTGTTTTAGTGGGGCTATGATTTATTATAAAAGTTTACCATATAGGCTCCATTCTCAACACCATCCATGTATAACTTTCAGCCGATTTCGATGCAGGTCACACCATCAATTAGGTTGTTTATGAAACACCAAACAAACTAGACAAATAAAAAACATTCCCAAATAAAATTGAATACGAAGAAAATGAGTGGTACTTGCGAGATTTCGGAAATGAACATTTCTATTGGAATTCTTCGATAGGAAAACGACAAAAATCTCAGAATTTGTCCAATTTGATTTCATTTTTCTATTCGATGAAAGGTCAATTGACCAGAATAATTAAGACTTTCGTATCCAAATTCATAAATTTTCTTACTTAAACATGACTACATAAAACCATAAAGACTCTCTCAATTCTTGAAGACCTGAAAAATCTAGCAAACTTCAGTTTTGTAATCGTCACCGTAATACTTGATGTGCGAACAACTTACCTGACCCTTTCTAAAAAATCTTTTATCCCTAAAGTGAACCAACGACTTTGGCAAAACACATAAACGCAGAAGTCAAAATCTCACAATCCAACATTGAAGATTTATATTTAAATAAAATCTAAATACAGATTCATGACTGTCCTCTCCCATAACTCTCTATATGATGAAACTGATATAAATCTAAATTCCTCACCATCCAATCCCAAAACAATAATTGGTCTTTTATATATATATATGAACCAGAATTGGTCTTCAATCTTTGTTATATATGTGTATATGAAACCCTTCTTTCAATATGAAATATCCAAATTTGAAATTCTTCTCCTCTGCCAAAAGACGTCTTTATGATAAAACACTCCAATTGTTCTTTGGTAAAACTTGAATTGGTCTCTGTTATATATATGGTAGCTTAATATCCAAGTTCAAACTATGATACCCTCGTCTTTGTCTTCGTCACGGCAAGTGCTAAGCGCTCCATGATAGAATATTAAATGGTGTCGCAGAGGTCATTGGATCTAGAACTGGATTCAATGGCATCTGTGCACTTTGTCAGATCATTTACAAGTCTTCTAAGTAGTGCTTGGTGTTGGGAAGTGAAAACTAATAGATCAAATTGGTCTAGTTGATTCACGATGGTTTTTCCAACAATATTTTGTTGAAACAAATTGGCAAGAATAATGGAAACATTAAATGCATTCAGTTTTATATAACTGAAAGAGAGGTTGTATATATATGAATGTCTTATAGGAATTTTGGGTGCAGGGGCTTCAAGCCCTCTCCTGGGCTGCCAGGTTGCCTACTTTTTTATTGTAATTTCTTGGTTCTTTGATAATAGAATGATTTTTACATTGTCTCGTGGATGTTTCCCTCTAAAGGTTAGAAAGTTTTACCATGTAAAACGTTGTGTTTCCGGTGTGATATGTGTATTTATCTATGTGTTTCTTTGTTGTGTTTTCAGATCTCTGTGAGTTAACGGATCAACAAGTGGTATCAGAGCGAAGTATTACGAGCGAAGTATTACGATTACAGAGAAGGATTCGTAGAGATTGGTCACCAGATCGAGACAGATGGAGCTTGATGTGAACTGCAACCTCTGTTGAAGGTATTATATATTGGAGAGAATAATGTCAATCAAGTCCACCAAGCTGCGTGTTTCCATATATGTCTTCCATTGGCTGGAAGGACTCGGTATCAATTAACATAATCGTATTGGCATTCTTCTGGATTCTCTCGAAACTCGCAAACAGTAACCCCTTGGATGGAGACTAAGCAACGGCCTGAATCATGGGGTGCTGGAGTCGAATATCAAGGGCTTCCAAAATCTTCCAATCGATGCATTCACGTCGTGATCTACGATTCAATTTGTAGACGTGGAGCCCCGAAAAATAAAAAATAGATTGAGGTTGGAGGTCAAATGAAAGATGCACTATTGTTGTCTGAGGAAATCGATAGCTGGCAATTACTTGTGCATGGCAGAGATTCGTCGAGGAACGTGCTCTCGTGGATCATATCCATTGGTGGTTGAAGATTAAGTGGTCTATTGAAATCTGTAAGTGCTGACTATTGGTTTCGAACTCAGGATCGATAAAGGGGAACTGGATGTGGTGATGCTTATGGCTGTGTTGTTGTCTTTCTCCCCTAGTTGAAGGCACCACGTATTTGAAAGTTACCCAGTTTCAAAGGTCCAACAAGATTTTTTTTGTTTGGTTGGCGTTCTAGTGAAGGGACAATGGGAAGAATCACGAGATATGAAGGCCTTCAGGTGCATCTCAGACTCATTTGTTGGACTGCGCCCTGGCTGAGCCGCCGTGGATGGAGGGTCTGTCCATGAAATATTGTTGAACAAAGAGGGTCGTTGCAAAGAAAGAAGCCGTCAGTTGAGAGCTAGATTGGCCTAAGAAGTGTTGGAAATGCCTAGTTATAAATCTTATGAAGAAGCTTGGAGCTTGGAGGTATTGGTGTTTGTTGATCTGGTTTAAGGTGATGATGGAATGGACAAGGAGAGTCGCCAGTTTTCTTCTGCAATCAGAAAGCAGGAAAGCTCAAAGTTCTGCGAGACAAGTGTTTCGTTTTGTGTTCCGTTCAGTGTTGCGTTAAGAACAACTGTGAACTATAGAAATTGGACGACGAGGCCGAAGAATGGATAAATGGTCATTCTAGAAGCCAAAACGATCTGAATGAAATAAAATCCCTAGATTGTTTTTAAACTGTAATGGATCGGATGGTGTGACTCATCATGTGGATTCACCAAGAAACTCCATAAGTGTCTTTAGATTACAACCTTCACAAAGATCTCACCTTGTGATCCTCTCGTTGTGAGAGGCAACATCAAATTGATCCGCGAGGTGTTTGAATCCTTGCGTGGCTGGATCAAGGTTGTTGGGTGAAGGGTCTGGGAAAGCTTCATAAAATGGATGTCTCATGGTGAAGGATGAGTCAAGCAGTAGAAAAAATGCGGTCAAACAACCAGAGGGAGAAGTATTGGTAAATGACAGCAATCGCATTAAAGGTAATGGTAAATTTACCAAGTGAACAATTTTTTTTTTTGGAGTTGTAAATGTAAATTTTGCATGTAATTGGGCATAACGCTGTAAGACTTGATTTAGGCATGCGTACCCCTGGTATTTAATCAAAAATGTCTAGACGTAGATCTAGGTGATAGAGGTTGGGTTTCGGGTCTTTGTTTGTTACCGGTGGTTAGATGTCCATGATATTGCATGTAATGAAACCTTCTTAAAGTCTAGTTGTAACTCCATTGCAAATCAGCCTGGCGGTGAGGAGAACGCTTACTTGGCTAGCTTGGCCGGATTTGGTCAAGGAAATTTTCCTGTTAAGGTGGAGCTATGGGAATCCATTGAAAGGTTCCTGGAGGTGAGCTAGTGTCGAGATAGCTTGGCTGGCTTCGTCAGTTTTTTGGCAAAGGATTCAAATACTATGTTCGAGGTGGAGCACTGAAGGTGCTCAGGATCGTGATAGGAGATTTGTTTGCAAAGATCAAGCAATCATTATACGGCTTGAAACTTGAGTAGGAAAATTTCTACAGGATGTTTGATTCCTTCATGGTGAGCCAAAGATTACAAGAAGTGAGAATAACCATTATGTTTATGGTATTCACTATCTTGGTGTTTAGATAGTTGACGATATGCTTGTAGTAAGAAGAAGCATTGTTAAGATCAACATGTTGGCTCAGTTGGTCAAGACGTTTGAAATGAAGGATTTGCGAACTGCAAAACAAATCTTGGGCATTGAGATACATAGATATGAGGAAAATGATAAAAGGATTCAGTATGAGCCTTGTGAGACTGATAAATGTCTCTTTAGATTTCATTGTAATATTTCTTCAAGATGATGTCCTGGTTATAAGGAAGAAGGAGGGTATGTGTCATGTATAGTATGCTAGAAGAAAGTATATGTTTGTGATTAAATCACTAGAATCACATGTCTGTAGCTTGCAAGAAGGTGATGAATGGACAATGACATGATATCATGTAAATTGTTGTCAAGGTGGAGATTGTTGGGAAGTGACAACTAATCGATCAAATTGGTCTAGTTGGTTCACGATGGTTTCTCTAACAATATCTTGTTGAAACAAATTGGCAAGAATAGTGGTAGCATTAAATGCATTCAGTTTTTTGTAACTGAAAGAGAGGTTGTATATATATGAATTCCTCGAAGGAATTTTGGTTGCAGGGGCTTCAAGCCCTCTCCTCGGCTGCATGTTTTCCTATTGTTGGTTGTAATCTCTTGGTTCTTTGATGATAGAATGATTTTGCCATTGTCCCGTGGATGTTTCCCTCTAGAGGTTAGAGTTTTTTACCACGTAAATCGTTGTGTCTCCTGTGTGATATGTGTGTGTTTGTCTATTTGATTCTCTTATGTGAATTCAGATCTCTGTGGGTTAACGACTCAACACTTGGAACCTTCCCTTGTGCAACGCACTCTTCCTATTTCCATGGGAAATATGAAATTTAAGAGAATCACTTGTCATTTCAATTTTAATCCCTTGTATTGTTGTTGAGCATGTACAAACTGTGCACCAATTGTCAAGCATCCTTTTTTTGTGGATATTCCAATGAATTAGTTCATCACATTAGATATTACAATATTTTGAAAACTTTTCTTATGTAATGTATTACCTTAGATCTCATATTTATTGAATGGATTCAAAGCATCCATGAAAGGTGAATTTGAAATGAATGATCTTGGTCTTATGAAATATTTTGTGGGAACTGAAGTTGAGCAATAAAAAAAAAAGAATTTTCATTTTTCAACAAAGATATGCCATGGATATTTTGAAAAGGTTCAAAATGAGAAAATGAAATCCAACAGATACACCAATTGCAACAAGTACAAAACTAAGCAAACAAGATGAGGGAACAACAATTGATTATACTTTATATAAGCGACTTGTAGGCAGGCTCATGTATCTTATAACTACCTAACTAGATATCATGTATGTAGTGACCTTAATTTCGAGATTTATGGAAAATCCCAAAATCACTCATTGGAAAGTTGGAAAAAGAAATTTGAGATATATTGCAGGTACAACATATTATGGAATTTGGTATTCCAATTAAGAACATGACACACTTGTTGGAGATACAGATAGTGACTTTAGTGTTGATGATAAGAACAATAGATCTTACAATATTTTGAAATCTTTTCTTATGTAATTTATTACCTTAGATCTCATATTTATTATTAATAATGTAGTGCTCAAAATTATAAAAATAACTAAAACTAAAATGAAAGAACAATCACATGAATACACCATCCACACAAACAAAAAAAAAATGAAAGACCAATACGAGAGAAAACCGAACTAAAAGTTTAGTATAACACCTCAAGACTTAACTTCAGCGTGCACCCCTCCACCGAAGATTGATGAAAATGAAGGATGTCTTGTATGGTGAAGATGTGATATTTGGTTGTGCGGCATGCCAAAGACATATTCACCAAGAATACTTGTGACAGAGGTTGAGATGGTGATTTAATTGAAGAAGCGAGCTAGGTGGGCGCCCCACCGAAGAAATGAAACAAAGTTGGATGCCCCACCAAAAGTTGGAACAGTTTGAGATGACACATGCTCTAACAGCATGAGATCCCAACTAACTGAATGAAGAATGAAAGTTGGGAATATAAGATGTCTTGGGCACGTGCCATGCCAAGGGGAGCTAACCAAATGATGAATGAACACCAAGATGACTTGGGCACCCAAAACAAAAAAATAATGGGTCCACTAAGGAAGAGTGTGCTTAGGAAAAGGGAGCATTCCCTTTGGAAAGTCGAATCTGAAACGAAAAGTGGACAAGTTTAGGGGGTGAGTTGTGGGTTGAACGGACCCATTGGTTAGCACGACTGTGCACCTATATAATGAAGGGAGAGAACCATTTGGAAATTCGTTCAAGAGGAAAGGCTGGAGTTGGAAATATTCTTTCATAATGACATATTGAGTGTTCTGAGGGATCAACCAAGAAGGGGGTGAGCTCCCCCCAATTAGCCAAGTAGACCCTATAGGGTAAATTGAGCTTCCTTGGTGAGCAAGAACTGAGGAGTAGGTTTAAGAAATTCTATCTTGAAGGGAGTTGTTCGAAAAAATGAACTATGGTAGAGAAAGGGAGGTCACTCCAATATGAGTCAAAGGAAAAGTATGAACTAAGCATGGGTGCAGACGCAATAAGGAAAAATTGAAGGAATTGCAGAGACGAAATATGAAGGACTTTCGTTCAGACTGAGAAAATGAAGGAAGAGCATGTGAATACAACTAACCAAGGATGAGTTGTATGGTTTTTGTATAGGTTCACTGTAACAAAGTGAAACATCCTTTATGTAAAATTTCTTTGTGTGGCATGAGGGTTTGGCTTGAAACATTGCTATTATATTTGGTTTAAAGAAGTATTTTGAGTATTGGTCAGTTTGGCCACCCACACACATGTTTCATTTGCACTTATGTATGGATGGTTTCTCTTTATTGTTGAAGCTAAGTATAAGAAAAACACAAACATAACTAAGTAATAAATGAATCAAGACGAAGGCGTAACCCGAGTTGAGTAATTTGGTTTCACCTTGCCACCGAATGAAAGATGTCAATGTCACATGATGACTGGGAACATTGGTTGTTTTCCGCCACCCAACTAGATGTTCACTAGGCCCATGACAGATGGGATTAGAGAAAATCTTGAGTTGCAATGCAGACAATTGAGAACATTTTACACCATGCCATGTTTGTGTCATGCACTACCAAAGATAAAAATTGAGTCAATTGGGTTGCGGAAGATGATCGAAACTTTCGAACGAGATTACTTGTTACAGAGTCATGAAAGTTGGTTAATGGAATGTGACTTAACAATCAATCAATTTATTCATGGTGTCCTGGTGCAAAATAATTTCAGGGTGCGAATATAACAGATGAAGAAAATGGGTTCAATTGAATGTAGAAGGTGACTTCACGAAGTTTTTTGTATCATTGAGCTGGGTTCAAGGGTTGATTTGAATAGTTTGGACACATATTATTGAGACAAGTCCATGTTGGGCTTCTCTATACACAGACGTTGGGTCTCGGTGTTGCACACTTTCAGTTGCAGTGAAGGATGGATGTGATGGAATGTGGCGTGGATCTTGGCACCTTTGTAATGAAGGGAAACTGAGTTTTGGATAGTGAATTGGTGGGGGTGTGTATTTGGGTACATCATAAGTTTTTTACTTAGCCAAAAAATTAACTTTCACTTGTGCCACATCAAGGAGATTCGTTTGCATACTTAGATTTGGTATTTCATACAAGTTTCACACTTATGATGATATGAAGACTTGAACCACAAGGTTGTGTAAGATGTTTTGAACAAGTATGATTGATTCAAGTTCTTTACAAGATCTAGATTGTTGCATTGGTTCCTTTGAAGAGTGAATGGGGAGACTTGATTAAATACAAGGGTGACATGTTCTCATCATAGAATTGAGGAGGTCCAAGTGTTGCAACCTTCGTTGGAGTCACGAATAGTTCAAATCGACTTGAGAGAGGTAGATGCGAATGAGGACTTGGAGCAACATGCTTGAGCAAGTCCAATAAATGGACTTAGAAACATTCGGTGACATAGATGGTGATGAGTTGGAATTTTGTCTATCTCTCTCGTGAAGTGTGTTGAAGTGATCGCTATGATGAAGAAGACAACGAGACATGAATTTCATTAGAGAGAAGCTTGGATGAGGAACTTTAATGAATGAGTTCCTTGGAAACATTCATTGGGTCATGAGGTGACTCAAATATCACACGAATATCCAAATGATGAAGTTTCTTGGTAGAGGCAAGTCAATTAGTCCCAATATGTGAATGGAGGTAGCAAGAAATCAACCAAGGGAATTGGTGAAAGACAACTGAGATGGGTCAGAATGCAGACTGAGTGGATTAGGTTATGCACTCCTACCTATGGTTATGGGACATGGGATAGGCATGGCCTTTTTAGGATGCCTTTGAATGATCATGGATTGACTCAAAGATCCAAGGATTGTTGATTGGATTTGACAGAGGAATTAGCTCAAACATGTTTTTGCATGGAAGTCTTTGGGTGACTTGTTCCACTTGGAACCATTTGGAAAGTACATGGGGAAACTTGTGAAGGAATTTGTGGGATTATATAGATCAGCGGATCACATAGACAGGATAAAATGAAGCACAAATGGTGAAGTAGTGTGGAGATGACAGTTGAATGTTTGAGACTTGTGCACTTCAATCATTTCATGGGACATTGACCGATGAATACATGCTCATACTTGACTTGGTTAGACTTGTTAAAGAGAACAATGGTTCCATGGAGGGCACGATTGCAACAACGACGAGGCAATCCCACTGATCCTACAATGTGTGGAATGAGTAAACATAGTGAATTAAGTTAGTCACATGGGTGTTATGCATGCATCGATTTTCTTGAACTTTTGAATAGATTGGACATGAAATGAGGTGGGAAAAAATGACAAGAGGAAGTGACAAAAACTTTCGCAATAGAAATGTAGTTAATGAAATTTGAAGGAAGACTTCATTTTTGGGTAAGATCACAACACGAGGAAGGAAGTTTTCCTTGTTGAGTTGTTGCATGGAAGAGTCAATTTGCGGCTCCAGGATGAGATCAATTTGACATGGAGGTGTGTCATCATGCAAGTGATCAGAAATTTGGATTGGCCAATCAAATTATCCAACATTTTGATGAGCTAGTGCACAATGATATAGAAAATGGGTCGGACTTTATGAGCACAATGATTCGTTTGTGCAGCACTTGGTTGTTGCAGAGAAACTTCTTGACAAAGTTGGATGAAGAGTGTGACAAGTGTGACCTTTCTTGGTTTTTTTTAGTTGGACCAAGTGATTAGGATGTGGATAGAAAAGACCAAGTTTCGACATGAGGATGTATGCTCAAGACTTGCACGCGATGGTTGGATTAGCTACCCAAATAGTGAAAGAATTGGAGTGCACAATGTATATATACAAGAGAAAAATGGTTGAAGCAAAGATGTAGAAGAAGGTCACATAAGTTCAACACTTAGAACTTTTTTTTTGTTTTGGTTGAGGTTGCGTAAAAATTTGTGATCGGAGTAGAGCAACGAATGAATGTCATCGGTGATCACAACAAATGAAGTATGTTGGGATTGTCAGAATGAAAATGAATTTCAGTGGGTGAGGGTGTAACACTTCTCGACTTGACCTAAGCATGGGTACCCCTCCACCAAAGGATTTGATGGACAAGCTGGGAAAGAGAGTTCTCAATTTAGTTGATGAAAATGAAGGACGTCTTATCTGGCGAAGAAAATAACTTTGGGTGTGCATTGTGCCAAAGATGTCTTCACCAAGAAGACTTGTGACATAGGTCCATATGGTGACTTAACCGAAGTAGAGAGCTAGGTGGGAACCTTGCCCCACCGAAGAAATGGATAGTTAAATGAAGTGGACGCCCCATGGAATGCATAGGAACACCATCGAAAGTTTGAATGATTTTAGATGAAGGATGCTCCGATAGCATGAGCACTCATCTAACCGAACAAAAAATGAAATTTGGGAAGCTGAGATGCCTTAGGCATGCACCATGCCAAGGGGAGATGACCAGACAATGGAGCAAACAAATAATGAAAGCCAAGATGACTTGGGTCCCCAAAACTAAAAAATTATGGGTTGGATAAAGAAGAGCACGCCCAGGAAAAGGGAGCTCTCCCTTTGGGAATTTAGATTAGAAATGAAAAGTGGACAATTCCAATTGGTGCATTGCTCTATTTTGAATGTACGAGTCGGTTAGCATGGTCATGTGCCTATATAACTAAGGGAGTGAACCATTTGTCAATTTTTCCAAGGAGGCAAGGTTCGCATTGGAGACATTCCTTCATAATCACATATTAGGAGTTCTGAGGCGGTGACCAAGAAGGGGGTGAGCTCCCTCAAAGGAGCCAAGTAGGCCCTAGAGGGAAACTTGAGCTACCTAGGGGAGGAAGAAAGAAAGAGTAGGTTTGGGCATGTCTATCTTGAAGGGAGTTGTTGGAATAAATGAATTATGGTGGCGAAAGGAAGGTCTCTCCAATATGAGGCAAAGGAAAAGTCTAAACTGAGCAAGGGGTAGATGCACTAAGGAAGAACTGTAGGCATTGTAGAGACGAAGTATGAAGTACTTTCATTCAAAGTGAGGTAGCAAAGGAAGAGAACATGAAGGAATCTCACCAAGGATTAGTTGTACAGTTTTCGCATCAGTTCTTTGTAACATAGTGAAATCTCCTTTATGTAAATTTTCTTTGTGTGACACGAGTGTTTGGCTCAACACACTATTGTTTTTTGTTTTTTTTGTAAAGAATTCTTTTGGGTATTACGCTGGTTTGGGTTCCCACACACATGTTTCATTTTCACTTGTGTATGAATGGTTTGTCTTTACTGTTGAAGATAAGTATAAGAAAAAAAAAACATACTAAGTAATAAACGAGACAAGACGTTAGGGCATAGCCCAGGTTGAGTAATTCGGTTTTGTCTTTTTGTTGAAATAAATACATCAGTGTAACACAACGATTGGGAATGTTGGGCATTTTCCACTGCCCAATTGGATGTTCACGAGGCCCTTGGCAATTATCCCTATGGTCTACTCTTGTTTTTTTTTTTATGAAATAAAAATAAAAAGAAAGAGACACTCACTTTGAATTTTAAATGGTAATTGTAGCCTAAATTACTACTATAGAATATTTTAACTCTTCTTTCATGCCTTAATATCCCACTCATAGATTCCCTCCTCAATTATTGAATAATAACAATACCAAAAGAATGGAGACCCTTCCTTTTGTATAGGCCAAAAGTATTTAGCATGATAGTCATTTAGGGTTTGAGTTATCATTTCCTCATTCCTAAATCCTTAATTAGTGTTATCATTTTGGACCCACATGTGATCACATGTTTGAGTAATGGGGTTTGACATGGTGTCTACTTAATCCCATGGCTATCAACAAAGCAGGTCAACTTGCAAGAGACATAATTTCCGCATACGAACTCAAATTGAGGTGATTTTTGCACCATTCAAAAAGTGTTGTTTGATTCCTCAAATCGGCTCTTAAAATTTCCAAAGCCTAAAGCCAATTCTTCAATTTTTTCTACCCAAAAAACATTAGATAGATAAATAAGTAGATAATTACGCATTCCAGATCACTTCTATTTAAATCGTAGAGACCATGAATCTAATCGATGACACCAAGATATAAATCAAGTGAGGGTGGTATCTGAGGTACAGCCTCCGATGTTTCCTATGGATTTTCTTCTATTTTTCTAAGGCAATAAGTATCGGTTGAAATATAAGCATAGAGATCAATTCCTATGAGACTACTCTTTGATTCCTTATTATTTCCACAATGAAAGGAGATATATACCAATCATTACTTGGAGGTTAGTCACCCTTATTGTGAGGTGGGCCTAGTACCCAACCTTATCTTTCCTCTAGTATAGTAGGTTTTCTTGTCTAGGATCTTTACATCTTTTTCTATATCTATGCTTTTAGCTAGGTAAATATTTCAACAGAGACCTATATTTGGGGTAAATTAACTTATATATTTATTTTAGCTAGGTAAATATTTCAATAGAGGCCTATATTTTGTGTAAATTAAATCATATATAAGTTCATGATAGACAACTATTATGAATACTTTCAACAACTGATTATATAACTAGGTCAATGCAAACCTATATTTAACTAGGTAAACTAACTTATATAGAAGTTCAAGATAAGAAACTATAATTGATACATGAAACAATTGATTATATAAATATTTTGTTGACTCAACATGTACATAAACCACTATTTATTGCAAGGTGACAAAGAGTACATTCTATTTGCACTATTTTATAAAATGATTAAATTTTAGTTGTATTTAGTTTAATAGCTTTTTTATCTAATTTATCAATTTGTAGTATATTTATTATCTTAACTTCTCTTTAATTACCATCAACTTGTAGTTTAATTAATCATTAACTATTGTCAATTAATAAAATATTTTCTCACTTAATTAAGTATTAATTGTCATGAATTTATAATATATTTACTAGTTTAATGAATCATTAATTGTCATCTATTTGTAGCATATTTGTTACTTTAATGATTCATTAAATACTATTAATTTGTAGTATATTTAATCATGATATATATATATATATATATTACTAGTTTAATAGTTTCATAATTATTATATTTATTGTTAATTTAATGATTTCATAATTATTGATGATGATAATGATGATCATTAACATCCACTAAGACCGAATTGGTCTATCGGACCTTAAGAGGGTAAGTGATTACTTGGAATTATTTAGAATTTTGTTTCTCTCCTTGAAAAGCTTTAAGAGAAGCTTTCCAAGATCACCATACTTTTGTTGAGTTAATAGGTTAGGAAGGTTGGTAGTGTGACAAATATTTTGAAAATGAGATCTAATATGGGTATAGGTTGGACAATCTAAGAAAAAGTGTTTTTCATATTCAACCTTATTAGTGTCACAAATGTGACACTCTTTCATCCCATGACGTTTTAGGAATTAACCAATGCCCAATTTCACTATGGAGGTCGTGAGAATTTGTTCTTATCTTAACAATGCTTATTTTTTTCTTTACACTTGGAAAAACAGATAGATAATTTTGATCTTCTAGATTAGGGTTGATTACATCCTTATAATACTTTAATTTTATTTTTTCCTCTAACCCTTTATCACACCACATTTTCTCCTTAAATTTTGATTTGTCATTTTTTTTAATAGTATCTTTATTCTACAAAATGGTGTCTTCCATGAGTCCTCAATAGTTTAGCCAAGACCGCACATATTTATGCCATCCTCCTTTGATTCGATGGTGGTTATGACTCGATTTTGAAGAAATTTTAGGAAGCCTCTTGTCTTCCATGTTGTTTAACTTTTTCTTATACATTAGGTATCTAGTCATAGCCATGCTCTCATTGAAGGAGAGGCTTTCTTCTAAGAGGAGGATGGGATAAGCCGTATTTCCTTTAATTTTGAGATTATAGGTTATAAAATTCTTTTGTATTTTCTCTATCTTTCTCCAGGATTCACGAGAGTTATTATAGCCCCAGACTTCACATACATATATAATAAAATGTGTAACAAGAGTCTCAAAGAGGAGTTTCTTCTTATCCCAACTCCAAAGATCAGCTGATTTACAACTGTTTTCAAGCCCATAATAAGCTTTCCATCCCCCAATAATCATTTTCTCAATGTTATAATTCCAATTGAGCGTGTGGTGAATATCAATTCCAAGATATTTGTATGAAGACACTTCCTCCAAGTTGTTGTTGTTGTCATATACAAAGGTATCATAAGGGATCTTATTGGATTTAATAATCATGACCTTACTCTTATCAGTATTAACAGTCATACCTATATTGGGGAAAAAATCCTTGAGCATTCTTAGTTGGTTTTCAATATCATGTGGACTCCTTGCCATAAGAACGATATCATCGGCATAAAGAATAAGATTTATGAATATACCAGTAAGTGTAGGGCCGACACAACCTTCTTTTTTCAAGAAATATTCTAACTTGTCAATGTATATGCCAAAAAGGGTAGGGGACAAGGGAAAACCTTGTTTGACTCTAATATTGTTGTTAATCTTTTTTGACCAGCCCTTAGTGTTTTTAAAATTAGCAATAAAGTTCTCATACATCCTTATTGCATCAGCCCTCAACTCGAGAGGTACTTTTATCTCTTCCAGCCTATTCCAAATGTTTTTTCTAGGAACCATGTCAAAAGATTTTCTAAAGTCAACAAAACAACAAAAAAGATTGGTTTTAGTATTGCAGAACTCCTTTGCAATGATCCTAAAGGTAACAATATGGTCCATAGTTTAATGATATCTCCTAAAGCCGACATTGCCTTTAGCTCTTTTATCGTGACTTTCTAGCCAAAGGATAATCTTCTTTTCTAAAATAATTCCATAAAGCTTGGCTAAAATTAGGCTAATCATAATGGTCCTATAATTAGAGGGAATGTTTCTATCCCCATTTTTGAAAATAGGAACAATGAGGCTTTGCGTCGAGGGTTTAGAGAAGCCCCACTTGATTGTTAAATTGAAGAGCTTGTGTATGTGAGGGATAAGGATTGGCCATCACATTTTAAAAATTTCAGCTTGGTAGCCTTCAATGTCCTTTCATTTCCCATTTGCAAGCGGCTTAACCTCAAAATCTATGTCATCTAAAGAAAAAACTTCCTCTTTTGTAGGGACACTAGGAATGGTGTCCATGGAATTAGGGAACTCGTAAAGACTTTTAAGGTAGGAATTCCAGTCCCTTAAGGGAATCCTACTATTTTTCTTAGTATTGTGTTTTATATTTTGGCTTCAGAACTTCTTAGGATCGAGCTTATATAGTTATGAAAGTTGATCTTACCTTTTATTGATATAGTACCCTTTTTTCCTTTCAATTAGGGCTTTGTACATATTGATCTTATCGAGTTTTAAGGACTCATTAAAAGAATCTTTATCATACCAAGGGTTGGTCATTCTATTATTTTTTTTATAGGACATCTCGAAAGAGAACTTGTTAATAGAAGTGGAAAGGGTAGTTGTAAAACTATGATAGAGTTCTTCAATGTTGTCCTTATAAGTAAGGAGATTTAATTTACTATTTAAATCCTTTAAGAAAATGCCAACTTTACTTTTTCCAAAGAGAAAATTCCTTTGATTATCAGAAATTTCTTCAATGGCGCTCCTATGCATGGAAAATTTTAGATTTAGGGTTAAAGGTTTATGATTAGAGTGAGGATCATGGTCATTTAAAACGTCAAAAATTGTTATTTGGTTGGAAACATGGATATGAGATATCACATAATCTACAACACTACTACCTAGCCCATGAATACAATTCATCTAGTTGGAATTTGGCCACTTCATTACTCCATTGCAAATTATTAGGTCTTGAGAGTTGCAGAGCTTGACCAACTCAGTACCAAACAAATTCTCAATTAGGTCTTGAGAGCTTATTTTGTAGCTATTAGATAAAACAAGGTCCTAATCTAGCCATAAAGGATTATGGTTGGAGTCATTACTTAAAATAGTAGCGTGTTTAGTTGCAGTCCTAGCATTAAAGTCTCCTAGAAGGAGGATATTACCTTCATTTTTCAAACTACAAATATCTTGTTCTAAATTATTATAGGGACAATTGTTATCTAGATTGTTTTTCTTATAAAAAGTAAAATTAATAGGTGCAAAATAACAAATTACTATATACATCTTCTTGGCGTTAGTGTCTGAAATTAATATCCAAATGTATTGATTGAGGCGGTCAATCTTATGAAGTTGAATGTGAGGAGAAATACTCTTTCTAACATAACAAGATATACCTCTTATCCCTCTATGATGGGATTTTTTGTTCCATCTCCACGATAAGACAAATCCTTCTATGTTAGGGACCTTAGAATCCTCATGCTCCAAGTTTCAACTAGACAGATAATATCAATATCACTTGGGATCCAACTTATCATAGGACTTTTGCGTCATGGAAAGCCACGACATTTCCAAACAAGGATCCCGAGTGTCCCAAGTTCCTATTTCTTATTATCCCTGTGGTCTCTATCCCTAACAATAGCTTTTTGATATCTAATTATTGTCCATTTTCCTTCTTTCGTGGCTTCTTTTACCTTTTGAACTTCCTTCCTTAATTCATCTTGGTCTTCGTGAATGAGGTCTTCATTTATAAATATTCCTGACCCTTTTAAGCTAGGATATTTACTAAGTATGTTATATTTATGGTCATTACAACTTACTTTGACATAGATCAACCTATCTTTGTGATCAATTAATTTTCCTAGCCTCTTTGCTTCTATGAGATAAGTTGTATCATTTTGTGATTTATTATTTAAATCTTCTTTTAGGGTATCCTCCTCTTGTTGTTCTTTTATACCAAAAATTATGAGGTTCAAGGCTCTTTTGTTATGCTCATGGTCCATTTCCATTAGCTTATTCATTTCCTCTTTGATGAGTTTCATATAAAATTTGTTTTCCATATTATTGAGGGTCAAATTGTTGGTTAGTTCTTCATCTAGCTCTTTAATCCTATCTTTCAAGTTGTGATTTTCTTCAATCCCTCCTTCTTGGGTTGATTGTTTATGTTTTTCCATTTCTTTAATCCTATCCTTCATTGTTTGCAATTCCCTCTTGAACCCTAAGAATATATCCTCTATTTGAGTTTGAATGATATCTTTAATTTGTTTATCAATCATCGTCTTTAGCTCTATTTGGAGTTTTAGGTCTCTTTCTTCACTCCCTTTTTTTTTAATGTTTCTAACTCTATTTGGATTTTGACATCTCTCTCTTCTCTTCTTTTTTCTACTCATTCCATATAATAGTAAAGGATCTCTAGGGTGAATTTGGGGGGCTTCCCCCCTTTTAGACTGAGTTTTTGGAATAGGTGGTGGAGTGCTCATACTGAAAAGAAGAGAAAAAAAAATGTAACAATTATTATTTTTGATGGACTTTATCTCTCAAATCAACTTTACTTATGAAACTTGAAATATATATATATATATATATATTGAGTTTTTGGGCCGGAATAGACTATGTATATCTAGACAAAACTGTTGTTTTTTGTTATTTAAATTGTGTTTCTGAATGTATAAATGGATTCAAACATGCTTAAAAACCCTTAGGGCACTCAGATTATACAAATTTAGTCACTCAAATCTGCAGATTCAATCATTCCTGACCAAATTTATTGAAAAATCAAACTAAAAAAATCACCAGAAAAGAGCCAAATGGTAGAACGTTTAGACTAAGCTCTTTTCTGTTAACAAAAACCAAAAATAATGTCATGGGCAGCTGCGCAGGTTTCAGATTTTGTTGGTTTCAGTTGATCCGTGATTTATTATAAAAGTTTACCCCAACTAATCTAGACTCCATTTTCAACACATCCATGTCTAACTTTCCGCCAATTTCGATGCAGGTCGCACCAGCAATTAGGTGGTTTACGAAATACCAAACAAACCGGAAAAATCAAAAGCATGGCCAAATAAAATTGAGTAGGGAGAAAACGAGTGGTACTTACACCTCAACTGAAATCGTGCGAGACTTCGGAAATGAAGATTTCCATCAGAATTCTTCGATCGGACGCCGACAAAAGGATTAAAATTTGTCCAATTTCCTACTGCACTTGCGTTTCATTTTGCTATTCGAAGAAAGGTCAAATTGGACCGAGTAATTTGGAACTTTCGTATCCAACTTCATATTTTTCCTGTTCTTTTAAATCAGGTTCGTAATTATTGAGCTTAAAATTTCTTATTTAAACGCGACTATGTAAAACCATAACAACTCTGATCTCAATTCTCGAAGACTTAAAAAAGCTAGACAATTTCAATCCTGTAATCTTCAGGCTAATGCCCGACGTGACGAACAACTTATCTGGCCGTTTACAATAAACCTTTTAGACCCAAACAGGACCAACGACTTTGACAAAACACATAAACTCAGAAGTCAAAATCTGGCAATCAAACATTTAAGATTTATATTTAAATAAACTCTAAATACAAATTCATCACTCTCCTCTCCCAGAAATCTCTATACGATAAAACCAGGATCTAAATCCGAATTCCTCACTCCCAAAACAAGAATTGGTCTTTGTCATATATATATGAACCATAATCGGTCTTTGGTCTTTGTTATATATGCGTATATGAAAGCCTGATTTCAAACTGAATATCCAAATTTGAAATTCTTCTTCTCTCCCAAAAGAAGTCGTTATGATAAAACACTTGAATTGGTCTCTTCTATATATATGGTAGCTTAATATCCAAGTTCAGACTATGAGATGTTTGACATGCCGGGCTTCGATGTTTTTGTGGCGTTCCGATGATTTTCATATGCATACTTAACCTGAAATGCTTTTATTCACAAACTCATGATTTTTTTTTTGGTAATTTGTTACAGATTTTAGAATGGAATCCTTGGATTTATGAGAGCATAAATAGATTCATGATCATAAAAAAAACCTTGGAGTACTAGGAGTATACAGACTTAACTATTCAAATATGCAGATACAATAATGTCTTACTAATATAGGGAAAAATTAAATGGATAATATCCATAATGGAAAATGTTTCATAAAAACTTAGAACTTTTAAACTATTGCTAATGTAATAGAAAATGTTTCATAAGGAATTATGATGTAATAATGGAAGTTTCCATGCAACTTATTAGTCCCCGTAGGCAAAGAAGGACTATAGCGATCGATAAATCATTGACCTGGTATTAAATTGTGCATTGACCACAAATATTTGCATACTATCTATTGTTGGAACAAGAGAAGTGAAAACATCAATTTTATATAATAGAAAGTACCATGTTTGTCCAGATCTGATTGGACAACGGATTGGAGGTCTTATTGCTGGCTTTGCTATTCCCAATGTTATATTTGTTGGCATATCCAAAGCATTTGAATCGTGTGTGGTATTTTCGAATGATATATTTTCTTATGCATTGGTCGAAGGTGGATTAATGCTAGCATTAGTTTGAATGTTTCCTTAAGTATTTTCTGCTAGCTTGAATACATTGTCTACCATATTAGTTTGTCTGATTTTTGCTTTATTGTTGCGTGCTTCGAGTGAAGAGGCTTTCCACGCTGCATTTTTTCTTAAATGTTTGTACAGGGCTAGGCCCTTAGATGGTCCTCACAGTCTTAAGTGTTTACCTAACAGGTATGGTGGTCTTAAATGTTTATTGTACAAGTGCATTGGAATACAGTTTCGTTCCATTTTTTTGATGGTAGTCGAACATCTTCTGTTGATTTTTATATAATAAAAAGTACCATGTTTGTTAAGATGTGATTGGACAACGGATTGGAGGTCTTTTTTCCGGCTTCGCTATTCCCAATGTTATATATGTTGGCATATCCAAAGTAGTTCATCGTATATGGTCTTTTAGAATCACATATTTTCTTATGCAATGGTCGAAGGTGAATTAATGCTAGCATTAGATCGAATGTTTCCTTTAGCAATTTCTGCTAGCTAAATACATTGTCTACCATATTAGTATTTGTGATTTTTTTTTTATTCTTGCATAGAGCAGGCCTGCCACACTGCATTTTTTCTTAAAAGTTTGTACAGGGCTAGGCCCTTAGGCGGTCCTGACAGTCTGAAGTGTTTACCTGACAGGTTAAATGTTTATTGTGCAAATGCGTTGGGATACAATTTCATTTCATTTTGTTTTATGCTCAACATCGCTGCTTCAGTGGTCGATGCTTGTTCACTGCTTGGTTCCATGATTGTTGTTCGTGTTTGATTCAACTTTGCAAAGTTGAAGTCTGCAATTGCAGCCGGACATCTTCGTGGTTGTTCACGGGTTTGTTTTTCTTCAACTTTGCAAGTTGTTGGACATGTTATTGTGGCTTCCAGTTTTCGCGGTTGACCTCTTGTCATCCCTCGTTGATGGGTAAGTTTCTCTGTTCCTATTTTTCAATGGTGGGGTCCTTGCCTCCAAATTATGTTGTAGACCATCTTTGTCTGTGCTCTTAATTTATGTTCCTAGAAACCATGCGTGTTCATATGCCAACCACAACGTTCATAGCTATTTGGAAAATTGCAATGCAAAGTGGTTCTCAAAAAATAGTTTGAAGCTATGAGAAGAGGGAACCATCGACCAGGGTGTAGACGCGGGGAATGCTTTTATTCTGTGGGTCTGAAAACTACGCCCACCTATTGTCTTTTTGTCGAGTAAATTTATGGTGTTATTTATTTGTGTTGTTTCTTTTGTTTGGTACCCATTTTCGGGCTTTTAGTTTTCCTATTCGGCTTTCCTTTTTTTTGGGTGCTATTATTTTTTTTTCCCCTTTCCTATGTTTTTAGACAAAGTGAAAGTATCTAACAAACAACTTCAAAATCAGAATCGAAAAGATGGAATAAGTAATAGATGTTGAGTCATATGAAATACATACACAATCCATTATACATGGCAAAATTGATGTGGTTTTGCATAGCAAAGGCCTCTTTCGATTGGATGCATTCTCGTATACTGCAGGGGATTTCCTTTTCGATACATTCCAGGTTATGCTGCATTTCTGGTATTCGTTGACGGAGCTGCGCAATGGATTAAAAGATTATTTCTTGTCCTTTTTAAAAAATGGCGACGCGAAGGCATTGAACTCCTATGAATACGAACTAGAATCTAATTTTCTTCGACAGTTGCACGGAATACATGATGTCACTATGTATTTTTCAAAGATGTGGTTGTCTGCATCTCTAGCTCTTCCTGCACATGAGAGGGGACTTTGGGGAGACACATTTTGTATATGGTGGCTATCTAATTGGCTCAATATATCGGTTGGAATATGGTCATTGACAAGAAAAAGTAGATATCTACTATTCAACAAAGGTGCCTCTGAAAATCCATATTGCATCTTGTTCCATGATGCCAATGTTGTCAGTGGTCATTATGAACCATTCCTGTACAGAAAAATGTCCATATGCAATGTTGAAGTACCTCATATTTACTTGTCCCTCTTTTTCATAGACCTTGAATCGCATTGGGAACGGATTATGCATCGTATATATTGTGATGGTTTACAGCTGGCAACAAATGTTGTGTCTAACTGTGGAGATAGTCTGTTTAATGCAATTTGTTGTTTGGTAGTAGCGGAGTTTGATGTGCAGTCGTTGCGACTTTACACTATGCAGTCCTTTTGCAATGCAATTGTAGGCAACAACCAACAGGCTTTTAGGTGCTTGCATCAGAACCTTTCACCATATCTCCTAGAAAATATGTTGAAAATTGGAACCTGGAAGGAATACCTTGTAAACAGCGCACTTCCATATCATGAAAAAGGGAATGTGGAGGGTTGCAGATTCTATTTCCAATGGCTATCTATGATATTTAGAGTAAATATCTAGGTCTGGTCAGTATTGTCAGATGGCACTGTCCATTCTTGGTTTATTGATTCAAATTACGATCAAACATTTGACATCCTCTCATTGAAAACAAATACAACACATATCCATTATGAACCTTTTCTTGGACATATCGGTGGTTCAGGATTGGATGTCCATGCCACCTAAACTGCATCGAATCTACTTACGCATGGCATGCTTTTTACTGAGAAAGAAACTCTTGCCGGGTGCGATATGGCCATAGAGGGCTTGAACAAAAAATCGATGTCTGAAATTCATCACAGTTGTGATGAGCCCACACAGTGCTTAAACAAAAAATGTAGAGTAAGTTATCACGGCTTGAAAAAAACTTTGCGTCAAATTCATCCCAGTTGTGATGAGGCCACACAGGCATTGAACTAAAAACGTAGAATAGGTTAACATCACCTGGGTCAAAGTGAAATTTATCCCAGTTGCCATCAACTCATCGTTCCCTTGGGCAGGAAACATAGAATAAGTTACCACAACTTGAAAAAGGTCATGCGCGAGAGAAAGAAATACATTTCCATGCTTCCTATTAGAGAGAAAGCCACATATGACCATTATGGGATATGCGACGACAATTCATTAACACTACATTAACAATTTCATGAAACGTGTCATTAAAGAGCCTTGCCACAATTCGTTGACAATACAATGGCAATTGTCATGGCTCTGAAAAAACGCTTGCGATACAAAAATTCCTATCAGACAGGCAAAGTGCATGTGCGTGTTGTTATGAAAGCATTAAAGGAATTATGTTTGAGGGGCCTGTACAAAGCACATAAAATTTGTATAAATGACAACTAGAACAGTGTTCTTGCAGAAGAGGATGGCAACTCTGCAGACACTTTCGAAAATCCTAGTGAATTTGATACAAGTGATGAATAAGAGAATGAAACACCTATTGAGACATTGGTGCATGGATTCACTGATTCATAGTGCATTCGTGATTTGCAAGACAAGATTGTTGAAATTGCACCTCTTGAGAGGCAACGTTCACATGGAATATTCAAGGACAAATTCATTGAGGAAATGAACTTTCCAACACTCTTATATGGATATGCACGTGGAATTGATATCAAAGAATGATTCAATTATCATAAAATAGTATAATGGGAGCTGCTACATTCAAGCGGTTGCTTCTCCTTTCACACAAAAAAATTGTTTTTCAAAACAATGTGCATAGTAATAGAGCAAGTTCTCTCCTACATGTAGGTCCGAATAAGAAAAGGCTAGTTACAAGGAATAAATTTGTTGGCCAAGGAAGTGAAGTACAAAGTAAACCTGGAAAAAATTCTAAAATCTGATATTGGGTACATAGATTTCAAAAACATTCGCACCTCCCCTAACTATTTGCAACAAAACAAAAAAAATGTTTTTGCAATGATCCGGCAATTGGGCCCGTCAAAATTTTTTGTCACATTTACAAGTACAAAGCATTCCTGGGATCTGTTGGTAGCTACCATATCTGACCTGCATAGGAAGAGGAAATGTGAAAAAGAAATTGCTTCCCTAGAAAATAATGACATTGACTACCTCATAAGAAAAGACCCAGTAACATGTACTCACTACTATAGACATAGAATAAATTCTTTGAGACAATTGATATGCCATGATGAAATGTTTTTCAGAAAAATATCGGACTACTTTTTTGTAACTGAGTTTCAGAATAGGGGAAATGAACATGGCCACGCACTGTTATGGATAGAGGATGCACCAGTTTATGGAGCTGCTAGCAATTCAGAAATTGAACAATTTGTGGATAAATACATAACATGCAACACAGATCATTTGGATCTAGAACTCGCCAAATTCCATAGACATCACCATACAAGAAGTTGTAGAAAACAAAAAAAACTCACATTGCAGATATAAGTTTCATGTGTCTCCCATGAGAGCTACAAGAATCATAGAGCCACTTAGTTTAGAGGACAATGTTGTTGTTGAGAAATCGAAATCGTTGTTCGCATTTCTAGAAGAAGGACAATTTGACAAGATGATGAGCTTTGATGCCTTCTTGACAGAGGTAAATCTATCAGAAGATGAGTACATCCAATCCATACAATGTACGCTTAGGAAACCAACAATTTTCCTCAAACGAAATATTTCCCATATTTGGAACAACAGTTTCTCCAAGGACATGCCATTTATGTGGAAAGAAAATATAGATGTGCAGTATGTGCTCAATGCATATGCTACAACATCTTACTGTACTTCGTATATGACAAAGGTTGACAAATCTATGACAAGTGCATTTAGAAGAATATGCAAAGAACATGAAAGAAGTCATATTGATGCCATACAAATGATACGTGCACTTGACAATACATTGCTTAATATTCAAAAAATGTCTACTCACCAAGCAATTCACATTTCACTTTCCTTGCCCCTCACTTGTAGTTCAAGAAAATGTGTCTTCATAAACACATCCCCACTTGAAAAACACACATTTTTCCTTAAACCATTGATTTTGCTACAACAAGAACCTGACAATTCAGAAGACGTGCTATGTCACTCTATTGTTAATTATTACCTCCACCGTCCTTCTCCTATTAGGCATATATGCTTAGAAAAATTCGTATCGCATTACAAAAACAATGGTGCACCCATATCAAAAATAAAAAAACCCTCTGTCATATGGTTTGTCAAATACAACAAACAATGTGACTATGAAAACTATTGTAGAGAAAAATTGTTGTTGTACATTCCATTCCATGAAAACGAAGAAACATTAAAACATAACTTCCATACATGGGAGGTTGTGCATGTTGCGTCTGAGACTATAGTGCACATTAATGAAGCTAGATTTGCCTACAATGTTAATCCAACATGGGGTGATCTAGAAGTTGCAGTTAATGACCTAGAAAACCATAACGCCCATGATCAGACATTCATAAACCAAAAAACAACCAGAACTCCTTCCGAGTCATATGACTTGCAAGCAGATTTGCCTCATCCTCCAGCAGGTGGAAGTGAAAAACGTATCAATCTTGATTTTCAAGTCAGAAAGCATCCTTTCTTAATTTAAAATAATGAATACCACAGAATAAGACGTTTGTTGAATCGCGAACAACAAACAATTCTAAAGGACGTTGCTCTTAAAAAACACTTGAACATGGACAATCCTATGCACTTGTTCCTTATAGGCGACGCAGGAACAGGGAAGACATTCACGGCTAAAGCATTGTTCCAAATTCTTATACAAATCTATGATTCAAAAAGTTCGACAGATCCCATGAAACCAAAGGGCCTAATAGTTGCATACACAGGAAAATATGCATATAATGCAGGTGGAACAACGGTCCACTCTGCATTTTTTATGCCTTTTAACAGGCCACAGTTTTTTCTACTTAGAAAGGAAATGTTGGATACATTGTCTAAGCTTTATGAGGAACTCCAACTTGTATATTTTATAGATGAATCATATTTGATTCGCATTCAGTTATTGTATTCCATTGACAACCGAATAAGAAGCATAAAACATGTGCACACGAAATACTTTGGAAACATTCACATGATTTTCTGTGGGGATATTTACCAGGAACAACCCATTCAAGATTCTTTGATATTTGAACAACCTACCATTAACATGGAAACAGTGACACATGACTTCTAGAAAGACAATATTAAATTCTTTGATTTTCATACTACAATGCGGCAGACAGATGAAACGTTCATTGCAGTTCTGAATAGAATGCACACAAACAACCAAACATATGATGACTTAACATATATCAATTCGAGGTGCTTGCGGCCTGCACCAACACAACCTACGTTCCCTTACCTATTTTATAGAAATAAGGATGTTTCAATGCATAACAACCACATGCTATCGGCCAAGCCTGGCAATGATATCATCATCAACTCAATTGACCTCAAAAATTACAACCATGGAAATGTGCCACGTCATGAACATACAGTCACTTTACCTTCTCAGTTTGTCCTCAAATTAGAAATGTTGGTTGAAATATATGCTTGTAACTATGATTCACAGGATTGCTTGGTCAATGGTGCAGATGGAATACTCAAAGCCTATACGAAAACAAAAAAAATTGATGTCCTTTGGATTAAGTTCCATGAACCGCATATAGGCAAGCAACAAGAAAACACATTGTCTTTTCTATATACTTCAAACACTAGAAGTGATTGGACCCCTATTTTTTGAATATCAAAGCCAGTATCGACATCAGCAAAGACAGGTCGATTGAAGATTTGAAAACATTTTCTGATTAAACTTGCATGTGCACGTACATTCCACAAAACACAAGAACTAAAACTTGATCATGTTGCATTCCAACCTGCTGGAATCCGAATACATGGACTTGTATACAGAGCATTGTCATGTGTTAGAAGCATAGACTCCTTGTATTTACTAAGTCCTCTCACAAAAGATAACTTCAAAGTGAAATAGAAATTTGATATTGGAATGGAATGTCTGATGACCATCTCAAAATGGCAACTGAACTATGATTACCAATTAAGACAAACAAAATCATATGTATCGATTCTTTCACTTAACACATGCAACTTAAATGCACACATGGATGATATACTGAATGACTATGATACAATGCAATCTGATATTCTGTGCTTGCATGAAACACACATGGCATTATGCATGCAGAACAAACAATTCCCAAATCACAATTGCATATCAAGTTATAGTAGACATGGGGTGATGATACTAGTGAAAAAACATGTACCAATTTTGGACCATATACATATCAAAGAAAAGAATGATGAATTTGTGATTGCAAAAAATTTCTTCCATGGAACAGAAGTTACAATTTTGAATCTATATGTTGCTCCCCATGCAACATTCTCCAACATAGTAGATGTTATTTCTAATGCATTGGCCCATTTCCATTTGAAGGGGCCCATTGTACTTGTAGGAGACTTCAATATTGACCTGCTACAAAATAATGATAGAACAAAAGAATTGGAAAACTACATGTGCAAATAAAGTCTCTGCTTTCTTTTGAACAACACAAGCCATGTGCATAATGCACTTGTTGACCATGTCTGGTCGAATGTGCCCATTCCTCAATACAGTATATTTATCTTAGACACATATTGGTCTGATCACGATACAATTGGTATTTCACTTGAATTATGAGATATACATCAAACATATTTCAAAGTGATATTTCTATGTTTCAAAGCATATTTGTATAGTTTGTTGCAGAAAATAAGAAAAAATAAATACAAAGAAAAAAACAAAACAACTATCCAGCTTCTTGGTTTTCCGTGAATTCTACACATATTGTTCAATATACATTATGAAAAAAAAGAAAAAAAAGAAAAGGTACATCTTTCTAAAAACTAGTTGTTTGTCTATTCATCTTATTCTACTTTTTTTAGTATTTGTACATAGTACTTGCCTTTTTCCTTTACATGTAAGTTATGTTCATATTCATTTTGATTTGTATTTTTGTTCATAGAAACAAACAGGATAACTGCATGCCACAAAGAACTCCTAACTAGAGATGTAGACGAATCCATGCAAAGGTGCACTTTTTCCTTGTCCTTGTTCCAAACTAAACATTTTTTCGTTTACTTTGTCTGTATTTGTCGAACTTGTTTTCAGCTATGTTTTTTTATTTTCTCATTTTGCGCCTAGAGCCTGCAACCCGTAGGTCTTCCATCCAACATAAATACTATGCTGAGCCAACGAGCCCGCAAGTCCGTTTGTCAGTTTCTATATCGCCCAACTATGGATGTTGTTTGCGTGACACTAAACATTAGAGGCCCAATTTACAGCCTGCAAGTGCATGCTCCAACTAACTGGCTAAGTATGGAATGAGGTATCTATGCATATTTTGTATGTATTGGTCCACAAATATGCTTTTCAATTTGTATATCGTCAATTTGTGGATTCTATTCTTAGGGCATGGAAGAATACAGACCTATTTTTCACCCTGGAAAATAGAGAACCCAGGATCCAAAAAAGTGTACATACTCTATAAAATATGAGCCACCCCACAAGTCCACTTGTCAATTTGTATATCGCCGAAGTCTGTGTTCTATTTGTAAGACACAGAACAATAGAGACCTATTTTTTGAGCCTGCCAACCCAAGAACCGGTGATCCAAAAAGTGGCCAAGTATGGAATGCAATATTCATACATGCTTTGTAAAATCTCATGTCCATATTTTATAAAGGTACATATTTAGTTTTTCCTAGTTTGTATACATACTGATCTGGTCAGGACACAGTTTGTGTTCCACATGAATTATGAAATATACACTACGAGTCACACCGATCCCTTTGGTTTCGTTATCCAATTTTATGGCCGTGGGTTCCCCTCTATGCGTTATAAAACTCTGTCCATGTTCCATACTAAACAGTTTTTTGTTTACTTTGTTTGTATTTGTCGAACTTGTTTTCAGTTGTGTTTTTTTATTTATTTTTTTGCGCTTAGAGTGCGCCAACCCGCGGCTCTTCCATCCAACAAAAATAATTTGTTGAGATAGCGAGCCCGCAACTCCACTTGTCAGTTTCTATATCGCCCAACTATGGATTTTGTTTGCAGCACACGGAACATTAGAGGCCCAATTTATAGCTCGCCAGTCCGCAAGTCCACAATCGAACTAACTGGCTAAGTATGGAATAAGGGATCTATGCATATTTTTTATGTATTGGTCTACAAATCCACTTGTCAATTTGTATATTTCCTGGTTGTGTATGTTATTTTTAAGGCATGGAACAATAGAGGACCATTTTTTTACTGTGGCAGACCGAGAACTCGTGATCCAAAAAAGTGTACATACTCTATAAAATCTCAGCCACCCCACAAAATCGCTTGTCAATTTGTATTTCTCGGAAGTCTGTGTGCTATTTGTAGGATACGAGACAATAGAGACATATTTTTTTAGGATGCCATCCCGAGAACCTGTGATCCAGAAAGTGGGCAAGTATGGAATGTGATATCCACACATACTCTGTAAAGTGGGCAAGTATGGAATGTGATATCTGCACATACTCTGTAAAATCTCATGTCCATACTTTATAAAGGTACATATTTAGTTTTCCCTGGTTTCTACACATACTGATATGGTCACCACACAGTTCGTGTTCCACATGAATTATGAAATACGCACTATGAGTCCGACCTAGCCCTTTGGTTTCCTTAGCTAATTTTATGGCTGTGGGCTCCCCTCAACCCGTTATCAAACTCTCATTCCCCATGGTCCAACTGTGTATCTTGCATCAAAAACTTGGTAATCCATGTCTATGCTTGCAGGTTCCCAGATGGCAGAGTGGAACATTGCATGTCCATCTAATCTTGCACCTGAGACTTCGATGATCTACATTTGGACCCGAGTTGGAAGCTTGCGAATTCTTTGCTAATTTTCTTTAATTAATTTGTACACTATCAATATTCATTATTAATAATTTAGTACTTGAAACTAATGTTAGCTATAATATGATCTATTCAACCCACAACTCTGCTTGTCAATTTATATATCGCCCAACTATGGGTTCTATTTGCAGGACACAGAACATTAAAGGCCCAACTTACAGCTCGACAGCCTCCAAGTCCGCGATCCAACTAACTGGCTAAGTATGGAATAATGGATCTCTGCATATTTGGTATGTATTGATCGTTTCTGGGAACCCGACAACCTTGGGGTCTGTGTGTCAATTTGTATATCGCGGAAATCACTAAAAATAGAATGTTGAGCCGGCCAGCGTGAAAATATGATTGTCATTTTGTATATCAAGGATGCCCCAAACTTTGGTGATCTACAATTGCAGCCGAACTCAAACCTTGCGACTCATTTCATAATTTTGTTTAATTAAATTGTATAGTATCACTATTTATTCATATTTTAGTGCTTGAAAATTACCATCCTGGGCCCCCTAGCCCTACAATTCATCTGCCAGTTTGTATATCGCGAAACTATAATCGGGAAAATCTGGGTACTATTTACAAGACATAGAACAGTAGAGGCCCACTTTTTAGCCCGCTAGCCTTAGAACCCGCGATCCAAAGACTGTACATGCTTCCCTTCGCTATGTTCCTTGGAAGCCTGTAGAAAATCACAGTTTCCATAGTTACCCAGTTTCCCGCAATTCCTCAAATATACAACCCCTCCACTAAACTGCACCATCATGCCCTCTTACGTTTTACGCATTTTGAAACTTGCATGTCCTTTCTATCATCTATAAAATTATTTTGAAGCCTGTCCGACCGCTTTTTAGACTTGCCCATTTCTTCCTTGCTTGCTCTTCCCCATCTCCGTCGCCTTCGCACATGTCCATATTAAGAAGTAATATATATATATGTGTGTGTGTGTGTGTGTGTGTGTGTGTGTGTGTGTGTCTTGTTTCTAAATCTTTAATGCTAATTGGTCATCGTGCAGGCACCGTCTAAATTGTCATTGATGGGTGCAAGGCTCGATAAGTTCTGTCATTAATGCAATATTTGCGAACCCTTTTGCTATCGCTTCCCACTGTTAATTTCAAATACCATGGAATGTCATTCACACGTCATCATCTTTGTTTCTTCATGAAACCTCCAATCCTTAAATGTTCTTCACCATAACCACCACCTTCACACTTCTAGGTATGCAATAATTAAGCTTTACTTCTACCATCTCACCATACAATACGCATATGCATTGTCATTAATGAAGGAAGACCTCGGGGGGATTTTCCATTCCCATGCATTGAACCAATGTTTCCCCAATTTTTCCTTCTAATGAATCTATTCTGGAAATGCTTCACATTGACAAGTTACCTCGGGATAATAACCATCACCGATCCTATCTTCTTCCCCCTCGTGAAGAAATTCGGGAAGATATACACTCTGTCTCCCCTCCTGATGTTGATTTTACATCATCTCCCATGATTTCAACCTTCGATGATTTGGATCCGATAGTGGACATGGTGATCTCTTCAGTAGGGTTGTTGGAGCCTGATCTCCTTACCCCTGTCGCGACCCTCGACATGTGTTCCTTCCAGAGTAATGTTCTTCCATCTAATGAAGATCTCTTGGAAGTCGTGAATGAGTCTTGTCCCTTGACATGGTGTCCTTCTAGAGCGTTATTCTCTTGGAAGCCATGATCAAGGAGAAGCTACGAGCATATTTTCTCTTCTCTGTAGTAAGCTCACTAAAAAATGAAACAAAGGCTTTGAGCATAGTTTTCCTCTTTGTACCAAGCTCGTTAAAAAATGAAATAGCAATCTGGGGATCAAACTTGGAACCTTGAGAATAGTTATTTTCCTGTGTCAAGCTCATTAAAAAATGAAATAGTCACCTCTCTTGAACATTATTTTCATCCACCCTTCTCCTTTTTCTCATCTAGTAGAGAAATTGGTGACAACCTCAAAGTTGGTGAATGAATTGAAGCTTGGAGGGCATGTCTCCAGCCTTTGATGATCATTCTGGAGTTAAGCCACTAGCTTTCAAGCTGGGGGCATTCCGAGCTTAGTCTTTGTTCTTTCTCGTGCTCGTAAATACATGAGAATGCATCCAGGTAAACTTTTATCTCTTTTTCGAACCTGTATGGATACACAAAAAAGGAACCCCCTAGAGTCATCTTTAAGCTCTTTTCAGACTCTCTAAACATGAAAATATTGTTGAGTGATCTTGCTTCCTTTCACACTCATTAAAAGGTTTGAAAATGTGTCTTTCGAGTGGTAGTTTATCTCTTTTTCGGCCTTGTGAGACTAGCTACACAAAAATGGAACCCCTTGGAGTTGTCTTTAAGTCATTTTCAAACTTTGTAAATATGAAAAACCACCGAGTTTACCTTCTCTGGACTCGTTAAACCATCATACATTAAAGGGCCCATATGGGACCGAACCCTTACTTCTTCCAGTTCATTAAACAAAGGAAGAGGGACTTACCGAAGGTAATTTATATCGAGCATGTGTTACCCTCCTCGATCTCATTAAATCAAAAAGAGGTACTCATCGATCTGGATGGGGGAAAAATTGAAAGAAGAAAACCAAACAGTTCTTGAGAACATCACCAGTAATCCTTATAGTCACCCTTGAACACGGCAATTTTTTTTTGCATGCATTTTAATCCGCTGAACCTCTACATTGAACCAATCCTCTAAGTTTCCATACTCCTTTGGGTCACCTAACGAAAGTCACAGAATCCATTGCATCATCATGTTTTGGTCCATGTCATGTTTCTGCTGTTGTGCCTCAATGTTCAAGGGAAGTATCTGCTTCAAGAGTCAACCATCACAAATCCTTGTGTCAATACTCGTGTCAGTCCATGTTCTTTTGATCCACTAAGTACATCTCTCTGTCAATTTTGTGTCATTGATGGGGGATATATTAAGGCCCTCCTGTGACAAGTCTATCCCGATCGACCTCAAAACATTATCCAAGGATTAGACGTAGAAACCAGTTAGTACCTTGGGACCTGCATGCCTTAATGGAAAGCCTCCTCATGTCTAACAGTGAGTTAACACCATTGACCTATGATTGGATGATTCCATGGATGTTCGACCTCAGCTCATCTATTCACGTTCGTTGGAATGTACTAAGTACCTTGGGAATCATTGACATCAATGGTGATCTCCCTCGCACCTGTTAACGGTTCACCTCATTGATCGATAATCAAGTGGTTTCTGCCATGTTTGACATCAAAAAATCTATTCACATGGTTAGATTCGTACTACATCAGGATCGGTAAGAAGACCCTGGGTTGATTCGTCACTCTGGTATGTACTTTGTCCAGGTTGCGACGGAGGTTTATTTGAACATTGACACATATATTGTTACATAGATCCATTTTGTATTGGTCGTGGCTATGTCTTGACATCTCATAGCTCCACTATGTATTCTTCATGGCTGCGACCAGGTTAGGTCATGCGAATATAGATCCACATTGTATCTTCGGTGGCTATATCTCTTTGTCAATATAATTATGGATCCGCAGTTTATTTATGGAGGCCATACCTTGAAAGTCTCTATCACTCAAGCATAGGTATGCCTGCCTTAGGTTTGAAGCATGTCTTAATATTTTTTTGATGGTCGTGTGAGGCTTCTGTCAGGTTCTCTGAGTCCATACCCTTGCTTAAAAGTCTACAAAGCATTTCAGTTATTAGTTCCCATCTTCTAACTTCATACTTTGGGGGGAAATCTGTTACACATCAAAATTACTCATTATGACAATGGCGTAGTGTCGTCATTATAAATATTACAAGTGTCTCATTTTGGTCACAAGTGTCACAAGTGTTAGAAAAAGCATACTTCCATACTGCCCATGTCATTCTATAACAACATCGGAGGGACACTTGAAACACCTCAAACAACTGATTTGGAAGAAGAGGAATGGGTTAACAAAGTTTATAAACCTTTTTCCACTGGAAAATCCACTTAAAATACATTTTTGGAGAGAAGAGCTCCCCTATACACTGACAGGGAGTGTTGGCGCTCTGTGCACCCTTTTAGGGGAGCGCTATAACGCTCTGGTGCCCCTTTTGGGCAAGCGTTGCCTTTGCTAAGAAAATTTTGGGTTTGTTGAGGCAAATCAAGGAAGAATCCCTCAATTCCTGAAGGTGGTTGAATTCGAATAGATGGTCAAGGCATGATCTTAGGGAGGATCCTCAACTGAAGGAGAAGGATCCTCAACTTATCCCAAATATCTCTCAAGTAGTTGGGCCTCTCCAAGGCTATATAAGGGATCCTTCTCATGGTGAAAGGGGATGGAAAGTATTTTGAAGCACCTAACTTATGACCTCATGAGGAAGATGTCATTTGTAACATTATCATTCCGTGTGTGGACTTTTTAAGAAAGGGTTTGGACAAGGAGAGCTTGATGAAGTTGTTGCACTCACATCCATGGCTATAAGTAACACTTTGTTCTCATTAATACAATCAATGCTTGGCCTGTTTCTTTCAAACTTGTACTTGTTCCATATAAGTTTGTCTACAATATATGGATCTATGTTTGAGCTAATCTCAGTAGAGTATGAAGTCTTTTTTACTTTTGTTTGTCTTGCAGGACCTACCAAGGAGCTCAAGATCAAAGTTCATCCTAGACCTTGCAAGGACAAACAATGTTCATAAGGTACATACCTTCCTCCTTCTCTTTCATTCATCATATTGATTAGATCTAAAAGGAAGTCAGTGTCCATGTTAATCACTTTCTGTCTTAGAGTTAAGGGTCTAGCTCTCAAGAGGAAATATACCTGTCCGCAGGGAGATTTTCCTACAACAATATGCATCAGAAATAAAATACCAAAATTACTTATATGTACCTTGCCTGTAAGTGTATAGTCATAGTGCTTTCTTTATCAATCCAGTTATTCCACCTCTTCTGAATATAATTCTATAACCAATGACTGATATCTTCCCATTTCTACTTTTAAGGTATTACACTCTACCATGCCCCACTTATTTTTTCCAATCTTATTTCTTGTGCATATTTTTCTTATGGTCCGCGGGAGCCCCATTCCTAATCTATATGACAAACACATTTAAATTTTCAGGAATATGTAACAAAGTATTCTTTTTTTCATATATTCGAAATAAAACTATTCATTTGTCTCCTCATATATTTATGTGTTCCTACATTTTTATCTTTAGCTATGTTGAATGTGAAGACATTCTTTTATTTTATTTCAATTCTCTTCCTTTCTAATGCATATTTTTCCATGTCTGGTCATTTTCAAAATTACATATGTGGTAAATCACACTCAAATTCCACATATCATATTTCGTATGTGTGTGTGTGTGTGTGTGTGTGTGTGTGTGTGTGTCATAAATTATAAAAGAACATATTTCATATAAAACTACATATTTCGTATGTATAAAAATAAATATCTGCTTTGTAAAATTACATATTTTGTATGTATAAATTATGCATATTTTTCCCTACCTAGTCATTTTCAAAATTACATATGCGGTAAATCACTCACTCAAATTTCACATATCATATATCACACACACACACACACACACACACACACACACACACACATGTTTCTTTAAATTTACATGAATATGTAAGACGTTTTCTTATTTTTTCTATATAAATGTCATAAAATTGTGTTCACTACTTTATCTTTACCACATGTCCTTCTTATTGCTTGCCATAGAGGCCCTTACAATTCAAATAGTTTGAACTCCGCTTGTCAATTTGTATATCGCAGAACTCTAGGTATTCTTTGTAGGCTATGGAACAACAGAGGCCCATTTTTCAGCCCGCCAACCCGAGAACCCGCGATTCAAAAAATGGCTAAGTATGGATTCAGGGCTTTGTGCATGCTCTATAAAATGTCATCCCCATATTCTATAAAAGTACATATTTTGTATGTATAAAAGTAAATATCTTCTTTATAAAATTGCATCTTTGTTATGTATAATTTATATTGTCCAAGAACCTTTAATTTCATAAATTTCAATTTCTTGTGTCCAGGAACCCTTGTTTTAAGAAAATCTATTTCAGGAATACTAGTTCTTTTGTGCTCTTCTCCACAAACCTATGTAACAAACATTACTACTATTTATTTGTGTTTTTTGTCCACGAGCGTATGTAAAACATATGTAAAGAATACTATTTTGGGAATGCTAAATTTTTTGGACACCATGCCCTTAAAATTCTAATAGTTCGCAACTCTGATTGTCAGCTTTTATATCGTGGAACTCTCGGTGCTTTTTGTAGGGCACGGAAGAACGAAATCCCAATCTTCAGCTCGACATCCAGAGAACCCGCCATGAAAAAATTGTCTAAGTATGGAATGAGGGCCTTGCTTTGTAAAATTACATATTTTGTATGTATAAATTATGTTTTCCAGGAACCTTTCATTTCATAAATTTCAATTTCTATTGTGTCCATGATCCCTTCTTTTAAAGAAAACCAAGTCAGGAATGCTAATTTATTTTTTGTTTTTTGTCAACAAACCTATTTAACAGACATTACCACTATTTTTTTCAGTTTTTTCCCATGAACCCACGTACTTCAACTTCCATCCCATGTCTCTGTACTCTGTCACATTTATTGCATTTCCCATGGATGGGGTGCTAGTAGAGCACACGCGGTGAGTGGAGCAACCAAGAACGATCCTTCGTGGCGCTGGCCACATGATGACTGCGTGCCACTCCATCCCACATGCCTCATGACTTTAAGTTCATCTCGCTCGAGGAAGGGCGTCATTACTCTCAGTGTGCCCTGTTATGCCTTCGCATCCTTTCGACGGAATAACACCCTCGCTTGGCCTTTACTCTACGTGTGCAGCCATTTATGGAACCTCATTAGCTCCCCAACCTATTTCAATTGCTCCAGTGGCTCCATATGTCTCATTATTTCCTATTTTTTCTTCTCAGAGCTCGGCCTCCTGCCCAGCCTTTCCCTGCTCTTCTTTTGTCCTCTCTTGATCTGTTCCTTACACATTTTCTCTCTCCCACTATCCCAGAGATGCCCCGGCTATGAGGGAATTCGAAACGGGGGTCAGCCTGGTAGCCAAACCAACCCTGCCTGTTCCTCCTTCCCCCACATGCTCCCTCCCTGTTATCCTCCTCCTCTTCGGCCACCTCGTCCTCCTCCCTGGCATATTCAACTCAAATTATCGCTTCTCTCCCGCCCCTTCCTATGTCCCTTGCCAACAGAAAGGAGGGGCTAGACTACTCAAGGGCCTCACTGGACTACAACCTAAGACCTTTAGGAAATTCAGCCTCTGTTTCACACCCAGGCCCTTTGGCTCCTCCCAACTTTCCGTCCACCCAGTTGCTTCAAGACTAGCCTCACGATGCCTAATTTCATATGGATGGTTCAAAAGCCAGTCAAAATTCATGATGACCACCCCAATATCGATCCGGTTCCAACACTAACCTAGAATGTGAGTGGCAAACAGACCTTGCACTAGTGCAGAGCTTGGTATTCGACATGCGTCAGGACATGGACGACCTTCGGTTCAACCTAGAGACCCTGGACAACAAAGCCTCTCAAATCCTGCAGTTTCTCTCTACCTTACAAGGTTCTCATCACCTCCCAATAGAGGCAGCCCAACCAGCAACAACCTCGGCACCAATGTTGGCATTGGAAACTTTGGTCCACGCAGAGGCAGACCGCGAGGAGCAGAGACTTCCATCACGGTCGAAGGACATCCAGAAGGAAGATCATGTCCCATCACAGACGAATGATTCCATGCAGCTAGACCGAACACCAATCGAGTAGTAGCCGCCTCCTCTTGGGGACACGAAATTTGGCGCCTTTTGCATGGTCGTGTCACCGCACTACAACCCATACTGGTGATATGTATATTTTTTTTGTCATTTTTTTTGTCATGTGCATGGCGACCTTTCATGCATTTTTCCATGGATATTATAGTTATGTTGTCTACACTTTCCACAATTGTAACAACCACCGTTAGGGGCCAGAATTTTGAACTCATTTTGCGTCAATAACAGTCTAGAATTCAGTTATGAAGTGGTTCGGCTGGCTGAGTTGGTTTCCCCTCAAGGAAGCTCAGTATTTACATCTTGAAACCATGGAACTTCTCTATAGTCCTTCATTTTGACAGACATTTATACAATCTTACTTATAAAAATATATATATTGAATAAAATTTAAATAACTGTTTATACTATTAATTAAGTAAAAAATGTTATAGCATTATATAAATTACTATAAATCTTCATACAATGTTATAATATTCTATAAATTACTTAGTTTCATGTATATGACGGAATTGTTGGGTGCAAAATGTATATGACAGAAGTGTATGGTGCAAAATGTATATCACGGAGCACACTGCACATGAAAAGTGTGAAGCCACAACTCCACCAACCCGCGACTATGTAATTTTTCAGTGCAAAATGTATCAAGTGTTATAACATTATATAAATTACTATAAATCTTGGTACAATGTTATAATATTATATAAATTACTCAGTCCTATGTAACAGACATTATTATATGTAACAAATATTATTTATTTTTGATAAATTTATATAGTCCGCAAGTCTTCTTGTCAATTTTTATATCACGGAACTCTCATCCCTATTTGTAAGCCACGGAACAAGAGAGACCCAATTTTCAGCCCGCCAACACGAGAACCCATGATCCAAAAACTGGCTAAGTATGTAGGTTGACTACATTTTTTGTGTCCTATTCTATGCTTAATTTTTTGTCTGTCGGCTTGTCAATTTGTATATCGTGGAACTCTCAGTGTTATTTGTAGGCCACGAAAAAATAGAGGCCCAATTTTGAGCCCACCATCCCAAGAACCCGTGATCCAATCACTGGCCAAGTCTACTCTATTGTATGCTTTTAAATGTTGATGTAATTTCCAGAAATATGTACTAGACATTATTTATTTTTTTATAAGTTTATATAGTCTGCAAATCCACTTCTCAATTTGTATATCGCGGAACTCTCTATGCTATTTGTAGGAAACGGAACAACAAAGGCCCATTTTTGAGCCCGCTAGGTCAAGAACCCGCGATCCAAAAACTCGCTAAGTATGGAATGAGGACTTTGTGCATGCTCTATAAAATATCATCCCCATACTTTATAAAAGTACATATTTCATATGTATAAAACTAAATATCTACCTTATAAAAATTGATTAATTTCAATTTCTTTTGTTTCCATGATCACTTGTTTTAAATATAACTAATTCGGGAATGCTAATTTATTTGTGTTTTTTTTCCACGAACCTATGTAACAGAGGTTGCTATTATTTTTCTGTGTTTCTCTCCACAACCATATGTAAAACGTATGTAAAGAAAACTAATTCGGCAATGCTAAATTTTTTTGTTTCCAAGAAAAGTCTTTGTTTTAAAGAAAATCATTTCGGGAATGCTAATTTTTTTGCACTTTTCTCCACGAACCTATGTATCAGACGTTATTACTATTCTATAGTATGTTTTTAAATGTTCATGAAATTTCCAGACATATGTAACAAACATTATTATTTTCTGATAAATTTCTATAATTCGCAACTTTGCTTGTCTATTTGTATATGGAAGAACTGTGGGTGCTATTTGTAGGTCACGGAACATCAAACGCCCAATTTATTTTTTCCAAGAACCTTTTAAATGTTGATATTTTTGGATATATTCCAAGAAGAATTAATTCAGGAATACTATGTTTTGCATGCAAACCAAATGTGTTTCTACTTGCTAGCCACGTGTCTGCACTCACTCGCATTTACTCCCATCCCAAACTGCCAGGGACTATGCTGCCATGCAACACTTGTTAAAATAGGCATGACCCTATCACCATCATAAAGTATTTTTAGTATATCATTTAATGATATATGTTATTATTTCCTAATTGAATATGTGTTATTATTTCCTCCCACTTCAATGCATCTTTTTCTAAACATTCCATTTTTTTGTTGTTTACATTTCATTTTTGAATTCATAAATGAATTCAATATAGTAGAAAACACTCGGAGCACTTGAATTATACAGACTCAATTACTCAAATCTAAAGTTCCAACAATTTTTGGTCCCAAAAAATATAACAGTTAAACTAAAGAAAAACTTTAAAAAGTAAGATCTAAACACCATACACAAAAGCATTTAATGCTTCATGGCATATAGTGGAACCAAAAACCAATGCATGCTCAAAAAAAGAGTAGTACAAGGAAAACTACTTTCAAGTTAGTGTGGGATAAACAACAATTGATTTCAAATGCAATTGTAGGACTATCATGAAATGAAGATTATGGTCAGAATTCCTCTGTGGAAAAAATTCAGAAGGGTTCAATTTATCCATTTTCCTACTACATGTGCATTTTATTTTTTTAATCGGTGTACTAAAATGACTGCATATAAGACACTTTGAAATTTTTCGTTCCAATGTATTTTTTTTTCTGTTCTTTGAGATATGTTTTATAATTCGCATGAATAAAAGTATTAGTTATGCAAGCTATGCATCAATACTCATTTGACGTTTCCGGTAATATCATATCCATCTTAATTGACAAGACATTGTCATCTCTAGCTGCGATAATAATAAACAAACTCTATAAAATGCAGTTGCAAAGACTGCATGGTTAAATTCTTCATCCCGAGCACTCAGAAATCAAATGTATACTTTCAGTGCAGATTAAAGAAATTATGAATCTACTTAATCTTGGGCAGAAATAGAGAGTAGGTATTTTCAAAGTGTTTGAACACAAGAGAAATCATAAATACTCTTAAATATATCAACACACAAATACTTAATATTACCAACTTGAATGATGCAAATGTAGACTAAGACTGAGTAAACCAATTCAAACATTTGAGACAAAAATAAATATGATTGACTCTATCTAAATAAAAGAGCTTGAGAACAATAAAAGATCAGCTCATCAATGGACTCTTCTGCCATGATAGACTGTAAAAACATGCCTGCTTGTTGTGACAGACAAAGTTGGCATAAGCGTAAAATACATGACTTATAATTATTATCTCCAACACTCCCCCTTAATTATAAGTAGGTGATATTGCAAAACACAAAAATTTACATCAAAAAATTGAATTGACATGAACAGTCCTGCGACTGCGCCGACTCCTAGACAAATTCCCAGTTTATAAAATGCATCTCTTCCCAAAGCTTTTGTAAATATATCTACAATATGATCTTTTGACCTTCAAAATTCTAATCATATTTCTTTGGTATTCACCAATTCTATGATAAAATAATACCTTGTATCAATGTTCTTGGTTTTCTTGTGAAACACATGATTCTTGGACAACGCAATGGTGGAATTGTTGTCGCAAAACATTGTAGTTGGTTCTTGTTGTTCCTTCAACAAATCCTTTAACATTCTTCTCATCCAAATAGCTTCACAAGTTGTTCTTGTAGATGTGACGTACTTAGCTTCAGTTGAAGAAAGAGTCACAGGGTGAGTGCAAGCTAATGATTGTCTCTCATGACACATTAGTGGCAATGAAAACCTGGAAAAACAACAATCGGTTAACTTGGAGGGATTATTTAAGGTACTTTTACAATGAATTTAAATATGGCATAAGAAGATAAAATGTAGAAAATTGAACTATATGTTCGAATATACAACTTTTATTCATATAAATTATGGATAACTATGACAAATTTGATTTTTTCTAACAATGGTATCTTATTTTTACAACAAAATATAAGGTATATGTTTTTGTTCGTGCAGGTGTTGAGTAACTTAGCAATGAAATTTTGTTCCCAAAACTTGTATACTTGTAGAGAACTTGTTTTTCTTGTGCCGTGTATTTTTGGGAAATTTAGAATATTTTTTTTATATATTTTTTTAAATTATCAAAGTCAACATATCCCTGAAAAATATGGTTTTTCTCATGGAGGCTAAGAGGGTATTAACATGATCAAAACAATTTCTTTTTTATTTCTAGATTGTAGATATCGATCTGATCTAGTGCCTCATATAACTCATTAGAGAAATTGTTAAGCCAAAAAAAGTTATAGAAAAAATAAGAGAGGTATGTATTCTAAGATTTTGATATATGTCAAAACAAAAATAAATTAAAAATATTAAAAATTATTAATTTAAAAAAAGAATTATATATTTGGAATCTACACTCCAACTCTATCTGTATCTATATTTTCATCAATAAATCAATTATGTAGCCTATAGAAAATAGCATCAAAAGAAAATATATGGAGAGGAATTCATAAAAATGGAGGTTTTTGTGTATTTGCAGACCGGGTCACTAGGTTTGTCATCCCGAACCTAAATCCGAAGAAACCAACTCAACAAACATGTATTCTAGATTTTTCACTCCCACCAAACAAAAATTGAAATTCAAATAGCATGCACGTGAATGTGCACGCGTTCCTAAAGCATGCACGCATTCCTAAA
>JZKD02S1810248.1:310714-323862 GCA_000966675.3 Picea glauca | reverse complement strand
CAGGTCCAAGAAGGTTCAGAGTCCAACATATACAACAGCGGTGGAGTTGTTGAGATCAGTCTCCAAGTGGGATATTGTTGGTTGTGGAGCCTGATTATCTTCCTGATTTAGAGGTATTTTTTACTTTCAACTGTGTTTATACCCCATGAAGTATTTACACCCCAGAAGTATGTACACTCTTCCACGCAGGGGAGTGCAGAGGGGGGGTAACCCCTCTGTGGGGTCCGGGGGGGATATCCCCCTAGCTGGGGGGTTTGGGGGCAATCGGGCGGCGAAGCCCCCAGCAGGGGTTCAGTGGCGAAGTCCCCGAAGCAAAAATTGCCTTGTAAAAGTATATTGTAATTTCATTGTAAATCTAGACCGTTCATTATAAGGTCACAGATCTAATGGTAGAGATTATGTTAGGGTTTTTTTGCCCTAGAAGGCAACCCTCTTTTATGAGGGAAATGTATTGCGGCTATGGATGATGGTGAATATTGTATTCTGAGAGAGGAGACTGTGAGAGAAAGAAGAGGAAGTTACACCGGGTTTTGATGTAGGTTGTATCCCTTCATTTGTTGGATAATAATAAAGGAAGGACCTGGCAATTTCTTTGGTGGACGCAGCCCACACTGGGTGAACCACATAAATCTGTGTCTCTCTTGTATTGTGTGTCTTCTGTGTTTTGTTTCTACATTTGTTTTATTTCATTGCTCTGCGGTCCTGTTTTTCTAACATAAAGAACATTCATCAAGCACATAAACTTGTAAGAAAACTATCTATGAACAAGAATTGGTAACAGAGTTCACCAGAATTCCTGGTTACGTCTCCAAGCCACTTTCCAAATGGGAAGGCCGATAGATTAAGCATTCAAATTCTTACAATGTGACTTCTGATTTATGTCTGTCATATACAGTAACAGACTTCAACAACAGCTGCAAGATGAAAGTCTGAGACTTTTAAGTATAAACATGGATATCTTTTGTGTATCTGGAAGGTTCTGTGAGAACTTTTCTATCTAGATGCCTGAATGCAAAAATTAAAGCTGGATCTGGAATCCTTGCGAAAAATCAATACTTTTGAGTATAAACTCGATATATTTCCGAAACTGGACTTTGAATGCCCTTCTTGGCACAATTCCCATATTTTCCCCTGATTGTACAATCTGTATAGCCTCGAGACGCGTGCCAATTCTGTACCACATTGAACTGTGTACAAATACCACCTCGGTCTATGTTCAAATTCACTTCGATCACTGTGAAACATCACCTCGATTTGTGTGCTTGTCTCTGCCTGCATCCAAAACTCCTTCCTCAGGATCCGTGCACATGCCTGATTTAAATAATAAAATCAAACCCAAAAAGGGGTGTGGGCCATGGGCCACACGCCCACCCAATTCCTGCTCATTTATGCACCTTTTAAGTTTTGCACGCCACCCATTTCCACGTCTCATAGTGGTGGCGCATTGGTAGTTGTGGTTGTTATAGTGGTTAGGGTGGGGCAGAAGTCCGAGGGTCAGACCCGTGGGCTTCCCCTCCTTGGCGTGATTTGGTATATCATGGCATGGTTTTAAATATATTATAGTTGGTGCGTGATTTTGGGTTTTAATATATCACATGACATGGTTTATATACTATGGTTGGTGCACGATTTTTGGGTTTTAATATATATCACATTACATGGTATATATATTATGGTTGGCGTGTTTTGTGGGTTTCTAATACATATAATATTTGGATATATGACATGGTTTTAATACCAAGGGTGCCTCGGTGTTGGCAAGTTCAAGGGCTAGGCCCTTGACTGCCCCCCTTTTTTTTTCAAACCATTTCTAATCATATTTAACCCATTTTAACCTTTTTTTAACCCATTTCTAACCATCTTTTATGAAACTTCCATTGCTCATATCTTTGTCACCTGGAGGTCGTTTTTTCTGAAACAAACATCATCGGAAAGTTGTCGACGAGCTCTTCCACTTTGTAAGCTTTGCTTTCCATTTTGAATACTTTAACTCTAATAAATTTTGAAATGATCCACCTAGATCATAAAGTGAGTGAGAGAGAGAGTAGTATATAGGGATAGAGAGAGGGAGATAATTAGAGATAGGGATGAGAGAGAGAGAGAGACCTATAGAGAGAGATAGATATGTAAAGGGAGAGAGGGGGGGGGATGGAGAGAGAGAGAGAGAAATACCTATAGAGAGAAATAGAGATGTAAAGGGAGAGAGCGGGGGGAGTAGGGGAGAGAGAGAGAGAGAGAGAGAGAGAGAGAGAGAGAGTGAGGGTATGATAGGGATAAATGTAGGAGAGAGTGAGGAAGGGAGGGAGTGATAAAGAGAGGGAGATAAGGCAAGAGATGGGGAGAGAGAGTGAGAGGTGCAGAGTGATATGGAGAGAGAGAGTGGGATGGAGTTGAAACAAAGAGGTAGGGAGAGAGAGAGAGAGCTAAAGAGAGAGTGTGATATCCCCCAAAAAATAAAATATTCTTGGAATTTAAATTTGCTGGAAATTTATTTCCGTTTTTATTAAATTCGAATTTGGAATTTTTTTTCCATTTATGGCAATTCCGAAATTCAAATTTGATAATTGTAATTAATTACTGTGACTGTTGGGCAGAGTTCTGATTGGACTCAACTAACTATTTGACTATGACACTTGTATAAAAACATAATATTTATATTAATTGCAGGAGGACAAATGGAACAACATGTTAAAATCAGCTGACCATGACTCCATGAGTGGGGAACATGTTGGAAATACCTCTGGATTGGTTATTACAAGTGGAAAATCAAATATTTGGCCATTGGAAGCCCCTGAAAATCAGGAATTTAGAAAGCTGAGAAAATCCCCAAGGGAGGGAAAAAGACCTAGGAAAAATTGATAAATAGCATATGAAAGGAGGCAAGACACTGCCAAGTATGCTGGGGAAAAAGATTTTTGGAGCTCTCTTGCTCTTATGAACATTACAGATTGAGTGTGAGGCAAGAGGAGTCTGCTGAAATGGATTTTCCTTGCTGTTATGAGCACTGCTGAGTAAGTGTGAGGCAAGAGGATAACGGTTGGAATTGAAGGACATTGCTAAGGAGGAGTTTTTCGAGTTAGCCCTCATGGATTCATGGTCAGGATAGGGGGTGAACTGGGCAAGTGATTTAGATGCCCTGTTCTATAGTTGGGAGGAACGTGGTTGTTCCCTTTGTCTTCTCACGATCGGGTTCAGATATGTTTCTCTACTCCTTTTCTGTTTGAATGATTTTATATCTGATGCAATATATTTGTTAAATCGGAACTGAAATGATTTCCATTTTCTATTCAAATGATTTGATATATGATGTCATGTATTTATTAAATCTGAACGAATGATAGAATTGGCCTTTTATTAGTTATGATAGTTAAAAGGATTTATGCATGGTTGAATTCTGGAAGAAATCTCCTCTAAATTAGTTTCACTGCTATTTTCTTTTTTATTTGTTTTCTGAGTGAAACCAATGTTGAGATTGGCATATGGGGAGTGGAAGTTATGATGGAATTTCATTAATCTAACTGTATGGATAATGCCAGGAAAAACATTCTAATTTTTGTAAACTATGCTACATTTTATTTTCCATTAAATAAACTATGAGAGACAGATCTGTAGTTGAGGTAGGAAGACCGACTATTACACCAGTTTCCCTTATAGTTCTATGTATGCAACACATGATTTAAAACTCCTAGCATCCCTTTGGCCTAAAAAATGAATAAAGTACATATATATATATATGCATATATTATTCTGGAAGAAAAACATAGAATCAGAACTTCACTCAGACCATTATATCCAATCTAAATAATCGCTATTGCAGATTTAAACCACCTTGGTAATAATTATAAGGAATGTCGAAATGAGATAAAATGATTTAGTATTTAGATCTAACATAAGTCGATTCAACTTCTAGCGTTTGAAAATAGGGCCTGTATTCAAGGCAATAACCCTGGTATTTAAAATTTAGGGCATAACGAGACCGAACGGTAATCAGTTATCAAATATTTATTTTTACTCTAACGAACAGGACAATCCTGTAGAAGAATTTTTTGCAAAAGTTATACTGTAACCACCGGAACCAAATCCCCAATTACCCTTGGGAAATTTTTTTCCTTTTTTCCAAACCCGATAAGAGTCTGAGGGAATCGAATTTGAATGACCCCTTTTAAATTTGGCAACTGTAATGCTCCGTAAGCACAAGATTTCGGAGACGCTTAATCAAGACCTGTACCGAAAAATTAACTTAGAATTTTGTTTAATGGTTTAAACCTTAGAGAAAAAAATGGTGTGAAAGGCCAAAATCAATCGGGTTTCAGTGATTACAAATGCTGAACACAAAATACAAAAGACCATGTTGTTTGTCGAATCGTGAAATGTGAAGAGACTAAGGACCCAACATTTCGGTATTTTGGGATTTTGGGGTTTACGAACCCCTAATGCACAAAAAAAATGAAACAAGAAGCGTCGAATTGCGAAATGCGAAAGGACTGTGGGCCCATCACTTCGGAGTTTCAGAGTTTGGGATTTCGGGGTTTCGCGATTCGAGATTTCGCGACTCTGGCAACAACTTTTCTAGGCCCTTCAAACTCCTGGGACCTAAAATGTTGAAAAGGGGCCTAATGAGTCTTGGCCTTTTCACATTTCAGGGGTTTGTGATTCAGGATTTCGCAACTCTATATGCAACGTTTCTAGGCCTTCAAACTCCCGGGACCCGAAATGTCGAAAAGGGGCTTAACGGGTTTTTGACCCTTTCGCATGAGATCAATGGTCCCGATTCTTTCAGACTTTCACAAATCGGGAGTTCACGATGTAGCGACTCCAAAATCCCTTGCTTCTCCAAACCCCAAACTCTGAAATAGCGAAGTTCGAAGCACGAGATCAATGACTCCTATTGCTTCTCATCCAATGGTCGCTACTCCTCCTGAGCTTCTGAACGCTAAAAGATGATCAGTCTTAACCTTCCCATAGATCTATGAGATCCAATGGTCTGCAGGATTTCGGTACTTCCCCATGAAGAAATCTTACCGTTCGTTCACTCCGCTCAAGGATTTCTGGCCAAAATGACTTAGCGTTCTCCACCTGAACTTGACCTCTGTGAGACGATTTCAATCTCTGCCTCCCTTTGAATACTTCAAAGGTGTTATCCCTTCTGAGCTTTATCTCTCTGAACATCAAAGGTTCCTTTGACATGAGTTTAGACATTGCCTATATACAAAGAAGTATGTTGGAGTAGTTTGAGAGTCAAGGGAAGTGATAGAATTATGGAAAGAATTTACCCACATAAGTTTTTCGGTTCAAAGTAATCTAGACTGGTGTAAAAATGACATTATGGACAGAAATGAACTTTACCTTCTCTTAATTTCTAAGCTTAAACGAAATTGAATTATGTCATAGGAAAAAAAAATTATGGTGAATTTGAGGTTCATTACATATGGTATCAGAGCAAAAGTTACAACACTGGGCCTGAACATGGCCACATTAATTGCATAGTATATATTCTGATTTATGAAAAAACTAATAAATCTTGTGGTTACAAACATAAAGCCTTTTTGTTTTGTGTTGATTATGGAAGCTCAAGAAGTTTTAGAAATCAGGATGGAATGGAATCTGCAACAAGGACCTCCTGGAGATCCAAGATAGAACAATTATGGAATCTCACCCATGGAGGTGTTGGAAACAATGAGGAATCTTATTGTTGAACTGCAATTTTTCAAGGCCGACAATGAAAAATTGAAGAAAGCACAGCAGGAACAACAAGAGATAAATGAAATCCTGCTGCGTAGTATAGTAACCAAGAAAATCCCAAAAGATGATAACCATGATGAGGAGGTCAGCAAAAGGGCCTCCAAGAATTCTGATGTGAAAACAGAAAAAGGAGACAGTTCATATGAGGGGACACATTCAGTTGAGGACAAAACTATACCAGACAGAAAATAAAAACAAGTAGACCACCTTGAAGGATAATTTAAAAAGATTAAACTAGCTACCTTTGATGGAGAATCTAAGACAGGAGAAGAAGTTGAGGCATGGTTGTTGGAAATAAAAAAATACTTCCAGATCTACAACTATTCCAGCAACATGAAGTTCAAAATGGCCATCTACAATCTAAAGGGGAAAGCCAGCATTTGGTGGCAGGACCTGAATTTGGCCGAGGGCCTAAAGGAGAAATAGTTGGAATGGTCCGACTTTAAGAAGTACTTCAAGAAACAATACATTTCTGAAAGCTATTATGAAAGGAAGATGAAAGAATATTACGAGTTACGACTCGAATAGATGACAATGGAGGACCTTATAAATAAATTTCTGGAACTACTAAGGTTCGTACCATACATCTGGGAGGATAAGGTAAAAATCTAGCGATTCTTAAGCTATTTACCATAGGCCTATCAGGACAGAATTGAGTTTGACAACCCAAAATCCTTCAGTGAAGTATTCCGAAAAGAACGAATGTGCTATGACCAGTATAAACAGCGGCTAGAGTTTCCCAAGACCTGGAAGGATAAGAAGAAAGATCGAATGAACCAGTAGAAGAAGGGATACCGGCCATCTCCTTATCAAAATGCAGCAAAAAGTTTCCCAAGGAAGGATTTTCACTCCAATCATCTGAATACGCAAGGTAGCGGTAAACCAGTAAACATGGGAACGAAGAAGTTTGGGGACAACTCTCGCGAGACACTAAAGTGTTGGGAGTGTGGAGAGCCTCATCTAAGGAGGAACTGTCCATGTTTAATTGCAGCGAACAGAACTACTATTCACAATTTGCAGGGAGCCTTGATAGTGGGAGACATGGGAAGAAGTTTGCATCGGATAAATGCATCCATAGATGGTCGACAAGCTGACCACTAGTCCTCAGTGGTAGAAATCGAAGGTAAAATCAATGACACTCGAATTTCTATTTTAATTGACCTTGGAGCTATGTTAAGTTATATTACTCCCGATGTAGTAGAGTCGAATAAACTTAAGAAACTGAAGCATGCAAAATCATGGCTTGTACAACTAGCAACAGGTACTAAAATAAAAGTAGTTGACTTTATTTTTGATCTTGAATTCAGCTTAGATGGTCAAAGGATAAGGACCAATCTGAACATCCTACCACTAGGATCTTATGATATGATTATCTGGATAGATTGGTTGGAACAACACAAAGCAGTACTAGACTGTTATACAAAGATACTTAGCTATAAAGATAATTTTGGCACTGTTAGAACATCCCAAGGCATACCAAAACCTGTATCAGTCAGAAAAGTTTCAACGATGCAACTCAAGAAATGTATTAGAAAGGGATGTCAAGCTTACACCATCCAAGTGACGAATCTATTAGAAAAAGAAGATAAGCCCAAGTTAGAAGACTTTGTTGTCCTACGTGGATTCAGAGACATGTTTGTGGATGAGATACCAGAATTACCTTCTAGAAGGGAAATAGATTTTTCCATAGACTTGCTACCTGGATCAGCCCCTATCTCAAAAGAACCCTACCGAATGAGTCTACCAGAACTGACAGAATTAAAAATACAATTATAGGAATTGTTGGACAAAGAGTACATCAAACTGAGTGTCTCGCCATGGGGAGCACCAGTCCACTTTGTGAAAAAGAAAGACGGTACTCTAAGACTATGTATCTATTATAGACAACCGAACAAAATGACTATTAAGAACAAATACCCATTACCATGGATAAATGATATGGGCCAAGATCTTTTCAAAGTTGGATTTACGATCTGACTATCATCAAATTAGGATAAAAGATGGGGACATAAACAAAACAGCTTTTCGAACAAGATATGGACACTACGAATTCGTAGTCATACCTTTTGGACTCACTAATGCGCCAACCAAGTTTATGTGCCTGATGAACAGTATTTTCAGTCAATACTTAGACAAGTTCATGGTAGTATTTATCGACGATATTCTAGTCTATTCAAAAATAGAGGAAGAACATGATGAACACTTAAGGATAGTGCTGCAAACGTTGAGAAAAAAACAAACTATACGCCAAATTTGACAAGTGTGACTCTTATAAAAAAGAAATACAATATCTAGGACATGTAATTTTAGTAGAAGGCATTGGCGTAGACCCGGAGAAGACAAAATCCATTATGGAATGGCCAATACCTAAGGATGTAACAGATATCCAGTCATTCATGGGAATCACTGAATATTACCATAGGTTTATAGAAGGATTTTCCAAGATAGCCTACCCTATCACATTATTACAAAAGAAAGGGACCAAGTTCAACTGGTCACAAAAGTGTCAATACAGTTTTAACAAGCTGAAAGAATTATTGACATTGGCGCCCATTTTGAAGGTAGCAAACCCAGATAAATACTTCACAATATGTGTTGATGCAAATAAAGAGGGACTAGGTGGTGTCCTAACTCAGGAAGGACACGTTATTTGTTATGAGTCTCGAAAATTAAAGGAACATGAGCGAAATTTTGTCACTCACGACTTAGAATTGGCAGCGATAATACATGCATTAAAAATGTGGCGACACTACATAATGGGAAGGAAATTTCTACTATTGACGGATAATAGTGGTGTGAAATATCTGTTTAGTCAACCAGAGCTCAATGCACGACAAGCCAGATGGTTAGCCTTCTTGAGTGAATTCAACTTCGAAGTCAGACATATCAAGGGAAAAGAAAATAAAGTAGCAGACGCTTTAAGCAGAAGAGTCCATGGGTTATTTGAGGTAAATATCAGCAGGGCAGAAAGTGATCTGGAACAAAAGGTAAGGACGACCGGTATTAGTGACGGAAATTACACTAAGATGATGGAATAATTACAAAACAGTACCGTAGACTCAGATAAACCAGATCTAAGTATCGACAAGAAGGTATTATTACGATTTAAAAATAGACTTTACATACCAAATTCAACGAAGTTAAAATTAACATTTTTGGACAAAGTGCATAAGAAACTGTATTTTGGTCATCCATGTTACCAAAAAATGATAACAGCACTAAGAAAACTGTTTTACTGGCCTAATATGAAAGGCGAAATAGCAGAATACTTGGCTAGGTGCCAATATTGTCAATAGGTTAAGGACAAACACCAGCATCCAGCCAGCTTATTACAGCCATTACCAGTACCAGAATGGAAATGGGAGACCATATCGCTGGACTTTATAACAGGTTTGCCTAAAACTCAGAAACAGAATGATTCTATCATGGTTGTAATTGATAAACTCAGTAAGTTTGCACAATTTATTCCTGTGAAGTCTACTTTTAAAGCTATAAACATTGCTGAAATATTCATGAAAGAAATTTTTAGACTACATGGTATTCCTAAAATGGTGATTTCAGATAGAGACATAAAATTCACATCCGCTTTTTGGAAGGAATTGTTTGTAGGGCTAAATACTAATTTGAACTTCAGTACGAGTTATCATCCCCAAACAGATGGACAGACTGAAAGGAAAAACCAAATCATAGAGGACATGCTCTACATGTATGTAAGAACAAAACCGAGCAAGTGGGAAGACTACCTACACCTGGTAGAATTTATACATAACAATGGGTACCAAACTTCGACTAAGTTGATCCCTTTCAAAATACTGTATGGCAGAAAGTGTACAACTCCAATTATCTAGGATAACCCGGCTGACCAACTTATGGTTGGACCAAAGATGCTCCTAGAAATGGAGAACATGGTAAGGAAGGTACAACAGAACTTGAAAGAATCACAGGATAGACAGAAGAGCTATGCAGATCAGAAAAGAAGACACTTGAAATTTCAAGTAGGAGACCATGTTTATTTGAAGGTCAAAACCCAAAAAATCTCATTGAAGTTAGGGAACTATGCCAAGTTGGCACCCAGGTTTTGTGGGCCCTTTGAGATACTAGCTCGAATTGGAACCGTAGCATATCAACTTGCACTTCGAGCTAATCTAAGAATTCATAATGTATTTCATGTTTCTTTGTTGAAAAAGTATATTCATGACCCTACTCATAGGATTGATTGGGACTTGGTGCAATTGGAACCAGAGGGCAAGTTCCAGGTGGAACCCCTGCGCATTCTAGACAGGAGAGAAATAGCACTTTGGAACAGAGTCGTCGCTCAGGTAAAGGTCCAATGGAAGCACTTTAGTCCTGAGGAGGCCACTTGGGAGTTGGAAGGAGATTTGCGGAAATCTCATCCAACCCTATTCCAAGAAATGAATGAACATTGAGGATAGTGTTTTACTAAAGGGGGAAAGGATGTGATATCCCCCCAAAAATAAAATATTCTTGGAATTTAAATTTTATGGAAATTTATTTCCATTTTTAATAAATTTGAATTTGGAAAATTTTTGCCATTTATGGCAATTCCGAATTTCGAATTTGATCATTGTGATTAATTATTATGACTGATGGGCAGAGTTATGATTGGACTCAGCTAACTATTTGACTATGACACTTGTATAAAAACATAATATTTATATTAATTGCAGGAGGACAAATGGAACAACCATGTTAAAATCAGCTGACCATGACTCCATGAGTGGGGAACATGTTGGAACTACCTCTGGGTTGTTTATTACAAGTGGCAAATCAGAGATTTAGCCATTGGAAGCCCCTAAAAATAAAGGATTTAGAAAGATGCAAAAATCCCCAAGGTAGGGAAAAAGACCTGGGCAAAATTGATAAATAGGATATGAAAGGAGGCAGGACGCTGCCAAGTATGCTGGGGAAAAAGATTTTTGGAGCTCTCTTGTTGTTATGAACACTACGGATTGAGTGTGAGGAAAGATGAGTCTTTTGAAATGGATTTTTCTTGCTGTTATGAGCACTACTGAGTAAGTGTGAGGCAAGAGGATAACGACTGGAATTGAAGGACATTGCTGAGGAGGAGTTTTCCGAGTTATCCCTCATGGATTCATGGTCAGGCTAGGGGGTGAACTGGGAAAGTGATTTGGTTGCCCTGCTCTATGGTTGGGAGGAACGTGGTTGTTTCCTTTGTCTTATCATGATCGAGTTCAGATATGTTGCTCTACTCCTTTTCTATTTGAATGATTTTATATCTGATGCAATATATTTGTTAAATCGAAACTGAAATGATTTCCATTTTATGTTCGAATGATTTGATATCTGATGTCATGTATTTATTAAATTTGAATGAACGATAAAAGTGTCCTTTTATTAGTTATGATAGTTAAAAGGATTTATGCATGGTTAAATTATGGAAGAAATCTCCTCTAAATTAGTTTCACTACTATTTTCTTTTTTATTTGTTTTCTGAGTGAAACCAATGCTAAGATTGGCATATGGGGAGTGGAAGTTATGCTGAAATTTCATTAATCTAACTATATGGATAATGCCGGGAACAACATTCTGAGTTTTGTAAACTATGCTAAAATTTTTTTTCCATTAAACAGACTGTGTGGAGATAGATATGTAGCTGAGGTAGGAAGACCGACTATTACACCAGTTTCCCTTATAGTTCTGTGTATGCAACACATGATTTAAAACTCCTACCATCCCTTTGGACTAAACAATGAAGAAAGTACATATATATATACATATATTATTCTGGAAGAAAAACATAGAATCGAAACTTTAGTCGAACCATTATATCCAATCTAAATAATCGTTATTGCATATTTAAACCACCTTGGTAATAATTATAAGGAATGCCGAAATGAGATAAAATGATTTAGTATTTAGATCTAGCATAAGTCGATCCAACATCTAGCGTTTGAAAATAGGGCATGTCTTCAAGGCAATAACCCTGGTATTTAAAATTTAGGGCATAACGAGACCGAACGGTAATCAGTTATCAAATATTTATTTTTACTCTAACGAACAGGACAATCCTGTAGAAGAAATTTCTACAAAAGTTATACTGTAACCACTGGGACCAAATCCCCAGGTACCCTTGGGAAATTTTTTTCCCTTTTTCCAAACCCGATAAGAGTCTGAGGGAATAGAATTTGAATGACCCCTTTTAAATTTGGCAACAGTAATGCTCCATAAGCACAAGAGTTTCGAGACGCTTAATCAAGACCTGTACCAAAAAATTAAATTATACTTTTGTTTAATGGTTTAGACCTTAGAGAACAAAATGGTGTGAAAGGCCAAAGTCAATCGGGTTTCGGCGATTACAAACGTCAAACACAAAATACAAAAGACCATGATGTTTGTCGAATCACGAAATGCGAAGAGACTAAGGACCCAACATTTCAAGATTTTGGGATTTCGGGGTTTACGAAGCCCTAATGCACAAACAAAATGAAACAAGAAGTGTCGAATTGCGAAATGCAAAAGGATTGTGGGCCCAACACTTCGGAGTTTCAGAGTTTGGGATTTCAGGGTTTCACGATTCGGGATTTCGCGACTCCGTAGACAACTTTTCTAGGCCCTTCGAACTCCCGGGACCCGAAATGCCAAAAAGGGGCTTAACGGGTCTTTGCCTTTTCACATTTTTGGGTTTTGCGATTCGGGATTTCACGACTCCAGATACAGCGTTTCTAGGCCTTCGAACTCCCAGGACACGAAATGTCGAAAGGGGCTTAACGGGTTTTTGTCCCTTTCGCATGAGATCAATGGTCCCGATTCTTTCAGATTTTCGCAAATCAAGAGTTCCTGATGCAATGACTCCAAAATCCCTTGCTTCTCCAAACCCCGAACTCCTAAATAGCGAAGTTTGAAGAACGAGATCAATGACTCCTATTGCTTCTCATCCAACGGTCACTACTCCTCCTGAGCTTCTGAATGCTAAAATACAATCAGTATTAACCTTCCCAGAGATCTACGAGATCCAACAATCCATAGGATTTCATTACTTCCCCACGAAGAAATCTCATCGTTCATTCACTCCGCTCAAGGATTTCTGGCCAAAACGACTTAGCGTTTTCCACCTGAACTTGATCTCTGTGAGACGATTTCGATCTTTGCCTCCCTTTGAATACTTCAAAGGTTCTTTCCCTTCTGATTTTTATCTCTCTGATTATCAAAGTTTCCTTTGACATGAGTTTAGACATTGCCTATATACGAAGAAGTATGTTGGAGTAGTTTGAGAGTCAAGGGAAGTGATAGAATTATGGAAAGAATTTACCCACATATGCTTTTCAGTTCAAAGTAATCTAGACTGGTGTAAAAATGGCATTATGGACAGGAATGAATTTTACCTTCTCTTAATTTCTAAGCTTAAGTGAAATTGAATTATGTCA